>JAUTXW010004410.1:107500-670000 GCA_030620095.1 Kuschelorhynchus macadamiae
AAGTTAAATTACTTTGCTGTGAAAGAAAGTGTGTAGAGTTAAAATGATGAAAACCATATTAAAGTCTTTATCTAGAATTTTAGGAGACCCATTTTTTTTTACAGGAGCAACTTAAACGCCAACTCACAAGCAAGTGGTTTTACACCAACATTCCTCCAATTTCTGGACGCGGTACACCAGATCCAGAAGCAGTACCCTTTAGCGTTCGAGTTTAACGATTTCTATCTGCGTTTCCTCGCCTACCATTCGGTCTCCTGCCGATTCAGGACGTTTTTGTTCGATTGCGAGGCCGAGAGGGTGGAGTCAGGGGTGGCCGCGGTCGAAGACAAGAGAGGCTCGCTCACATCCCACCACAAGACCGTAGATACGACGTCGGACGACGAGAGTATATATCCGGGTAAGATGCTACAATACATACTTTTGTGTATATGATTAATAAAGAGAATAAATTGCATTTTTTTCCATTACAATTTTTTTTCATCTCGTAACATTCACTCCGACGTAAATATCCAGTACCACCTTGAACATTTCACCTTAGTTGTTTATTTGCGCTTAATCTAGCTAGAAAAAATCCCAGAAATAGCAATCAATCAGTCAATCATAAAATGAAAGAAAATACTTGTTTTTCAAAGGTTCCAGATTAATATAGTTCCTCACTTTATACAAAATACTATTCGAAGCTTAATTGGGGGTGTCTTTATAACTAAAAACCTTGTACAGGGTGTCCCATTTTAAGTATTTTTGCGGGATATCTCCGTTATTTTTATAGGTAGAAAGTTGCTGTTTTCGCGACAGTGCGTCACTTTTTCGTAAAACTAAAGATGCCGTTAACAAAATTATCATAACCCTTTTAGTTTTTAAGATACAGGGCTAAATTGAAAATGTTGCATATATAACTTTTCCCGTAGAACTATCAGATAACTTATAGAAAATGTGAAAACTGTTTCATATATAACTTTTCCCGTAGAACTCAATTCCGCAGGAATTAGTGTACAGGGTCAAGTCTAAAAGTTATTGGACACTTTTTCTTTCTTTTTTAACGGGAACACTTTGTATATTTATAGACCATAAAATTTGTCTTTTTTTACCTTTTCAAAAATATATAATAGTATGCACTTTTTCTCAGAAACACGCAAATAAATGACAATCTTCTGAAATTAAATGCATAGTTTAATAGTAGGTCATGAATAACAATAAAAAACAATTAAAAGTTACATATTGCTAACGAAGAATTGGATACCTTGCATATAGGTATCTTCTTATATAAAAATACTTATACATAGTTTTTTGATAACAGTAAGTTTGTAACAAACAGTTTTATAGCATAAAGTTACAAAAAAAATAACATTATTAAAAAAATAGAAAAAACTAATTTTTAAAGGTGATGTTTAAATTAACGACCATTTTCTCTAATGCAAAATTGGTAATTCTTTGAATAGCGTTAAAAAGAACCATTGGTCTCATTCGCAGATTTTGAAAGGCTAAATAAATTTATTTATTTATTTTTTTATTTATTTATTTTCAGTATTCCCAACCAACTGTATAAGTTCATTACAGAGAATTCTAACAATAATAATATTAAAACAAACTAACAATTAAGAATAATATTAAATAACAAAATAAATAATAATTAAAGAACAAAATAAATAATATTAACACAGTCAAAATAATTTTTTTCTATAAATCACGTTTCGATAAAAAATGTTTTTAACTTCCTTTTTAAATTTTATTAAAGTTTTTATTCTGCGTAAATGTGTTGGTAATTGTTTATATGTTAATATACCACCATATAATAAAGATTTTTTTGCAAAATTGCTTCGAATATCAGTTGTATTTAATAAATCTATTTGTCGTGTGTCATGATTATGTATAGTATGTTTTTTTTCTAAATCTATATTGGATAATTTATCTTTTGTAAGTATTTAATCGATGAAAATGCATGTTTTAACTTATAAATATGGTTAGTATCTAAATAGTCAAATTTGTATATACATTTATTGTTGGTTCTAGGAAAGGAAGTTTATGTATACATTTAATAATTTTATTTTGTAAACAACATAAAGGTTTCAATGTTTTTAAGTTAGCAGATCCCCAAACTGAAATCAAATATTGCAATTTTGAATATATTAATGCAAAATAAATATTTTTCATAAATTTTGATGGTATATTACAACGAATTTTGTATAGAATTCCTACTAGAGAAGATATACTTTTTCTAAGGTATTCTATATGATTCCGCCAACTTAAATTTTCATCCATGTATAGTCCCAAAAATTGAATGCATTTACTATAATTAATATTTTGTTGGTTGAATTTAATTGGTTACTTATATGATATTTGCTTATAAACATAAAAGAAGATTTTTCAAAATTTAAAGTTAGTTTATGAGATTGTAGCCAATTGGATCTAATTGTTAAATGTTCTGCAATGTAGTATCTAATTTCTGAAAAATTATTTCCAAAATAACAAATAGTTGTATCATCCGCAAATAGTTTTATAGTTCCATTAAGTTTTAATTTTGAAATTGAATTTATGTATATTAAAAATAAAATAGGTCCTAATATTGAACCCTGAGGTACACCACATGATATTTCTTTCCTAGAACTAATATTATTTCCAATTTGGACATATTGCTGCCTACTATTTAAATAATTTTGAAACCAATAATAGATATTTCCTCGAATTCCAATATTGTATAATTTTTTTAATAAAATGTTATGATTAATTGTGTCAAAAGCTTTACATAAGTCTAAGGATAAGATAAACATTTTTTATTTTGATCAATTTTTAATTGAATATCAGTAATAATATCAATAACTGCAGTCTCTGTATCCCTAGACTTTCGAAAACCATATTGACCACTGAATAGTAAATTTTTAATTTCTAAATAATTTGATAATTTATTGTGCATTACTTTTTCTAGAATTTTTGATAGAACAGATATCGGTCTATAATTATTTGGATTAATATTATTTCCTCCTTAATATATTGGCGAAACTCTAGATATTTTCATTTTTTTAGGAACAATACCTGTTTTAAAAGATAAATGAATTAGATGTTTTAAAATTGGCATTAGTTGAATTTTGACTGTTTTAATAATTTTTATAGAAATGTTATCATGACCACTAGATTTTCTTGGATTCAGGTTATCAATAATTCCTTCTATAGCCACATTAGTTATGCTCGCTTCATCCATAAACATACAATTTTCTTGCATTGGCTCTGCTTCTAATACGTAGTGTTTTAATTTTTTACATAAATTTTGTGCAATTTTGATAAAATGGTTATTCATTTCTTCACAAATCCCATTTTCTTCTGTTATTTTTTTTCCGTCAATTAAAAGATATTCAATATTATTTTGTTTTGCTTGTTTCCTGTGATTGTTTGTTAATAGATAGTTAATATTTTTCCATATACTTTTCTGGTCAAAGGAATTAAATTGTTCTTTAAAAAAATTTTCTTTCATTTCTTTACATATTTATTGTATTCGGTATAAGTTTGCGCATGGTGCAAGTTTTCCGGAAATTTTTTTTTGTTTAAATAATATTTGTTATGAGTCTTTATGAGTTTTTCTAATTCTGGAGTAAACCAAGGTTTTGTATTTTTTCTTGTTCTTAAGGTTACTTTATGAGAACAGGATTTAAAAACATTTTCCAAATTATCATACAAATCATCTGCATTTTTTATTGAATTTTTAATCGTGTCTAAATTTCTTAACTTAGTCTTCAGTTGTTCTACCTCAAATTTATATATATTTATATGTTCGAATTTACTACATTTTTTTTTTGTTCTAGAGCAATGTCAATAACTTGAATAACATGATCACTTAGTGGACTGGGAATTAACTTTAATTTAAAATTAATATTATCTTCCAGATTAGTTATAATGTTATCTATTAAACTGTTAGTTTTACCCACTTCACGTGTTGGGTTATTCACGTTACATAGTTTGAAATTGTTTGTTGAAAATATCTCAAAAAGTTTAGTTGTAATGTTATTTTTTTGAAGAATGTTAATGATCATATCTCCACATAAACAAACACTGCACGCAATTTCATTAAAATGTTGAAGTTTTTCTTCCAAGTATTCTAAGAATATGTCATTTTTTATGAGCGGAGGCTTGGAAAAACCACAAATAATAATATTCAATATATTTACTTTCAAAGAAATATATGAATATAATTGTTGTGTCTTCTCTATTACATCAAATTTTAACTTTTCGCTAATAAGCATGGCTGCTCCACCACCCCTCTTTTCTCTTGATGCAAAAACTGAATTGTAATTTCTAAAATTGTAATACTTTTCTTTATCCAAGTTTTTTATTGCCTCCCTTTCAAACATTAAATGCTGATTTTCACTATGCCAATTCCTGGTATTGTGACGATTAAAAATTCCCGCACTAAATAACAAGTCTGCCAAATAAATCGTTAGCATCGATTTGTTGCAAATACCACTGGTAAAACATTGCCCGGCGCTCGGCATCGCCAGGATGCAAAAGTTGCACTATATTAAATTTTTATGGATGATACTCCAGTCAGTTTTTGGCACACCAATTTCCTTCTCAATTTTTCTACATGAGGACGAAGGTGTTGCTTTTATATATCCTAAAACATCTGCCTGTTTTCTTTCTCTGTTTTCTATGTTGTATTTTTTAGGACGCGGGTGAACAAATGAACCGTGCTCAACTAAATTTGGTTTTAAACGAGCAAGTATCTAAAAAAACGGTTGCTTTCTGGATATCTAACAAGCAAAAACTTATAATGATAATACAGATTTTCATAGCCATAATAGTTTACTTACCTTTGGAAATATAATTCCAAGGCTTCTTCAGAATTTTCATTACTGTGTATAAAACATACCAGCATATCATATTTTTCATAATTTTCGTACGCTGCCATTATTCGAAGAAATTGATAAATATCAATTTAATAATAATACCAAAAGAACGTCATAAATTGTCATTTATTTGCGGGTTTCTGAGAAAAAGTGCATACTACTATATATTTTTGAAAAGGTAAAAAAGGCAAGTTTTATAGTCTATAAATATACAGGATGTTCCATTTAAAAAAATTAAGTAGGGTTCGATAACTTTTTGACCTGACCCTGTATCCTAATTCGGAATTGAATTCTACGGGAAAAGTAATATAAGAAACAGATTTCACGTTTTCGATAAGCTATAGTTATAGATAGTTGAGATACGAGGGGTGCCTGAAAATGCAACGTTTTCAATTTAGCCCTGTATCTTAAAAACTAAAAGGGCTATGAAAAGTGTGTTAACGGCATAGTAGAGGAGATACAGCTTTTCTTTCTCATAAACGCCGTATAAAAGTTGGGAAGGTATTTTATTTATTATCTAACAGCGCATGCGCAATAACAGAAATGGCACTTGATAAATTATACAATGTGTGCAAAAATACTATGCACCATATGGTAAACTTTTTTATCATTCATTTCTCAGAAAACTTTATCGTTGACAAAAGTTCGTGCTTGAAGAAAAAATACTTTTGATGGTGTCAAACTTTAGATCACATATACAGAGTGTTAAAAAATACGAAAAAGTGGATTTCAAAAAATATAATTTGTGTGACGGCAGTTTTGAAGGTCACAAAAATTCGTAAATAAAAGCTAAGTAAAATATTTTCATATTTATTATAGTTTAGGGTTTTAAGATCAAGCACCGAAAAAAAATTTTTTTCGATTTTTTAATCTAAATATTTGCCTGAAAATGCAAAATTTTCAATTTAACCCTGTATCTTACAAACTAAAAGGGCTATGAAAATTTTGTTAACGGCATCTTTAGGTTTACGAAAAAGTAGCGCACACTGTCGCGAAAATCTCAACTTTCTATCTATAAAAATAACGGCGATACCCCGCAAAAGTACCCAAATTGGGACACCCTGTACAATGAAAATATGAAATTGTTAAAAAATGGTAAAATTTCTGGAAATACCATTAGTTATAAAAACCGATAATAATTAATACTAGCTGGCCCGGCAGGCCTTGTTCTTCCTTTTCCGTTAGATAGCGCGACGAGTTTCCAGTGGAATTATTTATAAGAATATGGGGCGCATTCACCACCTTGTCCAGAAATGTTATTGAAGAGAAATATATTCGTTTTATAGAAAAAATATGCAATAAAACAATACAAAAAATAGTTTGAGAGGTCTCGGTAACCAGAAAATCATTTAAAAAAAGGTCCAGAACTCTTTCACGGAGTTGCTAAAAAATCTAACTTAGTGTTGTTAATATACATATAGATTAATTGATTTTTTAGGTATGTTTTTTGTGCTTGTTTAATTTCAGTCTTTTGCAAATATACTTTTATGGGAACTGATTACCTAATTAGTAAAAGATAAAAGTTTTAAGGCATTAGCAAAATGTTTCAACTATTTTAGGTGGCAGGTTGTGTGGAACAAGCCAGGGAGTCAATCTGGGGCAGAGCGTCTTTGACTACATCGAGAAACAACATGCGAGAAATCCGTTATTTTTCAACTTTATGTATACTCCAGACTTTGAGCATCCTGTCCTGAGGCCGCAGAGTCATTTCCCATGTTTAGAAGTAAGTAAAAGTGTCTTCAATTTCTACTGGGTGTAAGAAATGTGATTTAAACAGAGGTGCGCAAATGTTTTTCGTTTTTTTAATACACCTCGCATGTTTTTTGAGACTTTTTAATCAAATTTGATACCCGGTACACTATGACCAGTGACAAAAAGCGACTAAAAGTTTTACCCGTTTAACAGGGTTGTTAGCGACCTGGAAAAACATTGAAAAGTCAGGTAATTCATCAGTCTGACTAAAAATCAGAGAATTTATAAAAAATATGGGATTTTATACTAAACCTGGAAAAATAATAAAATTAATATTTCCACTAGCGTTGCTTGATTGTATTGACCCAAAATTATTTCGCCGCGTTTGTATAACTATAATTATATTTAACATATATATTATATAACTATAATTTATTTAACATCTCTCATATATTCAGACTTGTCCGCCGGCGCCATTGACAATAACAGTAACTCTGACGACTAGAAAATCGGCTTCAGTAGCGTGACTTTCTAGTGCAAGGGTCTTCAACCCTCGGCCCTCGGGCTGCATGCGGCTTTTACATTCTTGCGGCTCCCGTAAGCTAAAGAAAATATTGTATCGCGCCGCGCCCGCGAATGACACTACGAAGACGTTAGTGCCACCTAGTTAAAAGAGATCCACTCTGTGAACTCGCAATCACGACTACCCACAAGGCCACTAGATGGCGTTGCATGTCTATTGAATATTTCTAATGATTTTAGAAATTATCGCTACTAGAGGGACATACTAGTCCAGTCTCGTAGCTGCTCGAAATTTCGAGAGATTCAAAGTTGACGTGCTCGGCCAATAGGTTAAACAACGAGGCCTACCAGCTGAAATTTAAATAGGCCTGACGTCACGACATCTAGGCCGGCAGTCGCCTCCGTAAAAAATGCTTTAAAGCATAGACCAATGCAGTAGTTTTGCTTATGTCATATCGTGATAACTGGCCATTAGACGTACTGGCCGACAACTGGCACATGCTAACCGAAAATAAAACAGTGTGAAACATGATGTCGTTGTTCGTGAATTACAGTAAATAGAGTAGTTTTATCTGCATTTTTGGTGAAAATTTAATTATATTTATTAGTGTTTGTCCGTTTAAATTCACGTAAACATGCCGTTTAAGTGTTGTGCGCCTAACTGCCGGGGTAATTACAAAACCGGACCAAAAGTTCACGGGTTTAGTTTCCCGAAAGACGGTGATTTGCAAAAGAAAATGGCTACGATCAATCCCGCGGGATGATTTAGTGCCCAATAAAAACACTAAAGTGTGTGAGCTACATTTTTCTAAACGTAGTATAATTTGGGATATTTCAGAACAGGATCCGAGAACAGGTAAAATTATTTCAGTACATTTAAAAAAACCCCGATTAAAAGAAAATTCTGTACCAACGGTTTTCCCAAATTGCCCCTATTGTTTGTCAAAAAACGTTCTTGACCGCAAAAGTAAAGATGAAAAAAAATAAGAATCTTGATAAACTACATCTTTTGCAAGCTATAGAGCAAAGTACAGGGTGTCCGGATTTGGTTGCAAAAGCAGGGTATCTCGCTTATTTTTAAAGATAGAACCTTGCGGTTTTCACGAACCTGAGCTAATTTTTTGTGAAACTCATGAAGCCGTAAACAAAATTGTCATAGCCTTCTTCGTTTATGAGATACAGGGCGAAATAGAAAATTTTGCATTTTGGGACCCCTCTCGTATCTCGGTTATCCTTTAACTTAACGCAAAGGGAAAAATTGCTGCTTATGCAGTTTTTTACGCTGGATCCAGTGGCGTAGTCATATTTTTCATTTGAGTTGTTATTTTTTAGATATGACCCAAATTTGGGTTTTTTTTAATGGGACACCCTGTATATTTGTCCAGAAATTGATTTGTCCTTTTAAAAGCTTCTCAAAAATATATAACAGTATGTGTCTATTTTAATAAACAACAACAAAAATCCTAATTTTTATAATTATCATCCCAAATTTTGCAGTAGGCCATGCAAAACAATGCTGCCTTTTATTTAAAGTCGTTAACAATATCTACATCCTAACAATAATCAAAATAAATATGTAATTAAATCTATTTATCAAAATATGTATTAATAATTTCGCACCAAAAAAGTACCACCTACCTAGATTTATGTAACACAAGAACAAAACAATAATAAATTATTATGTAACAAGCCTTTCAGCAAAAATCAACTGTCGTATAAGAACTACAGTAACCAAGGAAATCAAAAGAACTGTTCAAACTGATTTCCATTTTGTTCTATGCATGCTTCGCACAATTTTCGTATTCGTTTTAGGGAATTAAGCAAAATAACGGGATGATTTTGTAAATAGCGAAAATCTTCTCTTATTGCATATCTTAAATCTTAGACATTATCATAGTGGTCTTTGTAAATTCTATTTTTCAGATATCCCCATAGAATGAAATCTAAAATCGACAAATCTGGGGACCTAGGGGGGCATCTGATAGGTCCATTTGTTCCGATCTATAATCTCGTCATTCCAGAATTGTGTGCAGGAGCACCGTCCTGTTGAAAATAAATTTCGTTAATTTGCGCTACGGGAACATCGTCAAGTAATTCAGGTATAGCTGCCTCTAAAATTTTTATATAGCGATTGGCTGTTAGATTTCCCTCAAATATATAAAATTTTATATGTGTTTTACTGAGAATTACTGAAATGTGCTTCGTCTGACCATATAACCTTCCTTTCAAAATCTCTAACCATATCGCATCTTTCTCGAAACCAGTTGCAGAAGACTACTCGACGCTCTGCATCCCCTGGCTGTAAGTGCTGCACGAGCCTAAATTTGTATGGGTGGTATTTGTGCTTTTTTAGAATTTCTTGAACTCTAGTTTTTGGAATCCCTATGCTCTTTTCACTGGCCCTACAAGAGTTTGTAGGGTAAGCTTCTGCATTAGCCAAAACCGTAATTTTCTCAGCCTCCCGATTTTCTTTATTATATGTTTTCGTACGAGGTTTGATAAATGATCCGTGATTAAGTAAATTCTTTTTTATCCGATAAAAAGCGGATATATTAGGTTGCCTTCTTTCTGGATATCTAAATAAAAATTAAGCAATAGTATTTCAACATACCTAAAAATTAACTATTTACCTGTTAAAATACATATCAGAAGCCGCTTCAACATTTTCATTACTTAATATAAAACAAGCTAACACATCGTACTTTTCATAATGTTCGAAAGTTTGGTTTTCTTCCATATTAATACAAATATATTCTTCCACAATAAATAAATACAAAAAACTAGCGCTATATTTTATGTACGCGTACAAAATTGGGAAATGTCATTTGCTTCCAAGAAAACAAAAGAAAACGGCATCGTTTTGCATGGCCTGCTGCAAAATTTGGGATGATAATTATAAAAATTAGGATTTTTGTTGTTGTTTATTAAAATAGACCCATACTATTATATATTTTTGAGAAGCTTTTAAAAGGAAAAATCAATTTCTGGACAAATATACAGGGTGTCCCATTTTAATTAAAATACTTCGAATAGTAAAATTAAACAGTTTAGAATAAATAAAACTAATTTAAATAGTAAAACCCAGGTTTACTATTTGAAAAGTCTCTGTTAATTGCTTCAAACCAGGATTTTCTTTTATAATCTACCCTAGGAACGAAGATAATATTTAGGTAAGGTCATTCGGAGAGTTAATGACCTTGGGTGGTGTGACGTGTACTTGGTCATCATTAGGCGAGTAGTTCGTTGTAGTCCTTCTAGCTCCATATTAGTCCATTTCAAGATTCCGAAATTGTAGGTCAGCACGGGCACAGCATAGGTGTTAATTGCTGTAATGAGATTTCCGGTGTTCAGTTCTGTCTTCAGAAGAGCTCGCACTTTTAAACGTACTGATCTTTCATTTTGGTCTTTCCTTGCTTATCCTGGAGTAGTCTAACTTATTGGAACCCTAGGTATTTGTAGGTCTCTCCTTGGCTCATCTCTAGAACTATTTCTCCATTGGTTAGAGCTACATCACCATTAATGAGCTACATCCAAATTCCATATGGATGTCTTTCGAGAAGGTGTATGTCACGTCAATAAGCTGTTTTAGTTGATTATGGTTTCCACCATAGAGCTTAATATCATCCATATACAGAAGGTGGGATATGGTTCGGGAATCGTCTCTACGGGCTTTGATGTTGAAGCCATGTCCTGTATTGTTGAGCAACGTGGAGAAGGGGTTCATCGCTAAGCAGAACCAAGTGAACTTAACGAGTCTCCTTGGTAAATTCCCCTATTGATGTATATCTCAGCGGCGGTGGTAAGAGATTGATCGCCATTATAGATCCTCAGGTTCGTTCTCCACTGTTGCTTGATAGTTGCCAGGAAATTGATGATCGCAGGGTGAATTTTGTATATTCCTAGTACGTCTCTCAGCCACGAATGTGGTACACTGTCAAATGCCTTTTTATAGATTATAAAAGCAATGTGTATGTTGCATTGTTTTTTTGTGCCTGTTTAAGTTCCACAGAGTGGACGATAAGTTGTTCTTTGCATCCTTGATGGTCTCAAATGCATCTCTTCTGTTCCTCGTCTAAAAGGTTATGACTGTCAATATGGTGATAGATACGATTTGCAAAGCATCCTGTTAGGATCTTGTACATGGTAGGCAAACAGGTGATGGAACTGTACTGGAATGGGTCTTCTGTCCTATTGCATTTAGGTAGCATAGTTGTAGTGACTAACATTAGAAATGCGGGAGTTGTCTCCTGTCTTTCTTATACCAGAAATTGTGAATATGGTCAACTCCTGGCGACTTCCAGTTGCTCATTATTATTATTATTATTATTATTATTATTATTACTTTCTTAGAGAGATTTTACTTTGAATTTGTTATTTTTTAGGTATGGCATTATTATTTAGACGAGGACTTACATCATGGTCCGAGTTATGACCCAGAAGTGATCCAGATGGACACACAACAAGAAGAAGAGGCCGAAGCTGCGGACGGGTCTAGCAAATCCTCAAGAAAAATTGTTGCTCTTGGGTGCGTGTCTTGTTTTTTGTTTTAAACCATTTTTTAAATTGTTTGACCTTAAATTTTGCAAGCAAAGGTAAATCCCCATTTAAATTAATTTGATACTTTTATACAGGTATGATTGTGTCAATAAAGTAGTTCCGGACGCGTTTAGTCATCTATTAGAAGAAATTCACAAATTGGAAACAGAATTGGGTCACCTGCCTCAGAAGTGGAAGGTTTTGTGGGATAAGTTGGACTTGCCTATGACTGACTCTTTAACAGTATGTAAATTTTTTTATTTTTTACAAAACAAGTACCATATGGATTTTGGTTCTAAATGAAACTTAATGATTTTTTGAGTTAGTCCCACTAGGGATTGATATATATATATATATATATATATATATATATATATATATATATATATATATATATATATATACAGGGTTATTCTCGCAACCCGTTCATTAAAAGTTTTTGATGATGCCATTTAGATAAAAATTTTAAATTTTGGGATTAAGGTAAGGTCAAGGGGTACTTCTTTTTTGAAATATTTTCAACTTCCTGTCGCTTCCGGTTTAACCGGAAGTTGGTATCAACTTGCTTATTTTAAATGGAACACCCTGTATTTTATGATATTTTTGAATTCTGCGGAGAATTTTAATCCTATTTTATGTAGCATGTCCTATACCTAGATTCAAGCGTTCTTAAGATATTTGACCTTGAACCGAAAATGAGCCTTCGGGGTACCAAATTTTAAAATCTCATATTTTTGTAAGTTTTGAAGATATAATCTTCATATTTTGCAGACGATCGGTAAATAATCTTAGGTTTCTATTTTTTTATTGAATTTGTCTATTTTTGTACAGGGTGTCCTAAATTTAGCGGCAAACATTCACATTTTTAAAGCCGCTAAAGTCCGTTCTTTTAAATGGGACGACCTATAACTTTATGCACTATCAAATGTAGTATTTAATTTTCTATCGAACTATATTAAGGTTCCCTATACCTATTCGTAACCATTTTCGAAATAATTGGGTTTTATAAAAATATCGAATGTGTTTGCTTAAATGTTTACATGTTCCAATGGTGAGCCATGAAAAAACAATTGAGATCCGATATCCAATATGACAGATGATTAGTATGCGTTATTTATCGAAAGCTGTCACTGATAAACTAAATCTTCTAAATCGAAATGGAAGAATACTCAAACGCTGATATTCTCAATCTATTTTATATTCATGGAGAATGTTATAAAATGTTGGAAAGAACATGTCGTGTGTTTAGGATTGAAACGAACTTTTTGCGTTTTGGCAAGGTAGGTTAAAGTTACAAAAAATGTTCCGAAACCAGTGATAAATGCCGAGGATAAGGTAATAAACACATTAGCTTATTTCCACGTAAACCCGCAAAGTTCAATACCGTCTGCAGAAAACGATTTGGGAATTTCTTCTTCATCTGTCCAAAGAATCTTGAACATCATATGCACCCTTATTCCTTCCAAAACGTGCAAGCCTTGAGACCTGGTGATGACGTCCGACGAGTACAATTTTGCGAATTCATGTTTTTGAAAATTCAAGAGGACCCTAAATCCCTTTCAAAAATATTTTGGACCGATGAAGCGAAATTTTGTAGAGAAGGAATAACAAATAGAAGAAACGAACATTTCTGGGCAGCAGAAAATCCGCACGCTTTACGCGAAACGCGTTCTCAAGAGAGGTTTAGCTTCAATGTTTTCGGTATAGTATTAAATGATCAGGTGCGGTACTGTATTTATGAAGACAATTTAAACAGTGATAAGTATTTGGAAATTCTACGAGGGACGGTTTCTGAATTTATAGAAGAAATTCATATTGGTGAGCTGCAAAATTATTGGTATCGATTAGATGGGACACCAGCACATAATTCCGCTTCAGTTTATCTCCAATTATCTCGAATTTTTGAAGATCGCTGGATTGGTCCCAATGACCCTTGGAGATAGCCCCCGCGATCGCCTGATTTAACACCCCTAGACTTTTATTTATGGGGATTTATCAAAGGTAAAGTCTATGCTTCCCCAGTAAATAACCAACAAGATTTACTAGACAGGATACGAACAGCTTTTGCCGAATTAGAAAACGGACAAATTCAACGGGACACAGCAACTGTACAAAGAAGAATTGAAATGTGTCTTCAAACGAACGGACAGAATATAGAACATTTGTTATAATTCAATTTTATTATTTTATTTATTTATTGTTGATTGTTAGATTACTATAATTTTTAAGTTCACTAAAACAAGTTTAGAACAGTCTCGAACTTAGTAGATATGGTTAAGAATAATGTAAACAGTTTATTACATTTTATATAACTTTAACTTTTCCGAAACGAAAAAATTTCGTTTCAATCCTCTTCAATTTTCTCTTGTTCATTGGCGATAAATGAGGATGTTTTTCATTAAAAACATGGCACGTTCTCTCCAATATTTTGTAACATTCTCCGCGAATATAAAATAAATTGAGAATATCAGCTTTTCAGTGTTATTTTATTTTAATTTAAAAGTTTCAAATCAGCTGTCGTGTTGAATAGAAAAGCACAATTGTTTTTCCATGGCTTACTACGGGAAGCTGTAAGCATTTAGCAAATACATATGATAGTTTAATAAAAACCTGATTATTTCGAAAATGGTCCCATTTAAAAAAACGGACTTTAGCGGCTTTGAAAATGTAAATGTTTGCCGCTGAATTTAGGGCACCCTGTATAAAAATAGACAAATTCAATAAAAAAAAATAGAAACCTAAGATTATTTACCGATCGTCTGCAAAATATGAAGATTATATCTTCAAAACTTACAAAAATATGAGATTTTAAAATTTAGTACCCCGAAGGCTCATTTTTGGTTGAAGGTCAAGTATCTTAAGAACGCTTAAACCTAGGTATAGGACATGCTACATAAAATAGCATTAAAATTCTCCGTAGAATCCAAAAATATCATAAAATACAGGGTGTTCCATTTAAAATAAGCAAGTTGATACCAACTTCCGGTTAAACCGGAAGTGACAGGAAGTTGAAAATATTTTAAAAAGAAGTACCCCTTGACCTTACCTTAATCCCAAAATTTGAAATTTTTATCTAAATGGCATCATCAAAAACTTTGCGTGTTGCGTGAATAACCCTGTATATTTATTACTATTCATACTTATACTTTGACAATTTGGCTCTAGATGGACATAAATTCTCTTATTAAAATAGTTTAAATTATGCGGTGTTGCCGCTTATATCTTAACGGGCAACATCCGTTTTCTAAATGGAATGTCATATATATTATTACATTTTTGTATTGTCCTGAACATTTTAAACACTTTCTGTGTTACGATGAAGAAATTATTGTGGGGAAATAAGTAATTAAAACTGGGATAGGAAAGTGAAATCCATTTTGTTGCAAATTAAGTCATTTGGGAGTTATAGAGCTTCAAAGCGCCATTTCCTCGAAAACACTTGAATTTAGATATAGGAAACATAACACAGGAAGTGTTTAGAATGTTTAGGATAATACAAAAATGCAACAATATACAAGACATTTCATTTAGAAAAAGGATGTTGCCACCGGTTTAAGGTAAAAGCGGCAACACCGCACAATTTAAAATATTTTAAAGAGAGTTTATGATCATCTACGGCCAGAGCCAAAATTATCTATTTATTGGTTCTCCAAATACATAAAATAATATTTTATGTATCTAAAATATTTAACATAACTTAACTATTTTAGAAACAAGTGTGGTTACGAAAAATAGCATTATCAACTGTAAAAAAACTTGAATATCATTTTCTGCAAATTCTGTCAAATTGACATATCAGCTTTTGGCATATAACTGAAATTGCGTGTATCATTATTATTAATAAAACATGCATTAATATATAAAATTATTTCTTATTACTGATGTATCAATTTTTGAGTTTCAAATTTTACTGTGCTTTTCAGCGCCATGCATCGTTTAGCACTGCCTTGGTAAGATCTCATGGTAGACTGGTTCACAAACGCTCAACGTTAGAAATTTTAATGAGAGGTAAGCATCTTTAATAATTAATTATTTAATTTTTTTATTGGCAAAACTATACTCAAGTGCATAAAAAACGGGCTCCCAAAATTTTAATTAAGTTTCATGATTGATAACTTTTTTATTTCTAGTTCGATTTTAATAAATTTTTAGCGAGCTGTAATTTAAATATTGATTTTGCCATATTTATTCGAATTTTTAAGAATTAATGTTATGCATATTGTGCAGGGTTTACAGGTTATTTTGAGATACCCTGTATATGCATTGTTTGAAAATCCCAATATATGTGGCAAGACGATCACTCTGTGTAAAAATATTGTTCCTCTTTCCTCTTTCGAATGTGGTCTTCTTGATAATTGAATCACCATTTTTATGCTTTATCCCTTTACGATGTTCAACTTTAAAGTCATATTCCTGTAGGCGCTGCAACCACCTGGTTATTTGTCTTTCGAGATTCTTAAATTGCAGCAACCATTTAAGTAACGCATTTTTAAAAGGAATTTTTGCCCGTACAAATACTTATGAAAGTGCTCCAATGTTTAACGATAGCCAGTAATTAATTCCTTGTCACACAATGGTTGCGTTCAAGTCTAGAAGCAACCTTGCTTAAGTAGGCTATCACTTTTTCTTCGCTATTTTGTATTAGTTGCAAAATACCACCAATAACGGTATTACTGGCATTGGTGTCTACAATAAACATCTGGAATTGCTCAAGATATGACAACACTGGAGGATTACAAAAAGCTTCAAGTTGTTAAATGCTTCTCCACATTCTTGGATTCGTACATAGCTGTGATTGCTTTCAGTAAATCGATATAACGGTCTAGCGATATTAGCAAAACCTTTCATGAATCGTTTGAACTCAGTACAAAGTCCCAGAAAACTCCTAAGTTCATGTCTGTCCTTTGGTATTGACCAAGTTTGAATGGCCTCTCTGAATCGGATTTTACTCCATGTTCCGTAATTACATGGCCTAGATAGTTCACTTCTATTTTGAAAAACTGGCACTTCTTGAAACTGAGTTTTAAACCAACCATAGCCAGTTTCCGGAAAACAGCTTCAATATTCTTCAAATGATCTTAAATTTTTTTTCCAAGAATAATGATGTGATCTAAATATACTAGGCGTGTTTCCCATGTCATTCCATGTAATGTCTGTTCCATTAAACTTTCAAAAGTCTCTGGAGCGTTGCATAATCCAAAAGGCATAACTTTAAATTGCCACAGTCCAGTCCCAGTAGAAAACGCTGTCTTTTCTTTATCCACTGGATTAAGCTTAACTTGCTAATAACCAATTTTTAAGGTCCAGGGTCCAGAATCATTTTGATCCGGTTAAAGTGTCCAACGTATTGGTAAGGGAAATCTATCTTTCTTTGTGACGTTATTGAGCCTGTGGTAGTCAACGCAGAATCTGGTGGAGCCATCGTTCTTCTTAACCAGGACTATTGTTGACGTCCAGGGACGTTGAGATGGTTCTATAATGTCTTGTTTTTCCATATCCTTAAACCACTGATTAACTTCATGCCACTTTGCCAAAGGTTTTCGTTTTGCATCACCAGCATTAATTTGATGCTCAGCTATGTTGGTTTTTCCTAAGTCGATGTCAGACAGAGAGGTCATCCAATTTGGTCATCTAAACTTTATTTAATGAATGTGTCGATTTCACCAGGTCTTGGTAAAGTAGTTGCAGGTTCTGAAGGTGATAAGCTTGTACAGGTAAATATTGTTTAGTCGAATGCGGTCTTATCGTGTAGGTCCAAAGGTGACCAAAATGTTGTGTGATTCTTTTATCGAGCTATTAAATCTCGATGGGGTATTTACAAATATACAGGGAGAAAGAAAATAGTTTTTTTATTAAATTACGCAATATTATTACGATAGCTACTTAATATTATTTTATATATTAAATGCCGAGGGACTGAATAAGAAAATTCGCTAAATATGTATTTGGTTAAAATTTTTTGGTTGGGGCAAAAACAAAAATACACAAGGAAGGCGGTTCGAATCAGTGGAACAATCAGGATATGTTTTGTTTATACAGCCCCTTAACGAAAGTGAGATTTTTTTATCAATCACCAAAAATTATGAGCCCCGCTTGACCTAAAAATCTAACCACTTATACAGTGTCATTTATATAAATGCGGGCCACCCTTGTGCAAAGAAGACTTGTTTTTTTTTATTGTGATAACAAAAAAAATTTATTTTGCAAAAATATTATACACTTTTGTTAAAAACACAAGATAATTGGTTATTATTCTCTCTGGGATTTTTTCAGATCTTTACGTTTAAGGGTCCCTAGATGCCGGAAAACATGTTTTCTCAATTCCGTCTGTCTGTAGGTATGTCCGTCCGTCAGTCTGTCTGTTCGCGGAATGGCTAAAAAACTACTTATCCGATTTCTTCAAATTTTAGTCTAAAATTAAGGGTCATGCATGCGAAAAATACAGGCTATATACATATATATATATATATATATATATATATATATATATATATATATATATATATATATATATTCTGTGATATAATCGAAAGCAATTCTTCTTGTAGGCCGTTTTGCACCTGCAGAAATTATATATTTCTGCTATTCTACACATATCTTTTCCGGCCAAGAACTTTTGATAAAGGTGTGTGAAAGCGCGTTTTTATTGATTTTAGTATCTACTCTCCGTATGATGGTGCTAGTGCATACTTTGCCAAATTCTTATGGGATTGCAGCCGGAAACGACCGGAGCCCCAATAGGTGGCGCTAAGTGTTATACTTAGCATGTAGTACTGTTTCAGTATGATAGACGTTTCGTTTTCGATTTTGTCATATCGAGCAATCTGTTATTTCAGATCTCCCTGGGTACAAGCCTGCCTCATGAGGGTAAAGGCCCAGAAATCATGATTTTTTACCCTGTGACATAATCGAAAGCAATTCTTCTTGTAGGCCGTTTGGCTCCTGGAGTTATTATCTTTTTCTTATATTCTACATATATCTTTTCCGGCCAAGAACTTTTGATAAAGGTGTGTGAAAGCGCATTTTTATTGATTTTAGTATCTACTCTCCGTATGATGGTGCTAGTGCATACTTTGCAAAAACAAAATTCCTATGGGACAGCAAGGAAACCATCAGTGGAGCACCAATAGGTGGCGCTAAGTGTTATACTTAGCATGTAGTACTGTTTCAGTATGATAGACGTTTTTTTCGATTTTGTCATATCGAGCAATCTGTTATTTCAATCTCCCTGGGTACAAGCCTGCCTCATGAGGGTAAAGGCCCAGAAATCATGATCGCAGGAGGGTACCCTGTGACATAATCGAAAGCAATTATTTCTTGTAGGCCGTTTTGCACCTGCAGAAATTATATATTTCTGCTAACATATATCTTTTCCGGCCAAGAACTTTTGATAAAGGTGTGTGAAAGCGCATTTTTATTAATTTTAGTATCTACTCTCCGTATGATGGTGCTAGTGCATACTTTGCCAAATTCCTATGGGATTGCAGCCGGAAACCACCGGAGCCCCAATAGGTGGCGCTAAGTGTTATACTTAGCATGTAGTACTGTTTCAGTATGATAGACGTTTCGATTTTGTCATATCGAGCAATCTGTTATTTCAGATCTCCCTGGGTACAAGCCTGCCTGATGAGGGTAAAGGCCCAGAAATCATGTTCGCAGGAGGGTACCCTGTGACATAATCGAAAAATTTCTTGTAGGCCGTTTTGCACCTGCAGAAATTATATATTTCTGCTATTCTACATATATCTTTTCCGGCCAAGAACTTTTGATAAAGGTGTGTGAAAGCGCGTTTTTATTGATTTTAGTATCTATATATATATATATATATATATATATATATATATATATATATATATATATATATGTCATATCGAGCAATCTGTTATATATATATATATATATATATATATATATATATATATATATATATACCCTGTGACATAATCGAAAGCAATTCTTCTTGTAGGCCGTTTTGCACCTGCAGAAATTATATATTTCTGCTATTCTACATATATCTTTTCCGGCCAAGAACTTTTGATAAAGGTGTGTGAAAGCGCATTTTTATTAATTTTAGTATCTACTCTCCGTATGATGGTGCTAGTGCATACTTTGCCAAATTCCTATGGGATTGCAGCCGGAAACCACCGGAGCCCCAATAGGTGGGGCTAAGTGTTATACTTAGCATGTAGTACTGTTTCAGTATGATATACGTTTCGTTTTCGATTTTGTCATATCGAGCAATCTGTTATTTCAGATCTCCCTGGGTACAAGCCTGCCTGATGAGGGTAAATGCCCAGAAATCATGTTCGCAGGAGGGTACCCTGTGACATAATCGAACGCAATTCTTCTTGTAGGCCGTTTTGAACCTGCAGAAATTATATATTTCTGCTATATATATATATATATATATATATATATATATATATATATATATATATATATATATATATATATATATATATATATATATATATATATATATATATATATATATATATATATATATATATATATATATATATATATATACCCCGAGTTTCTGGTAAAGCGATTTTACCTATTTTTATATATCAAAGTTTATTTTATAATTAATAAAAAAATTTTCTTATTTTAAACTTGCTTTAAAATCGGAACAAGTAATCTATAATTATTTATTTATTGCCTACAAAATTACAAATATACTAAAAAAGGAAGCAAAAAAATGGTGTCAAATCTAATAAAAAAAAATTATAATTAAAATTCACTGGCTAATATCCAGGAGTCAGTGGGAAAAGCTCTGAGAATCGGTATAAGGAATGTACAGAAACTTGTGCATGAAAAAAAAAACTTAATTTACTTCCGAAGAAGATTAAGAAATGTACACGAAAAAATTCAAAGACAAAAGACTTAAGTTACAATGCAAAAATGGATATTCATAATGCAATTTATGATTTATACACGTCAAAGACTAATATAATCAATCCTTCAGAAACTTTTTAATATTATAGACTACAAAATATCATCATCACTTAAAGAGTCCTCATATTCTAAGTCGTCCTCAAATGGCGCAATCATCATTGGTGCTATTTCGACATCTAGAACTCGTTCTCGATTCCACCAATCCCATATTAATTTCTCCGTATGTTCCACAGATTTCTTCCAGTAATCCGGCGTAATATCAATCTTGCCAAACAATTTGCACTTCATCTGATGTAAGACCATCGTTCACGTGTTTTTGGTAATATGATTTTGCCCCAGCACATATTAATTCTATTGCGTTAAACTGGCAATGGTATGGCGGCAGTCGTAAAACCTCATGTCCATTTTCCCGTAATATTTCATCTACGGCATATATTGTTTGTTTTTTTATAGCTTTTGCCATTAAAAGAAGTTCTAGTTTCAGCATATTGGGTAAAAGATTTTGTTTTTGTTCTATTAGCCAGTCATAAATATCACTTTTCTTCCAGGATGAAGTAGGTTGTTTATTTAAAATTCTTGAATGATAAGATGCATTGTACAGAATGATTAAAGATGGAGCATCTAAATTTGGAATCAGTTGTTCTTTTAACCATTTTTCAAACAGTTCATAGTTCATATTATCATGGTAGTCCATACTTTTCGATGTTGAAGAAAACAGTAAACTTGCGCTTGGGAGAAATCCTATTGAAGAACCTTCATGCAAAATGATGAACCGTTTTCCCGTCCCACATCCCTTTTTTCTCTTGACACTTTTTACAGACTCGTCCTGCCAAGATTTCGAACCACTTCCATTTGAAAATATCCAAGTCTCGTCCAAAAATACCAGTTTTCTAAATTTCGAATTAACATTTTCCCTGTATTTCTTTAAAAATTGGATACGCTGACTTGCTATATGTGGCAACTCGCATAAAAATCTTCTATTACAGTCCTTTTTATATCGAAAACCCAACATTTTTATTAATTTTGACAAGGATTTTAGTCCAATTTCCAATATGCCTCGATTTTTTAAAGCTTCTTTTAAAACTTGAAGGGTTATATTAGTTTTTGATGTGTATAAATCGTAAATTGCATTACGAACATCCATTTTTGCGTTGTCACTTAAATCTTCTGTCTTTGGCTTTTTTCGTGTACATTTCTTAATCTTCTTCGGTAGTAAATTATGCTTTTTTTCATGCACAATTTTCTGCACAGTCCTTATATTCCCAGCGCTTTTGCTACTGTCTCCTGGATATTGGCTGGTGAATTTTCATTTTCGTAATATTTTATTAGATTTAATACCATTTTTTTCGCTTGTGGATGCAAAAAACCCGAAAATTGTTTTCTGTTACTCATTTTGTCACTGACTTGTCAATCTGATTTTGAAGTGACATGGCTCAAAGATTTTTGTAACTGCTGGTATTTATATGTTTATCCTCTTTTTCATATGAAAATATCATAGGTCTATCTAATTCATCTTCCGGATTTTATGCGGAGGATATGATTACACGTAATAAAAGAAAAACAAACTTAAAAAGTTTGTCGTTGATAAATCGTATGTCCCGCAGGATAACACTGCTTGTGACTACATCAGCAGATTGACAGGTTCCGATCTTGTCACCTTTTTTAACTTGCTGAGGATGATCTTTAACGTTCATTATTTTTACAAATATTGTGCTTCTTCTACTTCAAGTTAATGTTCTTGCTTCATGTCTTCTTGATTTTTCTCCAGGTCTCCTAGTTCTTGCTTCGTGTCTTCTTGACTTTTCTTCACGTCTTCTTGGCCCCTCTTCATGTCTTCTTTAAATTCATTTTTCATTTATTCTTGGGTTTTCTTTATGTCTTCTTTATACATTGCAAAAATCAAGTTTATCAAAGAATCCAAAATTGCTGCAATGATTATTGTCACTAGTAGAAACTATTTAGTTTCAACTGAATCCTAATCCCGCTTCTGACACCAAATGTTCCAGATTGGCCGGTACACAAACACAGTTTCTGAATGCACTCCTTTTATTGAGAACACAGCTTACGGGTATCAAAGGTAAACACTGGTTATACCTAACAATCGTAACTAAGGCAACTTTACACTTGTAATTGTCAGCTTGTTAACACTTTGAAATCTAAAACTAATCTGAATTGAAATGTTGCCTTGCGTCGCGCTTATATAGCCTTTAGAAAAGTTTGGGATGTTCTAGAAAATTTAATATTACAGAACATTCGAGAAGGATTTTTGACATAATCATTGTAGTTACATGGATCAAAAAGTTAAGGTAAGAACACTTCGTTAAAATAACAAATAATAAATAAATTCACCTTAAACTTAACAAATTTATAACTAGGGCTAAATTCGCAACAATATTAACCCTTTATTTCGGGACACCCTGTATATGCTTAATTAATGTTAAAATTTTATTAAAATCGAACTGCCAATAAAGTAACAATCATGACACTTACTGACAATTTTAGGATATCCGTTGTTTTTCATGCAGCTGAGTATATTAGTAACAGCGATTCACAGCAGTAAAATTTTTGTTAAAAGGTAAGATGGTCGGGGCTGCCGAAGCTTCCTTGGTATACTCTCATCCGCACAGATTTGAAAGATACAACTACACCACGCCCACACATTGTGATACCTGCTCGACTCTCCTATGGGGTCCTGTCAAAGTAAGTAATTCACTTTTTTATATGGCTGATTTTAATTGCGTAATTAAATATTGACTTTAAATTAATATGAAATGTTTTGTAAGCAAATTAATATAACTTAAATGACAGAATAAAAATATGTGGCCTGCAAATATAGGCTAAAACAATTCAAATACAAATTATCCCCACTTACAAAGGCACTCACCATATGGATCGAACCGACGCACAGTGGAGCGAGTGATAGGGACTTGCGGCCAAAAAGAGGAAAATTGTATTTTATTTTATCTTGGGGTTGGAATTGAATTATTTTCAAGTATATTGAGTAAAAATACAATTTTAATGATGTTTTGACTCTTTATATACAGAGTGTGTATATCTCAGTTATTAATAATGTGATTTCGTTGAAATTTGAGTGATGATTGTATGTTGGGAAAATAACATTTTTCACAGTAAAAATTTTTATTTGTCATTGGCGTGTAGTGTTAGGAGGTGAAGAGGGGTCGATTTTTAGGAAAAAATATATTGGGGTCAATTTCAGATTTAATTTTTTAATAATACAAAACATTAAAGTGTAATAGTTATTATTACTTGAAAATGAAGGTTTTTCTTGAAGCAATTTCTTCTTCATTACTTAAGGTACAAAAGTGCTTTTTAGCTCTTAGCTGATATCTAAAAAACAAAACCATAATTAGATATTTCTTCTTCCAAAAACTTAATAAATTGACATAATTATTTCAATTAATGATTGCTTCAAAATGTAGATAGTATTGTGCAGAGTGTGTGGTGATAAGCGATGTGAAATTAGACATTTGCTTGGGACATGTAGAAGTGCATAGATCGTTTTTGTATCAATAGTTTAAAACCGAAATTCAGTTATGCAGAAAGAAAGTATATTGCTTACCTTTCCAACACTACAGGATATTATTTATACAATTAAAAGTTCTTCGGCCTCTTGATCTAACTCCATATGTTTAATTTGTGGCGCAAAGTTGCCAAATACGGATCAGACGAAATAAGAAGAGAGTGCAAAACATCTTCATTGGTTGCAGTTCTTGAACATTTTCTACTACTGTCCTTTCTAAATATTTTGAAGTATTTATTTCTCGCTTCTGCAGTTTCTTCACTAAGCTGGCCGATTGGTAAACAAGCAAATTGAATAATAGCAGCTCCGTGAATTAAAATTTTGTGTATAGATGAAGGCATATAATACCAATCGTATAAATCGACATAAATTTGAGCAGTTTCATAACAAAATTTTCTAAATTTTCTATCATCAACAAGATGTTGGCTAAGCAAAACTTGCAAAATGACTGACATTTTGTGAAGCAATTCCCGACTGACTCCAGTTACATCCGAAACAACGTCGATATTTCTAAAAAATCTTCTGGCAGTGTTGCCGTCGTTTGAGCTGCCAACCCCTTGCCGAGGTAAGTCAACTATGATGCCAAGTTTTGCTTTAAGGTCTGTTTGGATTCGCTTTTTGGTATTTTTCATGAGCTCTTTTTCTTCTGAGCTACGAGCACTCCATTTCTTGAAGGGCAATCTATACGCAATGTGTAAAATACATTCCATGAAGCGAATTTGAGCGTGCAAATTCGATAAACCATATTGGTAAGCACTTTCATCCACAGGTCTTCTAACAACTTCACTAAGGTTGTTCATTTCTGCAGGTTTAACTTTGCAAATGATACAGCACGATGCTGAAGATGTTTCGGTAAGGACTTTGGCGACTTTACCATCTGTCATAGTCAACGACAAATTATGAGAAATATGGAGTTTTATATCAGTAGTTGAAGAAATGATGGTATTATTTGAATTTTGAATTTCATTTGTGTACTTACTGGCAATTAGTTTAGTATTTTCTGGTGTTTCTTTTGTAAACTCAAAAAAGATTGGCCTGCAATAATTTGGAGGAGCCAGATACAACAAAAACGCTTTCATCAGAAATTATTAAATCATCGAAATTCTGTTTGTAGTTGCTATTTCCTGAAGATCCATCACATCCACATTTAGAATATAACGTAAAAAATCGCGAACCACTTTCTATAGTTTTATTTCTAACTTTCTCTATCAAAAAAATTCTTTCCGTTGTGTGATTCATAATATTTTGCAAAGCCAGTGAAGCTCCTCTTTCAGTAATAACAGCATTCAATGGATAATACTCCGCTTTAGCACTAGAAATTTGATAACAGCTTGGAAAAATAAGCGCATTTTTTTCTTTGCACTTTATTCTTAGACAATTGTACTGATATCTTGATAGTCTCAAATCTACGATTAATGCTAAAGCCTCATGTTTAGAGAAGCTGTCACAAAAATTCGTTTTTTTATAATTACCAATACCTTTGGATAAAATTTCATCAATGGCATTCGCCTCTTTCTTCCTGCCCTCTGCAACCAATTTTTTTAAGAAAATACATTTAATTTCGGCGATACTCATATCATCAGTGTTCTTTTTAATCTGGGCTAGTTTTCTTCGTTTGCTCCTATCCGAGCTGTTTTCGAAAGTTTTTGATGGTCTTCTTTGCTTATGAACATCAGAGAGATACTTGCTGTCAATAAGAAAGTCTTTATCAAGCCAAGACACATTTTTTTTATAAAACACTGCCTTAGTCCTTTGGGCTGCCTTCCATTTCTGCCGTAATTGAGGTAAGAAGATTTTCTGCAGGTTTCTTTTTATCATTTTAAAACCATCAGGGGTACAATTATGTTCTGTTTTTAAGCGTGAAAAAAAAAAGTTCCTCATTTCCCACACACTCCAAGTACCTATCGGCAAGATATCTTCTACTCACATGAACCATTTTTTGAAATTAATTATAACTTAAACCAAAAACAACAAAATACTCAACACTACAACTCAAAACAACGCTACAACTCAAAAATACCGAATTTTTAACTTGTTATTAATAAACAGACTATCTGTCAAATCAACAAAACAAACGAATAGGCGAATGAAGGCTGCCAACTTTGTTTTTGCTCACAAGTGCACATATCAGGGAACATAATTTTCACTGCAACAAGACTTAGCACCATTTAGCTCGTATGTTTTTTTTTTTCTTCCAATATTACGAAAATATACATAACAAATCCGCTTAATCAAATCGAAAAAATAACATTTTATAAAGACTACAGGAATGTTCTTATACGTATACCAGAAACAAGAATAATAAGATTTTGAAGACAAATATTTATAAGTAGCACGAAAAATAATTTTCTTATCTTTGGACAAATCTAGGAAAAAAATATGTATCAATTTAAATTTATTTCACCATCATAAATGACATACTAACTATATTGTGGATAGGGGTCACATTAAATGTATGTAATTATTTTTTTGGTAAACTATTATGAACTTTTTACTAACTGAAGTCTCTAGTTTTGAAAAATATGAAGTAACTCAAAAATGCTTTTACTTTTTAAAAATCACTTTTGACCGGAATTTAACATTAGACGCGCCAGTGTGCGACGATCGTCAAAAATTACGTCAGTAATTGGTTAAGAAACCGTCAAAAATAACAGACTGACTTATATTTTTCAGACATCTTACAAGTACAAAATCAATAAAGGACCATTAAAGGACGTAAAACACATGGACCATACCTAATAGCAAGGGTAGAGATTACCCACAAGTAACAGTGAAAAGTAAGACAGTGGCACAGCATTTATTATATAAATATTTTTGGCTACATTTCAACACAATTTTTGTCTTTATATTTTGTATCTTCTATAACACTGACCGACAAAAAAAATGTTTAGTTGTAACCCAAATCAGAATAGCATAATCTAATAGAATGGACCTATCCAAATACGAAAATGACAAATAGAAAGTTGTAGCACGTAGGGTTTTCTTGTTAGAGTTGTAGAACCATATCGAATGTTACGATACTTAATATCTATAGAAAAAAATGATTTCAGAAAATTCTTAACCCTGCTTATTGACTATGTTTACAATTTTCGCCTATTAAACATACCATACATCTAAGAGAAAAACAAACGAGAAAAATATTAACTTAAAACACTAATTAAACTTTATTTTTTCCGTTTATGAGGTGTCCTGTCTTCTCTCTTCAAAAACCAACAGTAGTCACCCATCATGGCTGGATCCCATCGTCCTTGGTACCGAATTTCCATTGTTCTCATATCTTAGTGAAACCTTTCACCCTGCTCGACACTAACAGCTCCGAAATTTTTAGGAAAAATATCAGATAGGAATGGAAGAAGTGAATTTTTAATGACATCCTAGCACCAAGCGCTTTATAGGCATCTAAGAGTTCATTAACTAATTGTTCATAATTTTCATCCATATTGTTGCCTAAAAATCCTCTTACTACATTAACAAATGAATTCCATGCTCTAAGTTCCTGCCTGGTAAGCTTTTCCGTACAATTGGCATTGTCCAGCAATTTTCTGATTTGTGGCCCAATAAGAATGCCTTCTTTTAATTTGGCATCACTTAACTGTGGAAAGACTTGTCTTAGGTATTTAAATCCATCACCATCTTTATTCAAAGCCTTCACAAAGTTTTTCATCAGCCCAAGTTTAATGTGAAGAGGAAGCAAAGGTCATTTTTGGGATCAACAAGAAGTCCGGTTAAAATTCGCTTCTTTCTGGCCAAATTTTTGTTACATAATGCTGATTTATTGCACGACTGTCCCATAAACAAAGAAAACAGCAATATTTTATAAATCCCCTGAAGTCCCACTAGAATCGCTATAATTTTTGAGTCCCCACATATCTGCCATTTATACCTATTGTAGTTTATTTAACACAGCTTTTAAGCTATATTTAGATGAGTCTATGTCACTCACGGGGAAAATGTTCAATATCAAGTTCCTGCATTAAACTGTCTATATCAGTACACGAGCACAACGAATTTTCCATACTGTAGAATTAAGAAAACACAGCATTTCTTTTTCTGGAATTCGTAATTTTTATTTCTTTGGCCAATAGGTTCCATTCCTTAAGACGGGAACCCAGAAGTTCTGACTGTTGCTTGGATAGCCCCAAATCACGTACTAAATCATTTAATTCACTTTAAACAATCAAATGTGGTTCGCCGGAACTGGGACCTGTGGTAAAAGTGGGATCGGTGCACTGTTCTTCTGAGCTTCCCGATGATGCGTGATCTTCATTATCTCCCAAATCAATAGCTTGCCAATTTAGAGGCGCAATCGCACTGGCAAATTTGCATTATAAGGAACAGGTCGTATGGCAGATTGCAAATTTTGATATTCTATATTGTGCTTTCCCTTTTTGGAATAACCTTTAGTCTTTGTCAGGCAAAAATAACAATCGTCAGAATGATTGGTGGGTTCTCACCATACCATTGGAACTGCAAAAGGCATACTTTTTCTTTCTTTCCCTTCAGCCACTGCACCAATGATACACTACAACTAACACAGCACACATGGGGAGCCCACCGCTTATCTTAATCCCTAATTAACACACCAAAATATTTAAAGTAGGCTTTTTTACATTTTTGGAAAATGGCCAGGCTTGTGATTTCACCAGAAATTCTCCACAAATATAACAACATTTGTCAGGAGAAATTTTGCAACTTCGGCGCGTTTGACTCGACATTCTCGTCTTCCCATACACTTGCTTATCGATACACAGAGAACCACTCAATTCTAAACTCTTCAGAAGAGTTTAACGTTTATTTTATGTCTAATGTTGTAAAAAACCCAGTCTAGGTAATTTTTCCGTTGTAAAATGGACCCATTTTAGCCGCCCCACAATAAAATTGTTTACCTGCTAATATAAAAGGTTCTAATTAGGCTATTAAAAAATGGTACGTATTAGAGCTTTCCGATATTTTTTTTATTATTGGGAGGGTATTTCCATTGTGAAAATAATGAGCTGGCCTGTGTTAGAAAAATCTTGTGGGCCAGTATAGTTAAAGGTGAAGATGATGCTACATTTGGACATACAGTTGCAGGTTTTGAGCAATGTCAAACACCATAGGCGTGTCCACATGGAGGGCATCAAAAAATATTAAATTTTTCTCTTCTATGAATTTATCTGGTATTATTGGTAATAGATTCATAATAATATGTAAAATGTAAGAATATAAATTATTTTTGCAAACACTAACTCTATATTTGTTCAAAACAACCTGATGTTTCGATACACAGTAGCTTCATCGGACGTTACATTCCTCTATCGTTTCAGACTGGTATGCGATGCATGGATTGCGGATACAGTTGTCACGAAAAGTGCATAGAAGGCGTTCCGAATAACTGTACCAAGTACAAGACGATCTCTGACACTTCAGCGACTCAAACCATGCAAGTCAGTGGTGGCGATAATCAATCTGTGAGCTCAGGTAACATTTATAAAACTCTCACAGCCGGTTGCACAAAACACACACACACAATTGCTGTTTGGAATATTTAACCGAACTTTCGATTGTGACAAGTTGCTTACAGAAGTCTAAGAACTCTCTGTCAAATTTGACATTCCGTTAAACATTCTAAACTTTAATTGAGCTTTCTGCAACCTGCCGGTAAGTGATTAAATTATTAACATTTATATTATAACTAACTATAAAATGTCTTCTTAAAGCTTGATATAACTTTCCTGTAAAGACCGGCTGACATCAAATTAAATTTTTGAAGTTTTACCATTTCGTAAACTATTATACCAGTTTAAAACTATTTTTTGGGTTTTTTCCGCCTTAGAAAATTGAAAAAAATAAAAAATAAAATATAATTACCCTATAAATTGAATAGAGTCTTGAGTTCTGGGTCCACTACGAAGGTACCCGAGGAACGACACTGAAAAATGCCTGCTTTCTGGACGTTTCGAGGGAAAGTCTACCCCCGTCTTCAGCAAATTATTTATTATATCAGTGTTCATTAAAAAAGTTTCAATTTGAGACCAGAAACAAGGTTCTGACCGAATGACTGCAATAAAACTACCAGGATCGACTTCATTGTGCAGCCAAGAGGGTGGCAATAAAAACACAAAAATTGTTGAAAGGAGCGGATTATTTCTATAATAAAATTCTACATAAAAAGCTATTATGGGTATAAAAAGATAATTTTAAATATTTTCCGTATTTACCTATAGCAGGTAAAAAATCCAGTGACGTACTAAAATTTTTGTCAGGCTAGCAAAGGCTGCCTATTTATCTCATTTACAACAGTAAAATAATGATAAAGTGCGGGACACGAAAGAAAACCGGGCGGAGTCAATCGGTTTAGGAAGGTCGGCCAAGAATCTCTTTAAACCAGTGGTGTCCCATCGTTCTTTAAATAATAGGGCACTCCTTTTTGACTATACGCACTTCAGATAATTAAAAAATGTAACTAAGCTTAATGAACCTTTATCTATATTTGTCTGTTTTCTTTCGTGTACCGCACTTCTATATCTCTTTTGTGTTGCAAAAACGGCGAACTTTCAAATTTTAAAATGATTTAATTTTTATTTTTCTTGATCGATTTACCTATAAATATATTTTTTCTTTAGTTGTCATTAACGGTTCTCGGGCTACTGCCTATGTCCACTATTATTGGACCACCCAGTATAGTGATACACGATTTACAAGTCCAGATTTTACAAGGGCAGCCAGCATCAGATCCAGTGAACGAGATTTATCAAAATTTTAATTTATGCAGTTCGACTTTGGGCTACTCGGGTCTGCCAAAAGTGGCCGTCTGTCTCCGTTTGTCATATTACTTTATACAGGTGACGTCATTGTGAAGTACTATACAGGGCATTTCCTAATTGCATTCTGATGTTAAAGGGGGTGTTTTTATGTCCTAAAAGTCTTAACTTTTGAGATACAGGATGGTAAAGTTTAAAAAGAAAACATTTTTTTTTCATCCCAATTCTGATGCTATTGTAGATAACTGCATGAAATTTAATACACGTCTTCTATGGATTAAAGAGCATACGGATTTACCCATTTTTTATGCATAAAAGACGTGTATCAAATTTCATACAGTTATTTATCTATAATAACATCAGAATTAGGATTTAAAAAAAATGTTTTTTAAAACCCTGTATCTCCAAAGTTAAGACTTTTAGGTTCATATTAAACTTTTTTCTTAAAAAGGTCCAAGAATTACCCTCCTTTAACATTAGCACGCAATTAGGAAACGCCCTGTATAGTACTTCACAATGACGCCCCCTGTACAAAGTAATATGACAGACGGAGACAAACGGTCACGTTTGGCATACCCGAATAGCCCAAAGTCGAACTGCATAAGTTATCATTTTGATAAATCTTGTTCACTGGAATCAGTGCTGGCTCCCCTACTATAACTACATTGATGTGTTAATTTTGGAAAAATATGAGTTCTGTAGTTTTTCAAATATTAAATAGAAAACAGAAAATTAATTATTTTGAAGCAGTTTATTGACAGCTACTTTATGAACAATTTTACAAAATATATGAAAAAAAAAACTAAGCCATTTTTGAGGTTGACGACTGTGATTCTAATGGTTCGATTCCTTCTAAATCGTTGTCTCTCTAAAAATGATGAGATTTCGTCGTCACTACTTGAAGATCCCAGTGTGATAACTAAATCATCAATAACCGTTTCATTTTTGCCATCTACTTCTCAGTATTTATCTTCAATAGAACGAACATGTTTAACATACGATTTCCAATTTTCAGCCGATATTGAGTCAATCGCTTCTAATGTTATTTTATTTATATCTTTAATTGAAAGTTCACCGGTGTTGCGCTCTCGAATATATTTCTTTACTTCTGCCCATGAAAGTTCAATAGGGTTGAGGTCGCACATGTATGGAGGCAGCCTTAAAGGTGTATGACCGAGGTTACGTAAAAGACCGTCAATTTTATACATTTTTTCTCTAGGCTTGTTGGCTGATATCACTTCATATAATTGATATTTTCTCCATGTTGGATCACATACAACGTGAGAATGATAAGACGCATTATCCATTACCACGACTGATTTGGGAGGAATGTTAGGTAGAAGCTTCTCGAGCAACCACTTTTCAAAATTATCTCTATTCATCTGTCCATGATAGTCTCCAGTTGTTAGTCCCGAGCGAAAAACTAAAGCAGCACCTGGAACAAATCCGGCTTCTGAACCAGCATGAACTATAATAAAGCGACTACTAGAGCGGATTCCCTGAATAACACCAGCAACACTTTCACTTTGCATTTGTTCATTGTCATATCATTATCTACCCAGGTTTCGTCTAGATACAAAATATTGCGTCCTTCTTGCCTATATTGCCCTACAGTTGATTGATATTTCACCCACCAGTGAAAAATATTTGGTCTTTCAATGAGCAATTTTCGATAATTTTGGCACTTGCGCCAAACAAAACCATTTGATCGTAAAAGCCAATTTAAGGTTTTATACCCATACGGAAAATCTATTTTGTTCTTTACAGCACGAAGTAGGGGTTTGCAGGTCGGGACCTTCTTCAAGTTTATACAAAAATCCTCTATTGTTCGTCGAATTACTTGAAAATCACCATCGTCAATTTTATCTTTGTATGATAATCGGGGTCTTTTTTTACCACGAGATTTTAAAGGTGAAGTAGAACATGAGCGATCATTATGTTCTCCTTGAATTTTTCTTACACTACTTTCCGAAACACCAGTGTAAAATGCAGCGCGTTCTGTTCGATTTTGAATTGGAATAGTGAAACTATTATTTTCATCTTCTCTAGTACAGGCCTCTATAACGCTCACAATAACTTCACGTGCACAGCTTCGAATTGTTTTTCCTCTTTTGTTCGCCATCGTTACTTCGAAATAATAATTCAAATTCAACGCAACGCATTTATATAGAAATAAAAACAAATGCTCGAAATGTATAGGCGCCACTGGAAATAGCTAGAACCTTCTAGCCGCAAGAGCATGGCGACTCTAGGCACATCCCATTTACAAGTGGAAGTGTGCGAAATTTACTAAATCCTCGATTAATTTTCCGTATCGCTTAGCTGGCGCACTTTATAGGTGAGGCGGCAAACTATTACAACAAATAAAATAACATAAAATTTATTTGCGTACACAAATTTTACTTTTCCGCTTGCTTAAGAACCTTTATTTTAAGGACCGCCCGGTTTTCTTTCATGTCCCGCACGTTAAATCACTGTGACCTGCACTTGAGAATTTAAATATTCAAACCGTAAAAAAATAATTAAAATAATTCTCTACTCCTATATGTCATGAATCCGAACCACATAAATAACTTCTTCGTGTTTTTTTGCAAATATAACAACTCTATTGATAAAATACATTTTTATAAGAATAACAAAACTAAAGACAATTTACATTTTAATTTTCAACTTATCGATTTTCGGACCGTAAAGGAAGCGGTCAAATGGTAGTGGAAACGACAATATTTTCCTAATTACGATTAAACTCTGCATACATAAAATCTTGTATCATATAACTCACCTAATCAATTGCTGTCTGGAAACAGGATACTTTCCATCATCCTGGAAGCTATCGCTTGTTTGCCCTTTCTCGAAGGTGTCCAGTCCTCAGTCTGTAGGAGATCTTCGACCGATTAGCCTAATCCCAACACTATCTAAAATTCTGGAAAACATAGTCTCTTGGCAGATGACAACTTACTTACTTAAAAATAATATTTTTCCTAAGCTTCAGAGTGGCTTTAGGGGAATGTTTAACACCACCTCCGCTCGTTTAGACCTTACTGACAACATTTGTCTAAGCCATGAAAGAGTATGGCTGTGGTCTTGGAGGCATTAGACTTTTCAAAAGCCTTCGACACTGTAGATTACGACCGTCTATGTAGAATATTGCACTTTTATGGTTTTGATGAAACCGCAGTCAATTTCTTTAGATGCTATCTTTCGGGGCTCTCACAGTGTGTAGTACTTGGCAGTAAACGGTCAGAGAATCGGGTGGTAATCTCGAGTGTTCCTCAAACGTTACCCAGGATTCGAAGCATTCAAAACACATGCTGCCGTTTTGTATTTAAACTCCGTAAATATGATCATATTTCCCATAAATTCGTCGAACTAAATTGGTTAAAATTTAATAAAACCGTACAACTTCATTACTATACTTCCTTGAATAGGTTGTTTATAAATTCTGAACCTATGTATCTCCGTGAAAAACTTTTAGCTAGAAGCGCAATACATGACCTAAACATGCGTTCGTCTACTACCCTCACAATGCCGATTCACTCCACCGCTCTGTTTCAGAACTCTTTTACGCTGTGAAATTGTTTAATTTACTTAGTACACACTATAAATCACTTCCGCCTCTGTCGTTCTGGCGAAATATCAAAATCGGCTATTATCATAATCAACTTATTATTACTATTTTTACTATGCAGCCCGGTTAATTAATTATTCATTGCAATCCTTCGTTTCTTTAAATGAACATTATTAGTTAGAATTCTATATATACATTTATTATTATTATTAGCACTACTATTATTAATATTTTAGATAAGTTTATTGTTAATAACTTTCACTAGTAACATGGTTAAGTGTTAGAGTAGCCTTAAGCTAAACTTCACCATTTACATCGATATATAATCTTGTATTATGCCATGCCATTGTAAAAATGCTCTAAATAAAATTAAGTAAGTGAGTTTTCCAGTCTTTCAGATGTTAAAAAAAGTTGCCTCTTTTTAAATGGAATACCCTGTATATTATTTTTTAATATTATTTGTATCGTTTTGAGGTTTCTGAAAATATAATATAGTCTATACTTATTTTCATAAGTATATTTTATTTAAGCAAAACAACTTCAAGGCCGCTCTCTCACCGATTTTCTTTTTTATTTTAAAAAACTTTAGATTTAAAAACGATAACAAAATTTAAATTCTAATAATAAAAAAGGAAAAACAAACAACTCTTTAACACTGATCAGTGGTGAACGCTATTTAACTCTATTAATTTTCCAGATATTGTTGGAATTGCTGACCATTTAATAAAAAAGGAAAAACAAACAACTCTTTAACACTGATCAGTGGTGAACGCTATTTAACTCTATTAATTTTCCAGATATTGTTGGAATTGCTGACCATTATGTCTTATACATTCTTGGCATAACATTTGTAGTCTTCTTAAAGCATTTTTCAATTATAAAGGGGCGCACTCGTAACTGTCTAAAGGCATTTTCTGTGGCCTCTCTTAACTCTTCAACAGTTTAATACCGTTTAATAATATTTTACCTTGTAAATAACCCCACAGAAAATAATCTAAAATTGTGCGGACCGGAGACGGTTGTGGCCATCGAGTAAGTCCGTGTGTGCTTATCCAACGAATAGGGAAATATTGTTCCAGCCAGTGTTGAATATATCATTGGACCAAGGAACATCTTTCAAGATAATCATTGTTTTTTCAAGATTTGCATGTATTTTTCAGAATTTAAATTCTCTTGATAAACACAATATTCAGTTCTTCTCAAAATGAAACAAGACAAATTGAATCCGATTCTTATCATTTTCCTGGCTCCAAAATCTTGAGTTGTCTATTGAGGATACCTGCACTGTTAAAATAGGCTTCAACCGACGATTTTCCTGTGAAAATAATTCGTTCTTTCACACATGATGATGTACTACGCCCAAGTCTTGGTCTATGCAAGATGTCTCTGGTGTGGCTTCACCTGATGCCAAAACATTTACCTCATTTTCTTGTAACACCTTTTGCATTTGGGTTTGTTAAAACATCCATTTTGAATTAGAGTCCTCTGTATTTTGTGGAATATGCGTTTATCTGACTGTCTTCTTTCAGGACATCTGAAACACGATAACTTAAAGACGAAAAAAAACATGGATATGCACCTTGATAACCTACCTTCGTTGGAGAACATGAAACATTTATTCATGTCATCGAAATGATCAAAATTTTGGTGTCCTGCATATTTTATACATATAATATGATCAACACAACACGGAAACTAGCGTGGAAAATTCAATAGCTAAAATTTGAAACAAATTAATTGTCATCATAATTTAAACCAGAGCCGTCTATGTTAAAAAGTCAAAAATGCATTTATAAAAATAAGTATAGACTATATTATATTTTCAGAAAGCTCATAACAAATAATATAAAAAATAATATACAGGGTGCAGCTTTGGTCAATATCTTAAAAACTGAAAAACCTGAAAAATATTGGATTACATCACTGGATTTACGCTGAGGGGGAGAGGTTTTAAACTTGCAACATTTTAATTTCGCCCTGTATCTTGGAAACTCAAACGGCTAGGACAAATGTGTGTGAGTAGTATCTTTAGTCTCATAAAAAAGTAGCAAAGTATTGTGAAAACCGTATTTTTGTATTTCAAATGAGAAAACCCATAAAACACACGAAAATAGGACACCCTGTACAACGTGTAAGAAAATACAAAAAAAATAAAAAGTGGTCGTTTCCAGGTTTCTAACGATTTATAAAGATATTTTTTCAGAAAAAATGCAAATTGCTAAGATAATTCCAATATTTAAAAGTGAAAAACGATATGAATGTAATAATTATCGGGCAATATCTATCTATATTACCATTTTTTTTAAATAATAGAAACAATTATTAAAAATATTAAATCAATATTTGTAAAACGAATATTTACTGTTTAGTAAATATTATGACTTTCACAGATGCAGAGAAACGGAAACAGCTGTTATGGATGTCATAACAGATATTCAAATTATAGTTGATAATAATGAAACATGCTGTTTACTATCCTTGGATCTGTGTAAAGCATTTGATACAGTAAATCATCATATTCTTCTATGAAAATTATATGATATTAGAATAAGGGGCAATATGTATAATTTACTTAAAAATTATCCAAGTAAACGTAGACAGTTTGTACAAATAAATAATACAATAAGTAATAAAAAAGAAATAGTTTGTGGTGTACCACAGGGATCAATATTAGGGCCAATTTTATTTTTAGTTTATATAAATTCAGTTTCCAAATTAAATTTAAAATGCAACATTCAATTGTTTGAGGGTGACACAGCAATTATTTATTTTGCTGATAATTTAAATGAATTATTTTTTTATATAAAGCATTATCTACAATTCATTTATTCATGGTTAAATCTCACACACTTTCATTAAATTTTAGTAAATATTCTTTTATGTTAATAAGTAAAACAAAGATATATTCTGATATTTCCCCACTAGTAATAAATAATAATAAAATTAAATATTCAAACACAACAAAATATTTAGGATTAATTATAGATGAAAACTTAAGTTGGAAACATCATGTTCAGAGTATAACAACCGCTATAACTCCATTGATAGGAGTATTATACAAAGTAGGATGTTTCACACCATTAAAATTCTTAATAAACATATATTATTTTTTAATATATTCTAAATTCCAATATTGAATTTCAATTTGGGGATCTGCTTGTTCGTCACCTATTAAACCTTTAAAACAATTGCAAAATAAAACTCTAAAATGTATTTATTTATAACATACCATATTTGGGACCTATTAACCTCTATTAACCTAACCTATTATTAATAATGGAAAAAAATCAAACATTATATTTAAAAAATCTAATACTTTACATAATAACGATACAAGATATTGTCTACAATTACAGACCATTACAGTAAAAAATAACTTTGGAAAAAAATCAATTCTGCACGATGGTTTAAAAATATAGTATTACCAGAGGGTATAAGACATAAAACTAAACATTTGTTACAATTTATTATAATTTATTTATTGTTATGTAACATATATTCTATGTAATAAACTTGTAAAGTTGGTTTGGAATAAAACAGTTCAAAAGTAAATTACTTACATAAACAACAAAACAAGGTATATAATGGAACAATTATTCAACACCCTTCACGGAAGATAATACCATAGGGGCATAATAAATAAACAATCTATCTATTTAAAATATAAAGTTATTTTACTGGGTCTCATGCTTCAAGATAGGAAATAGGCTGTATTTTGCATAGACCTGTTTGGATATGTCCAAGGCCTTTGACTATTATCCAGCAGTACTTGCACCCGTGGAGGTGGTGTGTTGATTGCCGTTAAAAAGACTATTATCAGCAAATGTTTGCCATCTTCACCGGACATTGAGCAACTTTTTGTGTTACTAGAAGCTGGCAAAAGTAAGCTACTAGTATGTACAGCATACTGTCCTCCGAAGTCACCTGCTGAAACATATGTACTATTTAGTAGTAGCCTTGATGCAATTACCGAGGATTTGGATGCTGATGTGTATATTGCTGGTGACTTCAACCTCCCTCACTGCGAGTGGGGAAAACTTGATATGGGTTCTACTGCTGAGGCTGGTCTAGGTGCCCCTCCGGCTGAGGTGGATTCAATACTTGTCATGTCAAACTTGTGCTCCTATCATAACATACCAGTGTAATACAAATAAGAATTCTTTGGAGTCAATCTTGGACCTTATATTGGGAACCGACCCAAACATTCGGGTGAGGGTGTCTGATGCACCCCTTGTACCTTCCAATGGCTACCATCCACCACTAGTTTTCGATGTCAGATTGCCAAATGTAAACAATGAAAATGAGTTAATTGGTGAAGACTATTACAGGGACTTTGATTCAACTGATTATCCTGGTTTTATTGATTTTTTGAGTCATATCAACTGGGATGGCCTACTTGCCGATAAACCCTTGGATGTTTCAAGTACTTACTCCAGCAACTCGGGTGATGTATCTAAAATTGTTCTACCTCCTTATAATTATAATAACAATATCTCTTCCCTTAATATATGCATTTCAGATGTTTATACTAGATTAAATAATCTGGATGTCCGTAAGGGCCCTGGACCTGATGGAATCCCTCCATGTTTACTCAAACACTGTAGTTTTATCTTAGCCAGACCCCTTTGCTTTATCTTTAATCTATCACTTAGTTCTGGCTGCTTTCCTTCTCGTTGGAAGATTAGTTTTCTTACCCCTATTTACAAATCAGGTGACCGGTCAAGTGTTACAAACTATAGACCCATAAGCATTTTGAGCACTATCCCTAAATTGTTTGAGACTTTTGTTTGTGACCACCTTTCTTCCATACTGGGTAAGGACTTGATCAACCAACAGTATGGGTTCCGTCCGGGGTCTTCGACTGAGCTCAATCTGCTCACTTAGAGTAATTATTTGTTGAAGGCCTTGGAGAGTGGGTGTCAGGTTCATTCCATTTACACTGACTTCTCCAAGGCTTTCGATCGCGTTAATCATAAAATATTGATTCACAAACTGAGGGCTCTGGGTGTCGGTGGTTCTCTTTTGGAGTGGTTAAATAGCTACTTGACTGGTCGCCTTCAGCGGGTTCGCGTTCAGGGTTACACATCTAAAGATATTGAAGTTCAATCCGGTGTTCCACAGGGATCCCATCTGGGGCCCCTGTTATTTAATGTTTTTATCAATGATATTCAAGAATGTTTTCACTTTGGTAACTTTGTTCTTTTTGCAGATGACCTTAAACTCTTTCTAAAGGTGCTTAATAGGGATCATTGTGAACAGCTTCAGTCTGACCTAAATAGATTTGTCGCGTGGTGCGGTGCCAATTGTATGGACTTAAACGTTTCTAAATGCCACTGGATTGTCTTTGGGCATGGGAAAAACATAACTAACTTTCCTTACACCATCAAGGATGTTCCATTGAGCTCTGTATCACAGATAAAAGACCTTGGAGTTGTTTTTGATAACCAGCTCTCCTTTGTTCACCATGTGATGTTTATCACAAGCAAATCACTGCAAATGTTGGGTTATGTCAGGAGATGCTGCCATGACTTTCACAATCTACAAGCCATCAGAACTTTGTATTGTGCCCTTATCAGACCTCATCTTGAATATGCATCATCTGTATGGTCACCTTGTTATCAAGTACATATAAACGCCATTGAGAGAGTTCAAAGGTCATTTCTTAGATTTTTAGCATTCAAATCTGGCCAGCCCCAAGTTCTGAGTTACAATATTCTGCAGCAGGAATATCATCTTAATTCACTATCATCACGTAGAACATCGCACGACCTTAAGCTGTTTTATAAAATTTTGAACGGCACCGTGATGTGCCCATCCTTACTAAATGAAATAGGTCTTCACGTACCTTCTAGGTTAACCCGTTCCGCGCGGCCATTCTGGGTACCTTTTCACCGAACTAACTATGGCCAGAACTCTTATTTAACTAGATGTTCAAATTTGGCCAATGAGCACTCTTCTTCTTTGGACTTTTTTAATTCCCGCACAGTCTTTCTAAACGAATTGAATCGTCTTAATTTGTAATATAGACTTTGTGATTGTATTTTGTTTCTCTGTTCAAATGTGATAAAGTGACTAACTGTTAATGCATTTTGTAATATGTATATAATCTAAACATTTTTTCTTTGTAATGGGCTATATGCCCGTGGGAATATATAAAAAAAAAAAAAAAAAAATTAGTTTTGAATGTCTTTTGGCGAAATTGAAACACTATGGCATAAATGGCCACACTCATGATTGGTTGAATAGCTATCTCCATGGACGCGAACAAAAAACTATTCTTAAATGTACGGGCAACACACTGGTGTCGGATTCTGCTCAAATAACTTCCGGGGTTCCTCAGGGATTTGTGCTCTTCTGTTCTCCATTGCGGTGACTAATTTACAGTGTGCGTCTAAAACGTGCAGAATTCATTTTTCTGCTGATGAAGTTCAACTTTTCTGTTGTTTTGCACCAACTTCCATGAGTGTTGGTGAGCTGATTAACCAGGATTTAAATTCAATATCTCCTTGGACAAAAACCAATGATTTAATACTGAATCCTGAGAAGAGTCAGCAGCTGTTGATTGGTTCGCCTTATTTTCTGGGAGATGCGATCGGACTCAGTCTAGAGATCGATGAACATGAAATCCCTTTTAGTATAGTAATCAAGAGCCTTGTCTCGCTAGTTTGTCGTAAAGTATTCCTCAGTCTTAAATCTCCATATAAATTTAAAGATCTACCGGATGAGAATACAAAAAAATGCTAGTCAACTCTTTGGTTTTGTCTCATTTTCATTATGCAGATGTCGTTTATGGACCGTGTTTGATGAATGAGAGTCGCATGATGTTACAGAGAATACAGAACTATTGCATCAGTTTTATAACTAAAGTTCAAAGATTTTCTCATATCACCCCTTTTTATGAAAAGCTAAACTCGTTCAAATTGAACGAGACGATATTTGTTCATGTCATCTGTTTCGTGTTCAATGTGATCAACTTTCAGACTCCAAAGTACACACATGGAAAAAAGTTAGGGATAATGAAAAAAAAGGTCGTTTTTGCAAACAAAATATATTATTTATAGTTGGAACAAAATTTAATAAATAGCCTAAATTTATATTATTTCAAAAATGATTTCATGATAATAATAGACCGCTTCGGGTAGTTTATACTTCGACATCCTCCGGCCTAGAACCGAAACTTTTCGACCAGGCTTCTCTTATCTATGCCTACAACCAAATCTGAAGACTATTGCCAAGCTTGACTTCTAAATCCAAGCTTACTGTGAAACGAACACTGGATCAGGAAGTCAGACAAAGTTAAAAAACTTTTAATTTTAATATATTTTAATTATTTTCTTTTTTTTTGTATTTTGTTTTCCTTTTAATGTTTTCATCTATTTTGACCTTTGGAGCCTGGTTGTTAATACCACTATCTAGTTTACCGTTTTTGTAGTAATGAATATTTCTTTTATCTTTACAAAATAAATGTTTTTGAATTTGAAATAACGAACCAATTTGAGCCGTGGGAAATTTCTCTTACCCACGACAAGCGAATTTAGTCGTTTTCAAACTTTGCCTGTCGTGTGTTTTTCGGATGCTTTCATATCATAGGAAAAAATACATTGTGAAGGGCTTTTTTTGATGACAGGTAGCGCACGTCAAACATCTAGTCAACAATACTATGAGCAGTTTTCCTCGAACGTGGCGGAGAACCGCACTCACGAGGGTTACCTCTACAAGAGGGGCGCCCTTCTTAAAGGCTGGAAGCAGCGCTGGTTCGTTCTGGACTCGATCAAGCATCAGCTTAGGTACTACGATGCCATGGAGGATTCACATTGCAAAGGATTTATCGGTGAGTAATGAGATAATCTATTCACAAAATGTTTTGAACTCTTATAACAGAGGCAAAGACAGATTATACTCTGAACAGACGATCCATCCATTGTTAAATAAGAAAGCCTCTAAATTGTGTTTTGCATTATATTCTTACTGTTTCCAAACAACAAATTATGCTGCAGATGGACTGTCTATTCGAAATCTTTAATAGAACTTATTATAAGGAAATATTCTATTACAGACTTGGCCGAGGTTATGTCTGTAAGTTCAGCCACACCCGCTCCAGGACCTCCAAAGAAAACGGATGATAAATCTTTCTTTGATGTAAGTATTTTAACAGATATATGTATATATATGTGTATATATATATATATATATATATATATATATATATATATATATATATATATATATATATATATATATGTATATATATATATATATATATATATATATATATATATACATATATATATATATATATATATATATATATATATATATATATATATATATACATATATATATATATATATATATATATATACATATCTAAAAAATGGTGGGAGATGGGTATAGGAACATATATGGAAATATTGTAGGTAAGGTATTGGTTTATTCCAAGATACCATAAAATACAGGGTGTTGTATTTAAAGTAAATGAGTTTTCACCATTACTAAATTTCGATAAAAATTCCCTTTTTATACGACACCCTGTATGATATATCGCTATTCTATATATAGTTATTTTAAATATATGCATTATCTAACCCAGAAAAAAAAATCTAGTAATTGTCTCGTTTACGCAGGTAAATATGGAATTTTATTAACGTGGTGATTTTCTAAAAAAAAATCATAAATAAATTTTTTTTGAGAAAATGGTAGGAGATAAGTATAGGAAGATGCTAACAAAAGTTACTTAAAATCGTGCGTAGAATCAGAAACTGCAATAAAATATAGGGTGTTCTATTTGAAATTTCAATGTTGTTATTGGTTTCGGAGATATGTGGCAACGCTGCACTTGCGAAAATATTTTTAAAATATAGATTATTACCTATTATGTCCGTATGCCCAATTTGAAAAAAATCCCTATTATAGTTCTCCAGAACTTTTAATAGGACACTCAACGTGAATCACCCTGTATATATATATATATATATATATATATTTAAAAAAAAACCACACTCGATTAACGACCAAACAGACATCGAAAATCTCAGCAAAATATATAGCAATATTCTGTAATTCGGTAAAATGCGTATAATTAATTTTAGGAAGATACTGTTTTTCAAAAATACAATAATAATTTTTTATTATTTTTAAGCCCTGACAAGTGAAAAAATATGTACATATGTATGAATGTGCATGAAAATAATGTAACTTAAATAGAATTTAATATAATAATCATAGTAATAATAATAATAAGAAAATTACAAGAATAGTAATAAAAAATAAGTCTTGCTCGGGGATTCGAGCCTGGAAGGTCTGTCCTGGGTAACGTGTGCCTCTAGACCACTACCTGGTATGATATCAGTTGTGTTAATATGTCAAGTTCAACATACAATCCATTTTTCTTACTTTTAGAAGTAAGGTTACGTTTAATAAACATGACTTAAAACTTATAATGTTTGTGAAATTTTAGCAATTAATATAGTCATGTGTTTGAATAATTGTGCTTTATTGTCATAATGTGTAATGTCTATGTTTCTGTTTTGGGTAAGTGATTAAAAAAAATTGATTTGAGAGAATTTTTAAGTATAAAAACGTTCTTTTTAGTGTATATGCAATTTTGAAACGGACTGAAGTAGCCGAAACGTCAAGTGATTAAAACTGTTATGAAACCACTATTTTTCTGTATGTACATGTACATGTACATACAATGTATCCCAAGAAATATGCAACATATGGGAAACTTTTTTACTATTTACTTCTCAAAAGTTGGTCCCTATCGTTTAACTAAAAATAGATATGTCAGGTATAATTTAGATGTAATAGTAAGACAGCTTATGTCACTTTCGAAGTTGGCCCAAAAGTAACCTTATTCCAGTGGCGGCTCGTGCATATAAGAACGGGTGAAGCGCAGGTAAGTAGATGGACAGCGCCGCAGAGAAATTTTTTTCGGGGTGCTACCCCCCAAAATGGCAATTTTTTAAACATTTTTATGATGTTAATTATCCGTAGCTTTGGAGCGTTTTTTAATACTTAGGGGAAATAATATGAATTTATAAGATTTTAAATATATTTTTTGTTCTTAAAAAAACAGTTATGTACCTATATCTTAAAGTTGATTTCGATTCGATCGATGCAAAACTGCTTCCGCCTCCGATGATCCCAGCGCACTAATTTACATTAATTCTATAACAAGCACCTGCAGCAGCAGTTTATGCAGCTCCCATCTCTATTTGGCTTACGGATATTCACTAGCGTTGCCATAGCAACTGCCGTCAACAAATCTAACCCCGAAAGCCGGTGTGCGGGGGTAGTCTGATGCGGAATTTGTTACAGTTGCTCGACGGGTCGCTCTTATGAAAAGATGTTCAGCGCGCTACGTTTTTAGAGTAGTCTATAATATTTAAAATTTTGTGTTTGAAAAATGTAGATTGTAGCAATAATGGTAAATAAAGAAATTAACTAACTAATATATTTGACCAAAATGTATTGAAAATTAACGAATTTTTTTACAACTATCGTCAGCATATTCACCAGAGAAATTGCCTGCGTTTTAATTTTAGGTCTTTCGCATGGCCAGAAAACTAAGTAAAACGCATGTATCCTACCTCAAATACTAATAACGTATTCTATACGCTCTACACCATATTCCCAATTTGAGTGTTTGTAGTCGCCATAACTGTTTTTTTTTTTTTTTCATTAAGCCGAACCATACATATTTTTAAAACGGATTAAATAAAGACGGAAATAAGGAAGTGACGAATAGGGTAAATTATTACTATTCGGCTACTTAAATGGAACTACACAATTCCGTACCATCTACGTAATAGTCAAAGTCACAGTTACATGTTATTCACGAAATAGTTACCCTAAAATTGTTCCCCATTTTGGTAATGACTACGTAGTCTCAGCTTAAACAGAACGTGGCGACACCAAGTTCAATGAAAATACTTGTGATTAGAACGACGTATTCATGCCTAAAAGTGCTACTTGGGCTCTGTATAATATCATCATATCATACCTCGAACGTTGTCGCATGTGTTTTGAAACACCATGTATGTGATGTGAAATTCAAGTATCAAAAGTTAATAGTAGAGAACTAAAAAAAAAAACACTATCATAGCAAAACAAAGTACTATTTTTAACCAACCAAAATTTAATTTTAATATCTTGACAGAGAAAAAAGTTATGTGAGCCACTTTTTTTGAGCACCCAGTATATTTTATACTTTTTTTTAGCTGCGCACCAGCCGGCGTACGTACAATTTCTGCGCTTCCGATTCTACTTCCGCCCAAGAGTGGATCGAGAAAATCCAAGCTTGTCTGCAATAGAAACTGAAATACTCGTTTGAACCCAAAGAATGGTTAGGTAGTCAATAAAAAGTAAATCCTTAGATTTTTATTCTATGTTAGGGGTGAGTAGTCGGAAACCTGCCGATATAGTGGAGTCAGTCTACCCGAAATTTTCGTATAAAAGGAATTGCTCTCCCCCTTGAACTTTTCTTTTTCTATAAACATGTTGGTGGATCACAAAGGAAGGCAATGCTGATTTCCAGCACAAGTACCGGAAGTCATATTTTTTTATTATTAACAACAAAAACATTTTTTTTTACATAGACATAAGTACAACTTCTTCTGTTGGTCCGATCGGAACAAAAAAAGTACAATTTCTTCATTTTCAAATATCCAACAAAATTATGCGCTGGTTTTCGGACCTCTATGTCCTCTATTACCTACAAAACAACAAAAACCACATGATATAGATTTTTCACATTTACTTCAAAATTTGAATTGTGTTTCATGTGAAAAAATACTTTTAGTAGTACAAAATAATAATACCAATTTTAGGTCTCTCTCTAATTTATTTTTTAAATAGGTGTTTCTTCAAAATGGCACTAAAAATGTATTTTTTAGTTAGACAATATACAGTATGTCCCAGATTCGCTTCTCTATATAGGGATCTCGGCTCCTATTATACCTACAGCAAAGGTTAAATGGGGAAAGTTTTAGAGGAAACTTATTGCATTCGAAATCTGGCTTCAGATTTACGATTGATTAATAAGTTTGGGAAATATCGGCGAAAAATCGAAAATGGCGGATTTCGTTTTTCGCCAGTATATCCAGAACAGTAAATTTGACAGCTGTCAAATGTGACATAGTTCGGACACATTTTTAAGACAAATAAGATGGCGTATACGACACGTCTTCATTGTTCTTCTAAATGAGCTTTAACTGCTTTGTAAGTGGGTAACATTAATTTACAAATCTGCAAAATGACGTCCATTTTTCGTACAACCCTGGTAAGTGTATTTCGGTTAATATTTCTAAATGTGTCCAGAACTCTTTGTCTCAGGATTTCTATGGTCACGGGGGGATCAAATTCATAGATTTAATTTTTCGTGTGACCTCAGAGGTAGAAATAGGGCGACAGGTTAAAAAATCTAAATGCCAAGATATTGGACCATTTAAAGAAATAATTTTTTCGTCAAACTGCTCTCCTAAGGAGGTCCTGACTTTAATGGTATTGTGAGCCGGACATCCGTCTTGTTGAAACCAAGTTCTTCTTAATTCATCTTCCGTTAGAATAGCTCGTAAGGCTGGTACAACCTGGTTTCGCAAAATCTCTAGGTACCTCTGCCCGTTTAGGTTGTAGTTAAACAAAAATGGTCCAATAAGTCGATATCCTTAAATGATTAATAATTTATAAATAGGTGCCCACCAGTCAAGGGCTGCAGGGTCGGCCGGGTGGTACTAGAAACTATAAATTATAAAGGGAATATTATTTTTATTATATATAGTTGAAACCTATTCAGCTTTATTATGAAAAAGAAAAACATATTAGGTTAGCGGGAAATGATTAATAATAAATTATTTTGTTGGTATTGCATATTAATTTCGGAAATACTAAATCAATTTATTTCAGTGATATAATAATCTTAAAGAAGTACACCGTGCCTTAATAAAACATAAAATATCAAAAGAATAAACCCCCATAATGAAAATCGAAAAATTATTCGACGTTTGATTATTATGGTATTTTTTTCATAACGCAAGAACTAGGCTTCCCGGGTAATAATAAATCATTAAATTCAGAAAATCAAAATATTTTAGAGAAATATCTGCAGAAAATTTAGATAAAGTGTTAATAAATTTATAGAACCCAATTCTATTTTTATAGGTTCTTCGAAACTACATTACAAAATGATTGAATAAAAAAGTAACACAATATCAAAAAAGTAAGTTGACTGACTAGAGTAGAGTACGTTTTACTTTTTTTTATTAGATTATACTCTTTTAGTATCATTAAAGAACTAAACGAAAAAAAAAAGATTATTATTTGACCATCATTTAGTGCCTATTTAAAACAGATTGGTTAGATTAACTTACCAATGATCCCACACCAAACGTTACTTCCAAATCTGATCTGTAGACGTCTCTCTGCCACTTCGTGAAGATTTTGCTTAGCCCAATAATGACGGTTGTGCCTATTAAAGACTCCACATTTCGTGAACCTGCTCTCATCGGACCACAAGACATGATTTACAAATTCAGTATTTTCATTACATCTCCTAGTATACCACTCACAGAACTGTAGTTGTCTTGGAAAATCAGTTTCCTTAAGTCCTTGTACTATTATGGGTTTATATGGATGGTATTTATTCTTTTTTAAAACTCTCTGTACTGTTTATTTTGGCACATTAATTTCCTGTTCAGTTTTTACCGATGCACTAGGGTTTTCGTTGATAGCTTGTAAAATGTTTCTGTCTCGATTTTCATTGTTATTATTGTATCCGCTTCTAGGTTGCTCGAAGGCACCATGGTTAATTAAATTAAGTACGATTTTCCTAAATTGGGTTCTATGAGGCTGCCGTCGTTCGGGGTACATCTCCAAATACCTTGTTGAGGTAAAGTCGGCGTTTCTGTATGATTGAAAGTACAGAGCTAACATGTCAACCTTTTCTTCATTTGTTTACGGAATGCCGGCCATTTTCTGTAGGTTTTGACAATTTATGTGTCAGATTTATGATTTTATTGAGATAAAAGCGTACCTACTACTTATTAAAACACAGCTTTGATACTTTCAACTATTTAACTTAACGTCAAAGTCAAAATCCAATTTTGTTACAGATAAATCATGGCCTCCGTAGAAAAAACTGAAACCTAATTTTACGAATTGTAATATTTCGATGATACTAAAATGTTTAATGCACTTGTGAGATATCACTAGGCTGGAAATTTTAGGGTCTTTCCAAAAATCGAAAAGTCCAATATGGCGGCCATAAGAAAAATGAAAGTTGAAGCGGGTTGCGGGTTAACAAAAAACAATGAAGACGTGTCGTATACGCCATCTTATTTGTCTCAAAAATGTGTCCGAATAATGTCACATTTTGGCAGCTGTCAAATTTACCGTTCTGGATATACTGGCCAAAAACGAAATCCGCCATTTTCGGTTTTCCCCGATATTTCCAAAAACAATTGATCGATCGTAAATCTGAAGCCGGATATCGAATGCAATAAGTTTCCTCTAAAACTTTCCCCATAGGTATAATAGGAACCGAGATCCCTGTATAGAGAAGCGAATCTGGGACACACTGTATTTCTTAATCAAAAAATAACTAAAAATTTTGAATTTTTTTTAACTGTTTATTTTTACAATTAAATTGACAAAGAAGTAGATAGAAATGTAAAAGCGATTATACTCAAAATGAAGGCCAAAGTTACAAAAATTTTTAAATATTTTTTCAATAAAAATAAATATTTAAAACATAAATACCAACATTTTTCAAAGTTTTCTATTTTTTTAATATTCTTTTTTAAATTAAGAAATAATATAGAATTTAATTTTTTATTTAAAAAGTAATGTTTTAGAGCCATATTGAAGATAATAAAAATTTTACATTTAAAAATTGTGTTTGACCGTTTTTATCAAAATAAATTAACCACAGCAAAAACTATGAAGAAAATTCGAAAAATCTCTGTTATGAGGTTTTTGTTATTTTGTATTGGACATGGAGGTTATAGTTTTATCAGTGTTTTTCAAAAAATTTGGAACGATTTATTAAAAAAATATTAAATTATTTAGATGCTAAAATTACTTTTCAGCGGACAATATGACTTTAGAAAATAAAAGAATACTGAATTTGCAATAGTAGATATAGTCTCTGAAATCAATTAATATCGATAATGATCTAAAGTGTGTTTATTTTAATTTATTTGTTGTATTCTTGATTTCAAAGTTATATAAAAAATCGATTTTCGACCTAGTACATCTAACATAAGTGAAAAACTAACTATTGTCAATAATTAACTATGTTATTTCACCGAGATCCATAATAGGCCGCCATTTTGAATTACATTTTGTGACATGTCATCGAAAAGGAAATTTGAAAACCTTTCAGAATATGTGAAAAATGTACAGGGTGCCATTAAAAATTCATGACCTATCCTCACTTCCGGTCAGACCGGAAGTAGCATAAAATTATGTTATTGGGGGAATCGTGCATCTCTATCAACCCCACCAAAATGTCAAAGTCACCCGGTATATAAATTGTCATATTAAATAAGAAAAGATATCAAAAATTTGATTAAAATTAGAAAAGTATTAAAGACAAAAAATATTGCAAATATAGTAAATAATTATATTTTTAATATAGGATTTAAAGTAGGTAGTATTTTTCTATAATTTTATTTAACAAGTTAGTTTCCCTGTAATGAACTTCATGTAAGTTAGTTGGGAATAAACTACACTAATGTGCAATTGATGTGCATTTTTTAAAATTCAACCTAAATTTAAATGGCTTCAACTTGTCAACAAAATGGTTGGTTTACAAACGGTTTTTTACATTTTGTAGGCTTATATTTTGTTAATATTTCTGTGGTATCTAAGCTTTAAGAGTTGCTTTGGTCTGGTATATACGAGGGGTAAAAGAAAAGTAATATTTTTTACTCGAACTTTATCGAGCGAGAATTTGTAAGTCTCTGAAATTATTTTGAATTTATACGTATCTACCCAATAAATGAAGTCTTAAGAAAAAACTGATTTCTCAGAATTGTTTAATCGTTTTGGCTTTCCCAAGAACGTTTTTAAAAAGTGCTTTTTGAATGTTAATTAAACTTAATTTTGTTAACACAAATATTACATTCTTTTGAACTACTAATTCTAGGCACTTTTTAAGTAAAGTTATACTCACTTGAGTATGTTCAGTAAGTCTTCATAAACCGAGTGTCCAAAAAGTATAGATATTTTTGTTCTTTATAATTTTTGAAAAAACTCATTTTTTTAATTACAATTTTTAAATTCTGCTTTAAAAAATTCAGTTTAACGAAATAATCAAAATTGTCCGGTTCATGATTAATATTTGCATTCGATTAAAAAACCGTTTAAGCTTTAAAATCACATAATAATTACATCTAATTAAAAAAATTATAGCATAACAAAATAAAAAATGTATAATATGATCTGAAAAAGTTAATTAGTACGCCCCTGAAATAAATCTGATCTTTGGAAAACCATGATTTTATTCACTTTTATTCAATCAAAACGATTAAAAAGAGTAAATAATTTAGAAGATGAAATGTTAAAAAAATGCACATTTTTGAGAGAAAATTAATTCTCAAAAAATAAATCAGATATTGGAAATTTGTGTTATTAGTTATACAGGGTGTCCCGAATTGCAGTGTTCAAACCTTAACAGCGCATTCTGCATTCAAAATAAGCCCTAATTTTTTATATAAACATATATCGGCAAATGCTTCGTTTTCGAACTACAGGGTATTAAAGTTTTAAGAAAAAAATTGTTTTTTAGGCATAACTTTTTTATTACTTGAGATATTGTTATTAAATTTGGTAAACATTTTTTGATTTGAAATATTTTTTAATTTTTCAACAGTGGTCCGAGATTTTTTATTGAATATTCTTGAAGAAAAAAATGGTACTCCTACTGCTTTTTCTGAAAACAAAAATCATTCCTAAAATCCCCACTCAGTTTGGAGCAAATTTGATCCCTTGTCTTTTTTTCGTGCGGCGTAAGGATTTCGAGTAAAAAACTAAAAACCATTTTTATGTATGGCATAGTTAAAATTTCCATTATTGTTAATTTCAGTAGCAAAACCTTTAAGGTGGGATTGTAACAGCAAGTTTTTAAAATTATTTGGTTTCCGATATTTATTTCATGCATTCCGGGTGAGTTCATAATTTCTAAACAACGTATGTAGGGTTTCTAAAATAAAAGCTTGTCTGACAACTAAGGAGAGATGACGTCATCGACCCGTTGTAATGGAGATTTGGATTATGTTGTGGGTTATCAGGGTGACATCGCAGAAGTTAGCAGGCAACCTATTAAAATCTAATGTCCTTGGTACTTAGCACTCTTGGTATGCCATGATTGCATTTTTGTGATAATTGAACAATTGCTAGGTTCGTCTTTAAAGTATGACAGATGAGTTTATAATTCTAAAATCGTCGATTCATTTTGTAAAACGGTAATTAGAATTAATTCAATTTTGAAGATGATACTTCATTTTACAGAAACTATTCTTTATTAACTAAGTTCGTAATTAATTTTACAAAAACTAGAATTCATAACTTTTATTAACTTAGATCGTGAAAAAAATTTATAGAGCACTTTAAGGATTAATGTGGGCCTTAAAATTCACAATAATTGCTCAAAATGAGCTCCTCTAACTTCGACAGATTTTCTCTTAACTGTATCAGTGGCATGGCGTATAAAATTCGTATTGGCTCGCAAAGTTTCACAGGCTTGCTCTATCCTTAGAATCAGTTCTTCTCTTGAACTGGTCTGGAATAAACTAAATTTTTCAAATAACCCCACACAAAGAAGTCGACAAGTGTAAGGTCAGGGGACGTGGTGGCCAGGCTGTAGCTCCTAATCGTCCAATCCACCGTTCTGGATAATTATTATTTAACCACTCGCGATTTACAAGATTTAGAGGAATATTTTCTAGATATTGAAATAACTAATTTTGCAGAAAATCATTAAATAACTGTCCATCTACGCGTGGTGGTAGAATATGGGGCCCGCAAAAAATTTCATTTATTACATCACACCAAATATTAACAGAAAATTCTTGCTGAAATGCTCTAGTTCGTACAACCCGTGGATTGTCATGGCTCCAGATTCGTAAATTATGGAAATTTACTGAGCAGCTTCGGGTAAATGTGCCTTCATCAGTCCATAAAGTTTTTTTTGAGAAGTTCTCGTCTTCCTCTATTTGGCGCAAAAACCAATTGCAAAAACTGACACGTTTTTCGGCATCACCAGGTTTTTAGAAACAAAAACTGCGTTGCCTTGTAAATTATGAGCTGCTCTTCGTAGGCTTAATGTCCTATCAAACAACTTGTCAAGCTTATTTAAAATTACGTTTCGATATTGTTCATTTCTCTTACCTTCGTTTCTCGGATTCTTTTTGAGTCCAAAATTCCTAAACATTAAATGCGTTTTAATGAAAACTTGTTTGCAAGGTAATCTTCTATTTGGAAATCTTCGTTGGTATTCCCGTACTGCTGCATTTGCGTTTCCATTACAGAAACCATAAACGAAATGAATATCAGCATACTCAAAGTTACTGAATAACACCATTTTGAAATCACTAGTTAGACTGATAATTACCTTTTTGTATAAACTGTAATGTACCTGACATTTATTTACTCTAAAAACTCAAATGTCACACTTTAAAGACGAAACTAGCAATTGTTCAATTTTCACAAAAATGCAATCATGGCATACCAAGATGTTAAAGGTTTTGCCACTGAAATAATTAACAATAATGCAAATTTTAACTACGCCATACATAAAAATAGTTTTTAGTTTTTAACTCGAAATCCTTGCATCGCACGAAAAAAACGCAAGGGATCAAATTTGCTCCAAACTGAGTGGGGATTTTAGGAGTGATTTTTGTTTTCAGAAAAAGCAGTAGCGTACCATTTTTTCTTCAAGAATATTCAATAAAAAATCCTGTACGGACGCCACTAATAAACAATTAAAAAATATTTCAAACCAAAAAATGCCTTTTGTTACTCAAATGCTGTTTACCAAATTTAATAACAATATCTCAAGTACTAAAAAAGTTATGACTAAATAACAATTTTTTCTTAAAACTTTAACACCCTGTATTTCGAAAACGAAGCATTTGCCGATATATGTTTATATAGAAAATTAGGGCTTATTTTGAATGCAGAATGCGCTGTTAAAGTTTGGACACGGCAATTCGGGACACACTGTATATGTCTTAAAAATCATATATTAAGTAGATAGACCTAGTAAGCAATGGAAGTACATACACTTAAAATCATAATAGTTTCACAAGGTTGATTATAAATACTAAACGAATTAAGAAAAAAAATCTTAAAAACACAAGTATGTATAAAGGTCTCCAACGAATTTTTAAATTAAACTTTGATAATAAAGATGTCCTTTTACCAACTAATAAGACGGATGTTGTTTTTGCCACTAAAACAGCATTAAAAGACCTAAATGTTCCTGAAAAGGACAAACTTGTTTTTTGTCGGAATGTCAGACATTTTTACACAGTTAATAGAACGTTGTTGTCCTAAATATACGTTTATTAAATATGTAACATACCTAAATCCAAACATCATGCCTGATCAAGGAGTCACATATAAAAGCCCAAAATATTTTATAAAGTATTTGTACGAACAACAAATAATTTCCGCAGAAATTGCAGAAAAAAGTGGTCAACGGTATAGCCAGCATCTAATAGATACCGAATTTATAAATTTTTGCAAAACATAATGAAGCTACTTGATTGGATACATTTTTCTACAATTTCTTGGGACAAAAGACTACTTTAAAAATTGTGGCATGTTATTAAGTTAATTTTGGTCCTTTCTCATAAAAATATTTTGGTTGAAAATCTGTTGGAGGAGTCCATTATCTGCCAAAGTTAAGTATGTGACCCAGTTTATCAAATAGGTGGTATATTAAATGTTAATATTTACGACAAAATAAGGGTATGTTTTAAAAGTGCTTACAAAACTTATCAAGATGCCCTTGACAACCAAAATCGCCGAAAAGGGAAAGAAAAAGAACTTTATGTCGAAAAAAAAATGTTAAAAATGTAATTGTTAATAATGACATGTCGCAAGTATATATTAATTTTTTGTTTGTAAATGTATAACTGCATTTTTTTTACTTAATTTTAAATAGAACAGAATTTTTTTAAAATTTATACCTCTTCCAGTTAAAATAACCCTGCTTCTTACTCTATTACTATAGCATTTTCTTTAATGTACTATATTTCTTATACAATTACATTTAAGTTTAGTTTTGTTAATTTTGGAAACCTGGAATCTCCGTGAAATTGTCAGGGAAAACCTGGAAAAGTCAGGGAATTTGATAATTCAAAACTCCTAAAGGCCGTTTTACATGCTGCAATTCTTTCTTACAAGTTGGAATAGTCTTGAACAAAAGCATGCGCAGTGGCAAAACATTTGTACCTTTTGTCAAACTGCGCATGCCTTAGTTCAAGACTGTTGCATATTGCAAAAAAGAATTGCAGCATGTAAAACGGCCTTAAGAACCCTGTTTCAGATTTTGCAAGTTCTCGCTATTGACAAAGTTTGTCTAAAAAATACTACTTATATTATATAACTCGTATATACCATATAAAACTTGGATTCCACAAAATATTTATTAAAACATAAGTCTACAAAATGTAAAATATCGTTTGCAAGCAAACCATTTAAATTAAAGTTGCATTTTCAGAAATTTCAACTTCAGATGCAATTTGGGGTTCTGTATACCTAAATGAAATAATTAAAATAGTTTTTTTAGAAATTTTCGTATCTTCTAGTAAGGGTGATCATGCCGTCATTAGGCATTACTTAATAAATTGAAATTTAATCTAACTTTTAAATTCAAATATATCGAATAAAATACAGGATATTCCATTAAAAAAAACGTGTTTTTGATGCGCCCCGTATACGAGCAATTAAATTTAAAATTGTAGCTCTATCTGATCTGCATATATCCTGGAAGGTTCGTTTAAAAAGATACTATTTGGTAGTTAGAGACCGATGGATAAGGGGTGCCCACCGCGTGCCCCAGCCTGTATAAGGATTTTAATAATAATATATTTTTTGGATACTCGGTATACGAAGACCTACTGATAAAGAAAAAAACATACATTTATTCAAAAAGTGCCTAGAATTGGTAATTTAAAAGAAAGTAATTTTTTATGTTAACAAAATTTAAGTTTAAAAAAATAATCAAAATTACTCATTCTATGAAATTAAAAAACCGTTTCGAGGTTTGAAACCACTGTTTTCAAAAATAATAAGAAAAAGTAAAAATACCCTTTACATAATTCATGACACAAAGTCTAATTTAAGGAAGGTATAAAACGGTCTAAAAAAGTTAATTAGTACGCCCCTGAAGTTAAATTAATATTTCGAAAGGCAAAATTGTATTTTCTTTTTGAAAATGTCCTTGGGGAAGCCAAAACGATTTAAAAAATAGTCTTTTAAATAAAAGTGTTTAATTTAGATGGAAAAATGTGGAAAAAATTCGTGTTTTTAGAAAAAATTTAATTTAAAAAAAAATAATCAGGTATCAAAATTTTGAGTAAATTACTTTTTTTCTTATAGTAGTAGACACATGTAATATCAAAATAATTTCAGATTTGTAGATTCTCGCTCTAGACAAAGTTTCTGTAAAAAATACTACTTTTGTTTTACCCCTCGTATATACCGGACCAAAGCATCTCATAAAAATAGATACCACAAAAATATTAACAAAATAGAAGCCTGTAAAATATAGAAACCCATTTATAAACAAATAATTTTGTTTACAAGTTGTAGCCATTTAAATTTAAGTTGAATTTTAAAATATTGCACAGTAGTGTATTTAAACAAAAAAAAAACAGCGCAAGTTTTATCGGGAATTTGAATACGAACGAATTAGGATTTTTTTGGTTGTGATTCGGACCATGCCTTTGTTAAAAAAGAAATATGTCAAAAACGCAATTTTTATATAAAAATATGGCTTCCGGTTGTTGTGCATTGAAAACACTCAGGATTAACCTTCCTTTTTCACGAAAATTTCCGATAGGTTGACCCAACTAATGGTGGAAATAATATGCGGTTAGATAATATATAAGATTAAAAGGATAGTTATTTATGCAATCTGTTACGAAAAGTCATATTTTGTAACGTGTTTAATGAAAGTTTTTTTTTCTAATTTTGACGATTTAGGAACATTTTAAAAATAATAAAATACAACAGAAAATCCATCAGAATTATATATTTTTTTAAGTTTCCATCACTAGTTACGAAAAAAATTACTTTTCGTAAATAGTTACTAGATTGCAAGTGTTGGAAATTAACATGTAATTGTTGTGTTTCTTTGTGGTAAAACGTTGTTGTTCCCATATTAGTATTTAATTATTGTCAATTAATTCATTTCCATTTATGTTTTAAATACTTAATAAAATGAAATAAGGCGTTTCTAACAGCCGGTTGCATAAAACTTAATTGCTCTTTAGAATATTTAACCGAGCTTTCGGATTTGACCAGCTTTTTATAGAAATCTAGGAAATCGCTGCCAAATTTGACATTCCGTTAAACAATCTAACTTAAATTGAACTTCCTACAACAAATCCAGGTCCGTATTTAAAAAAATTAAGTTGAATGGTCATCAAAATAGGCAACGTTTCCCGAATTTAACCGACCTCGTACCGTTTCGGAGATAGCAATAATGTCATCACCAAATGAACGAAATTGTTAGAAAAATTGATTAACTAAATTTTGTTTAAAAGTACTTGTGGCCATATTTGAAAAAACAGAAATGAAATTCCATGTAGAAAAGAACTGATTGCAAATCTAATATCAGCTGTGTATTGTTCACAACCTAGAATATCCAAATGTCTAGTTTGATTATGATATGGGTTATCAAAATTATGACATTTTTGACGTTTTTGGAAGATATTTCGAAAACCATTTGAGGATGGAAAAGGGCATGTAAAAGTGTCTCCGACCCAGTATGTTTAAAACTTTGCTAATCTTATCATTATTAAAATTGTTATTTAAATGTTCTAGGTTGTGAATAATCCACAGATTTGTAATCATTTTTGCCCCCCATTAAAGTTTACATACCACATGCATAACAAATAACGATCCTTATACTTGAGACCGTTTTTTCCGATATGCAACTTGGCCACGTTTCCGACAACTTCCGATTGGTTAGGTTAAAACCGTAAATGTTTTATTTTATAGTTATTTATGTATTTTGCAGCACAAATTATGTTTATTTAAAATTAAGTTTTGTATTATAGTTAAATTTTATATTTTTTTATTGTATTAGTTGTATCAAAGCAAACAAAAAAACGCTCAAAGTAATAAATTTGTTATTGTCCTTTTCTGGTTTGTTTGAATTATACCTTATACTCCGATTACTATTATTATTATTACTATATACACCCTTAACTGATCTTAATCTCTGCCCTTCATCACTACCAGTGTTGTGATCTCAAAAAATTGTACTAAATGTTTGCAAAAATTGTACTGGTAATGAAACAGAGAAATGGGAAAATCTCTTTAACAGAAAGCAAAAAGAAAATTGACAGTCGATGGGGTTGCCAAATTTATATGAAACTACAACTGTAAAAAAATATTATGATAATATTGAAATCCTTATGTATAATAGACGAATTACTGAAATTTAACAAATTATCGTAATGAGTATGATCAGAATAGAAATTAAAATATAGAATAAATTGTAAACTGCTGAAAACAGAAAAACAACCAATAGGAATTGATTACAAATTGGAAACCCTGGTGAGAGAGAGGGACACTGTTCAAAGAGAAGCCACTGAAGACTGACTTGGTTGAAGATTCCTCTTAAGTATTAAGAGTTAATATATTGGAAATAATAGGTTGAAAAGGTGCAAAAATCTGTGTAAGTCAATGAACTACACCAACATAAATATTTGGATGTGATTCGAAATTAATACTAGTTGACGTTTGGCATGGGTTTCATTGCATTCGAGAGCCTGTTTTGGCTTTGATTTTATGCTGTGTGTACAACATATGTAACATATCAAGAAAATATTGCACTAACTCTAAAGTTTTATTAACTGCGAAGAAAAAATGCCCCGAGTATTATGTTGTTTGTTTCGGGGGTAATATTCCTAGAGCATTTAATTTTTATGGAAAAAATTCTCCCTCTCTCTCTCTTCCTGTCTTATCGAATAATATACTGATTTCCCGATGTCGGCCATTCGACCCAGTTTTACTAACAGTATATGTTTCGAGAGGCAATCGTAAAATATTAATTACAATCGTATTTTTAGAAGATTGTTTCTCCAAACTGTGGTAGAGATTATTTGGTTACAAATTTTCAAATTCGGGAATCGTCGGCTAATCTCGCCGATATTACGGGGAATTCACAGTCCGGAAAGGCGTTCCACATTCCTTCCTGGGGGTTGAGGATGTGGAACTAGATGCCATTTCCATTGAGGTCAAAACACGGCGAAGTAACGTTAAAATTACTTCTGCATATCGTGCTCCCAGACAAGAACTGCTGGAAGAAGACATCGACCATTTAGCCAGAGGACACACCCCTAGAATCATCATAGGATACTCCAACTATAAGTCAGAAGAATGGCATTGCTCTTTGAAGATCATCGCTCTCTATTATAGGCCCCGAGCAGCCCACCCACCTCTCCCGTGGATATGGGAGGCCCTCAGTCCTAGATATTGCGCAAAAATATCAGGGAAGAGCTGAACATAAACACTCTGGAAGAAGGAACCTCAGATCACAACCCAGTACTCCTACAACTGGATGTGAACCTTGACAGAGTAAACCGTCGTATCAAGAAGACGATTGGAGGGCCTATCAAAGACCTCTGAAAACCTTGAGATCCGCGGTCCTCAGGGACTAGAGGAGGCCGTAGGACGTCTAGAGACAGCCATCCTGACTGCATTCCATGAAAACAGTAGTGAAAGACAGAAAGCAGGCACAGGCAAACAGAAGACCTCCCGGAACCTCTAAAAGCTGAGGTCCAGATAATAGACGACTCCACGGGGTCTACGCCAGGACCCGGGAGGAAGGAGACAGGATTGTGCGAAATCACCTATCCCAATTCCTGAGGGACAGCCTCAAGGAATACCGGGATAACAAGTGGAGTGAAAAAGTGAGATCCCTGAATACATTCCACCAGACTGCATGGCAAATGCAGCGTGCCCTAAGGTCTGAAAAACGACCTATACCTCCTCTTCAAGGTGTAAACGGCCCTGTTTATACAAATAAAGACAAACCGAGATCCTAGCTGACGCCATTGTTCAGCAAGGTCAGCTAAACCATCATCCCAACGAAGACGATAAGCATATAGAAGACGTCAATGAGATAGTAAGGGATCTGGATGCACAGGTTCTTCCTCATCATAACCCAACTCCTGTCTCCCCTGGAGAAGTCAGAGACATAGTTAAGAGGTTAAGAATGAAGAAAGCCCCTGGAGCCGATGGCATTACCAACAAGATGCTGAAATACTTCCCCAGGAAAGGTTACAGTGCGATGGCCAGCTAGCGTGTGGAAGAAGGCAGAGGTCATTGTCCTGGATGAACCAGGCCAGGGCCGTAAAAAGATATATTCCAATATTTGCAGTAAAAAAATTATAGTAAGGGGTCATAAAATAGAAATAGTATGGGCTCGTAAGAAAAAAAGAATAAGGGTCAGTAAAAAATAAAAATAGTAAAGGTCGTATTGAATATATTTATCACGGATAGTTTTCCGTTCAATTTTCATTTTATATTCCAGTATTTGGGGTAAAACAAAAAAAGGAATAGTAAGGTGTCGTAAAAATAGGAATAGTAAGGGTTCGTACTGATTATTTTTATCAAGAGGTCTTCCGTCCAATTTTTATTTTACAAACCAGTATTTGTATGTAAGTAAAGCAAATTATCTTTAAATTAAAAAAAAATAAGGGCTCGTAATATAGGAATAATAAGGGCTCGTAAAATAGGAATAGTAAGAGGTCATAAGATAGAAATAGTTAGGGGTCGTAAGATAGAAATATTTTGGGCTCGGAAAAAAAAACGAATAAGGCGTAGTAAAAAATATGAATAGTATGGGTCCATAATGATTATTATCCAGAGCAGTTATCATTTCATATTAAAAAAATAATAAAAATAGTAAGGGCTCGTAAAATAGAAATAGTAAGGGCTCGTAGAATAGAAATAGTATGGGCTCGTAAGAATAGTAAGCTTAATAAGCAGTTTTCCGTCCAATTTTTATTTTATAATACAGTATTTAGTATAAAACAAAAAAATATTTTTAAATTAAAAAATGTATATTAAGGGCTCGTAAAATAGGAATAGCAAGGGCTCCTAAAAAAATAATAAGGGGTAGTAAAGTATAAAAATAGTAAGGGTTCGTAATGATTATTTTTATCACGGTCAGTTTTATGTTCAATTTTCATTTTATAGTCCAATATTTAATGTAGAACAAAAAACAATTATTAAATAAAAAAAAATAGCGGCTTGTAAAATATGAATAGCAAGACGCAAAACAAAAATAGTTTGGGCTCGTAAAAAATATATTTCAGTATTTGACGTAAAAAAAAACTTTTAACTTAAAAAAAATAAAAATAGTAAGGGTTCGTAAAACAAAAACAGTTAGGGGTCGTAAGATAGAAATAGTTTGGGCTCGTAAAAAGATATATTCGAGTATTTACTGTAAAAAAAATTAAATTAAAATAAAAATAGGAATAGTAAAGGGTCGCAAAACAGAAATAGTTAGGGGTCGTAACATAGAAATCGTTTGGGCTCGTAAAAAAAAGAATAAGGGTTAGTAAAAAATAAAAATAGTAGCGGTTCGTAAGGATTAATTTTATCACGGACAGTTTTCCGTTCAATTTTCATTTTATATTCAAGAAATTGGTGTAAAACAAAAAAACTTTTAAAAAAATAGTAAGGGCTTGTAAAATAGGAATAGTAAGGATTCGTAAAATAGAAATAGTATGAGCTCGTAAGAAAAAATGAATAGTAAGGCGTCGTAAAAAGAGGACTAGTAAGAGTTCGTAATGATTATTTTTATCAAGGGAAGTCTTCCGTCCAATTTCTATTTTACAAACCAGTATTTGGTGTAATTAAAGTAAATTATTTTTAAATTAAAAAAAAAGGGCTCGTAAAATAGGAATAGTTTGGGATCGTAAAAAAATATATTCTACTATTTGGTGCAAAAAAAATTAAATTAAAAGAAATAAAATTAGTAAGGTCTCGTAAAATCGGATAGTAAGGGGTCATAAAATAGTAAGGGTACATAATGATTTTTATCCAGAGCAGTTACCATTTTATATTTAATTAAAAAAAATAAAAAGAGTAAGGGCTCGTAAAATAGGAATAGTAAGGGCTCATAAAAAATAGGAATAAGGGGATGTAAAACACAAGTAATGAGGGATCGTAATATAGAAATAGTTTGGGCACATAAAAAATATATTCCAGTATTTGTTGTAAAAAAACTATTAAATAAAAAAAATAAAATTAGTAAGGGCTCGTCAAATAGAAATAGTAAGGAGTCGTAAATTAGAAATGGGTAAAAAAATATATTCCAGAATTCGGTGTAAAAAAAATTTTAACTTAAAAAAAATAAAAATAGTGGTCTCGTAAAAACAGTAATAGTTAGGGGTCGTAAAATAGAAATAGTATGGGCTCGTAAGAAAAAAATAAGGATTAGTACAAAATAAAAATAGTAAGGGTTCGTAATGAATACTTTTATCACGGTCAGTTTTCTGTTCAAAATTCGTTTTATATTCCAGTGTTTGCTGTAAAACAAAAAACTTAAAAAAAAATAGTAAGGGGTCGTAGTGATTATTTTAGTATATATATAGGATATATAATATAGGAATAGTAAAGGCTTGTAAAAAAGGAATAGTAGGGGCTTGTAAAATAGGAACAGTAAGGGGTCGAAAATAGAAATAGTATGGGCTCGTAAAAAGATATATTCCGGTATATAGTGTAAAAAAAATTAAATTAAAATAAAAATGGGAGTAGTAAGGGGTCGCAAAACAGAAATAGTTTGGGGTCGTAAAAAAAAGAATAAGGGTTAGTAAAAAATAAAAATAGTATGGATTCGTAATTATGATTCTTATCACGGACAGTTTTCCGTTCAATTTTCATTTTATATTCCAGTATTTGGTGTAAAACAAAAAAAAAAATAGTAAAGGCTGGTAAAATAAACATAGTATGGGCTCATAAGAAAAAATGTAAGGGGTCGTAAAAATAGGAATAATAAAGGTTCGTACTGATTATTTTTATCAAGAGAAGTCTTCCGTCCAATTTTTATTTTACAAACCAGTATTTAATGTAATTTAAATAAATTATTTCTAAATTAAAAAAAAATAAGGGCTCGTAAAATAGGAATAGTAAGGGTCCATAATGATTATTATCCAGAGCAGTTATCATTTTATATTTAATAAAAAAAAATAAAAATAGTATGATCTCGTGAAATAGGAATAGTAAGGGGTCGTAAAATAGAAATAGTTAGGGGTCGTAAGATAGAAATAGTTTAAACTGTAAGAAAGCGTCCATATTCTCTAAGAGACCAGTTTCAAATGACTAAACTAGAAATAAGACACAGAGTCTCGGTCTCAGACAAAAAGAGTATAATGCGGTTACACGTGTTTCGCCTTTTCAGGCATCATCAGACCTACAATTAATATAACAATCAAAAACTATCACTATAAATATACAAAATTCAAACAAATCAAACCACTATAACGTCACATGTTAAAATACACACTGAGATGAGGTTAAGAAACTAAGGTATATTTTTTTTTATTTTTTTTTTGTCTTTTATTTGATTCAACTTTTATCTGCGCGTGTCAATACCTTAGTTTCTTAACCTCATCTCAGTGTGTATTTTAACATGTGACGTTATAGTTGTTTGATTTGTTTGAATTTTGTATATTTATAGTGATAGTTTTTGATTGTTATATTAATTGTAGGTCTGATGATGCCTGAAAAGGCGAAACACGTGTAACCGCATTATACTCTTTTTGACTGAGACCGAGACTTTGTGTCTTATTTCTAGTTTAGTCATTAGAAATAGTTTGGCTCGTAAAAAAGGAATAAGGCTTAGTAAAAAATAGGAATAGTAAGGGTACATAATGATTATTATTATTATTATTATCCAGAGCAGTTTTCATTTTGTATTTTAGTATTTGGTGTAAAACAAAAATACGATTTGTAACGGCTTGTAAAATAGGAAAAGGATTTTGTAAAAAATAGTAATAGTAAGGGTTCGTACTGAATATTTTTATCAAGAGCATTTTCTATCTAATTTTCATTTTATATTCCACTATATAACAACCTTTATATTTAACAAGAATTAAACTTGAACATATTTTCTTACACAAAGAATACAACACCTTTTAAGACGTCATGTTTACCACTTTTATCTTTAGCGCTCATACTCATAAACCTTTTTAGCGTCTGGATTGGTTAAATAAAATAAAAACAATAGTTGAATACTTTATTGTGTGAAAGGGGAAATAGGCAGAATTTTAAAATTGTATTTTTCCATAAAGAATGGTGTACAATTAAAAAGCCTGGGCTATAAATTGTTGATTTGCCCAGTTTTTCCTTAATATTGAAGCAATGAAGTTACAGACCATTTTTCATGTAAGTTTTTTTTGTTACTTCCTTTAAATAATTTTCGGATTTTTAATATAACATGGTACGTTATCGCTAAACGCAGTAAAAAAATAGTTTAATTAATTAAACAGCTACATGTGAAAAATACTGATCAGGCTGAGTAAATACATAATGCTACATAAATCTACTGAGCTTAACATATTAGAAAAGTAGGTACTGGCAGGCAAACTAAACCCATTATTAAACTCTAGTCTAAGGATATGTTAGACAACTTTCACAAAAAAAATATTTCAGATATTATTGACTTTACTTCATTGCTAACTATAAGTACACGAAAATCATTTTTTTGTGATGAAACTAAACTAAAAAATCACAGTCAAAACACTACCTAATTAAGATTTATTCTAATGCTAAACATAATTAAGTTCAGTAGAGGAAACATAATATTATATAATTAAAGATAGAACATTCGTGTATAATGAAAATTAAATTTTCACTTTATTTATATATAGCAAATTATCTATAAAACATATAATTTTTTTTAACATTATTTTCATTTAATGTGTTAATACGTCAATATTTTAAAGAACTGCTTTTTATCCATTTTCAAGTACCTGTAGTATATATATATATATATATATATATATATATATATATATATATATATATATACCGGGTGTAAACGAGATCACTTTCGGTCTGCCATTTCTTAATTTATTAGCTGATTTTTTTGAAACTGGCCCGAGGTGTACTTCAGATTTTTGTGACTTCCGGTTTGACCGGAAATGACCCTAATTTTCGATTTTTAAATGAGACACTATATATTTTTCAATATTTCGAATTTATGGATCATTTTACGTCCCATAGTACTAGTTTTGTTGCGATTTTGGTAACGAAAAAGAATTTATCACGATATGTAATTTTTAGTCTAGAGGGCCATGACCAACTCAGAATCATTCTAGTGAATGTGTACAGGGTGTCCGGATTTGATTGCAAAAGCAGGGTATCTCGCTTATTTTTAAAGATAGAACCTTGCGGTTTTCACGAACCTGAGTTAATTTTTTTTGAAACTCGTGAAGCTGTACACAAAATTTTCATAGCCTTCTTCGCTTATGAGATACAGGGCGAAATAGAAAATTTTGCATTTTGGGACCCCCCTCGTATCTCGGTTATCCGTTAACTTAACGCAAAGGGAAAAATTGCTGCTTATGCAGTGTTTTACGCTGGATCCAGTGGCGTAGTCATATTTTTCATTTGAGTTGTTATTTTTTGGATATGACCCAAAGTTGTTTTTTTAAATGGGACACCCTGTATATTTGTCCAGAAATTGATTTGTCCTTTTAAAAGCTTCTCAAAAATATATAATAGTATGGGTTTATTTTAATAAACAACAACGAAAATCCTAATTTTTATAATTATCATCCCAAATTTTGCAGTAGGCCATGCAAAACGATGCCGTTTTCTTTTGTTTTCTTGAAAGCAAACGACATTTCCCAATTTTGTACGCGTATATAAAATATAGTGCTAGTTTTTTGTATTTATTTATTGCGTAAAAATACATTTGTATTATTATGGAAGAAAACCAAACTTTCGAACATTATGAAAAGTACGATATGTTAGCTTGTTTTATATTAAGTAATGAAAATGTTGAAGCGGCTTCTGAGATGTATTTTAACAGATAAATAGTTAATTTTTAGGTATGTTGAAATACTAGTGCTTAATTTTTATTTAGATATCCAGAAAGGAGGCAACGTAATATATCCACTTTTTATCGGATAAAAAAGAATTTACTTAACCACGGATCATTTATCAAACCTCGTACGAAAACATATAATAAAGAAAATCGAGAGGCTGAGGAAATTACGGTTTTGGCTAATGCAGAAGCTTACCCTACAAACTCTTGTAGGGCCAGGTGAAAAGAGCATAGGGATTCCAAAAACTAGAGTTCAAGAAATTCTAAAAAAGCACAAATACCACCCATACAAATTTAGGCTCGTGCAGCACTTACAGCTAGGGGATGCAGTGCGTCCGGTAGTCTTCTGAAATTGGTTTCGAGAAAGATGCGACATGGTTAAAAATCTTGAAAGGAAGGTTATATGGTCAGACGAAGCACATTTCAGTAATTCTGGTATACTCAATAGGCACAATAGTAGATTCTGGTCCCAGGAAAATCAACTCCAAATATTTCCCAGAAGACAGCAGGGCAGGTTTGGTCTAAATGTGTCCTGCTTTATATTAGGAACACTTATAAAATTTTACATATTTGAGGGAAATCTAACAGCCAATCGCTATATAGAAATTTTAGAGGCAGCTATACCTGAATTACTTGACGATGTTCCTCTAACGCAAATTAACGAAATTTATTTTCAACAGGACGGTGCTCCTGCACACAATTCTGGAATGACGAGATTATTTCTGGACAATAATTTTACCAATCAATGGATCGGAACAAATGGACCTATAAGATGGCCCCCTAGGTCCCCAGATTTGTCGATTTTAGATTTCTTTCTATGGGGATATCTGGAAAATAGAATTTACAAAGACCACTATGATAATGTCCAAGATTTAGGAAATGCAATAAGAGAAAATTTACGCTATTTACAAATTCATCCAGTTATTTTGCTTAATTCCCTAAAACGAATACGAAAATTGTGCGACGCATGCATAGAACAAAATGAAAATCAGTTTGAACAGTTCTTTTGATTTCCTTGGTTACTGTAGTTCTTATATGACAGTTGATTTTTGCTGAAAAAAACTCAAACAACATGTATGATTGTGTTATGTCATTCTATGCGTTTTGAAAAACTCCATTTAACCATGATTAGAAAATGGGGTAGTTGTATTTGACATAACTAAGTTATTAACCAAAAATTGATTTTTTCGACTTAAAACATTTCAAAAAAGCAAGAAAGTAGTGAAAAAATAAAAATGTATTTTTCTAACAATGTACACATTCACTAGAATGATTCTGAGTTGGTCATGGCCCTCTAGACTAAAAATTAAATATCGTGATAAATTCTTTTTCGTTACCAAAATTGCAACAAAACTAGTACTATCGGACGTAAAATGATCCATAAATTGAAAAAAATATATAGAGTGTCTAATTTAAAAATCGAAAGTTAGGGTCATTTCCGGTCAAACCGGAAGTCACAAAAATCTGAAGTAATCGTCTCTAAAATATTGCCGTAGGTTTCTAAATAAAGGTTTAACAAAAATACAATCTAAAAATGCAACTATAGATAGGTCTCCAAGGTTAATACAATATATGAAAGCTGTACAGGGTGGTCCAATAATAAAGGACGTCGGCTGTAAGTCGGGAACCGTAAGTGACATTACTTAAGGAAAAATATATTTATAGGTAAATCGGCCAAGAGAAATGGCAGTAAATTATTTTGAAGTTCGAAAGTTGGCCGCTAGGGGGTGTAACAGCAACACAAATGTGTAAATGCCAATTTCCTCTTAGATTTCCCTAATTGAGGTATTTTGAAAATATAAGCATTGTATTCTTCAACCAAATATGTACTTTTTGGCTTCATGTGACCTTTTTGTCTATTTTCAAAAATAAAGTGATGGCGGGAGGTCAAACATTTTTGCTTTAGATGTAGATATAGGTACGCTATGACTTATACAGTAAGGCGCACGCCACTGCGAACGTAGAAAATATGCGGACGAATTTGCCAATGACCGACTTATCGTGTCTCGTTCGTTATTCGTTGCAGTTTTTGGAGGGGTCAACCCGACTGCTGCTGACAGCGATCCGATGGGATGGATGGATGAATTAGTCTAGCCTAGTTGCTTGTAGGATGCGCTTGCTTCGGTTAATAATTTAACATGAAAATAAGATTTGTCTCTTTTATAAAAAAAAAACAAAAATGTATTCTTAAAAAATGTTAACGAATATAAAAATTACCTCTAATCAAAAATTAAACTTAACGTAAATGTTCAAATAAACCCCCTTCATGTGCTAAACAGTATCCGAGATTGTCATAAAAACGCCTTCTAACATTATTAAGCATGTTAGGGCTAATATTCCTGAAAGAATTGAAGATTATTAGCCCTATTCTCTTTGAAACCATAAATTTGAGATTTTACGTAACCCCAGAGAAAAAAATCATTTGGCGAGAGGTCAGGAGATCGAGCAGGCCATAGGATGGTACCAAATCCACTCATAAGCCTATTTGGAAAGGTTGCATTAAGGTATTCCTGAACTGCTATAGTGTTATGAGTAGGGCAACCGTCTTGTTGAAACCAAATGCTGTTAAACTTTGTCCTTGTAATTCTCCTAATTTCTGGAACGATTTGTTGCTGCGAAAGGTTCAGGTATTTAGGACCGTTTAAAAAACCATTGATTACAAATGGGCCAACCCCAGATATTTAATTTCTAAACTCAAAAAACCTATGAAAATTTTACCGTATAGCAGGGTTGTGCCGACCATGCAAAGAAAACGTTGATTCGTCAGTCAAAACAATATTCCTTAAAAATTGTCATCGTTGTTTGCCATTTCCATTACAGTTTCACAAAACTGCATTCTCCTAAAATTGTCATCGAGAAAAATTTCATGGGTTTTTCTAACTTTATACGAAAGGTACCCGTTCTTTTTTAAAACTCAAATCTACCTGTTCGGCAACAGTTTTAATAGAAATGGTCGGATTTTCCAAAACACTAACCATTAATTTCTTTCATCTATTTCGTTATTTTCTACTATAGCCGGATTTCGTTTAAAGTTTGTAGGAGATACACATCTGAATGTCTCAAAACATTTTATGACATGGTGTACCTTGGAAACGGTAAAATCAGGCCCATCATGCACAGAATAGTACTTATAATACTATTTATTAAGTTTAATTTTGAACGAAAGCTCTCACGGTTGTTGTCAATTAAGAAATCATGGTTCTTGGGATTAGACCGTGTCAAAATGGAATCACTTTCCGATGTTTCGCCTTCGATTGCACGAGACATCTTCAGGGATCTTCGATGAGCTCGGCTAATTGTAGTCGACCTATGTTTACCGAAGCGTGACTCGATGTAACGATCGGTTTCCACGTATGATGTAGACTGAAGCCCGTATCTCTATTAAAATTGTTAGAATGCTTATAAATTTCAATAGATTCTCTAATTTTGCGTTTATAGACTCCCGAAACCGATGCAAAAACTTTGGATTCTTTTACATTTATGACATGTCCAGTAGAATGTTAATGTTCAGATACAGCAAATTGTACAATTTGTTTCTTTCTGATGCATCGTTCTTGTTCCTTAACCCTAGTCGATATGGATCGTCCAGTTTCTCCAATATAGACATCACCACAGGAATTGCATATACTTATTCCGTTTGAAAAGGGATAATGTTCTTTGGCGATCGCAAACATTGTCCAATTTTCTTGGGTGTCTTGAAGATTGTACGTATATTGGACCGGCGAAGTAACCTTGCAATCTTGTCTGTGGTTCCGTGTATAAATCGAAGAACTACATTTCCTATCGGTAATTCCTTATTAGTTTCATTTCGTGGAGTAGGATTATTATATTTTCTAATTGATCGTCTAATATCATCAGTGAAATATCCATTCCCTCTTAAAGCTTGAGTCAGTTTCTCTGTTTCCGATTGTAAAGAGTTATGGTTACAAATCGCGAGGGCTCTGTAAACCAACGAATTTGGGGGGGCTTTTGCATTTAAGTACTTGTTCGTATGCATATCTGAACCATGATTTTGGCTTTAATGGAAACGACTCTAAGGCTTCCTCCTCAAAAGCATCCATGAAGATATTGGCCACCACTGGTGACAGCGGAGATCCCATGCTCCTGAGGTTTGCTCATAGAAAGTTCCTTAAAAGACAAAATACGTTGATATAAGACATGCTTCAATTAGATCTAAAAGTGAGTTGTCAATACTATTATGGTGAAATAAGTCTGATATTATGGAAATTAAATCATTTATAGGCACATTCGTATACAGCGATTCTACATCGAAACTGACTAAGATATCTTTGGGATCTAACTGGATTGATTTAGGTTTTTCTACAAAATGCGTAGAGTTTCTAATATATGAATGTGTTTTTCCTGTAAAATTATTAAGAATAATGAAAGATATTTACCAATTTTGTAAGTAGGAGATCCTATTGCACTGATGATAGGTCGAAGTGGTACATTAACCTTGTTTATTTTTGGTAGTCCGTAGAACCACGGGATCCTTGAGCTACTTGGCCTTAACATCTTCTTCTCCTCTGCTGGTAGGTTGGATGCGTTTATAAAATTGGTTATCAGTCTTTCCATTTTGTTGCAGCAGACCCGACCAACAAAATTGAAAGAAGGATCTGATAATATTAGACGATCAATTTGAAAATATAATAATCCTACTCCACGAAATGATACTAATAAGGAATTACTGATAGGAAATGTAGTTCTTCGATTTATACACGGAACCACAAACAAGATTGCAACGTTACTTCGCCGGTCCAAAATACGTACAATTTTCAACACACCCAAGAAAATTGGACAATGTTTGCGACGGCCAAAGGACATTATTCCTTTTCAAACGGAATAAATATATGCAATTCCTTGTTCCTGTGGTGATGTCTATATTGGAGAAACTGGACGATCCATATCGATTAGGCTTAAGGAACATGAACGATGTATCAGAAAGAAACAAATTCTACAATCTGCTGTGTCTGAACATCAACATTCTACTGGACAAGTCATAAATGTAAAAGAAACCAAAGTTCTTGCATCGGTTTCAGGATTCTATAAACGCAAAATTAGAGAATCTATTGAAATTTATAAGCATCCTAACAATTTTAATAGAGATACGGACTTCAGTCTACATCATACGTGGAAACCGATCGTTACACCGAGTCACGCTTCGGTAAACACAGGTCGACTATAAATAGCCGGCCTGGGTCTCTTCGAGCTCATGAAGTGAAGTGAAGATCCCTGAAGATTCCCCATGCAATCGAAGGCGAAACATCGGAAAGTGATTCCATTTTGACACGGTCTAATCCCAAGAACCACGATTTCTTAAATTTAATTTTCTCGGATAGTTCGTATACATCCACATTTTTAAAAGAACCTATTTATTTTCTAGAGAAACAAACTTATTACTTTCTGATGATCGAAGCAGAACGCAGAAAATGCAGCTTTGCTATACGATCAACTAATCAAAATGTGTACAAGTTCAAGTAGATTATAATAAGGTATTCTAAAAATAAATTAACATCGCTTCCAGCCAAACAGCAGACGTATGAACACATCCAAATTCGTCCGCATATTTCCTACGTCGCAGTGTCGTGCGTCTTACTGTACAGTTAAGGGTAGCGAGCGGCCATATCTCATAAGATATTGGTCGTATAGATTTGAGAAAAAAAAATCGTAATGAAAGTCGCCAAGAGAAATTGCTGAAAATTATTTTCGAGTTTGTCAAACGTCCGCTAGAGGGCGTAACAACCAACACCAAATAGAAAAATGGGGTTTTTATAGAATTTTGCCTAATGAAAATATATCGATGATATCATTTTCATATTTAGTGACCATTTCCCTACACTTTTTGTCTAAAATGTTTTGTTCTATATATCAAAATAAAGCGGTGGGGGAAGTTCAATTGTTTTTTTAAACAAACCAAGATGTCTCCCGTTTCTTTTGACCGATTTTAGCAAACTTAGGCTCATATGAAAGAGCATAATTTGCACTACAAAACGCTTATTTGGTTTTGAATTTTTGACTTTTGCTGGCGTCGCTAGATGGCGTTAACTGAATTAGTAGCATATTTTTTAGTTTTTTTCAAAAAAAAAAAAATGTAATGATATATTCATTTTTACATATTTTAAAAGGGGATAAATTTCTCTATAATTTAATGAAAATAATTTATCATCTACCTTTTTTTGAACCGTTGATATTGACCAAAATATTATTTTATTTTATTAAAAAATGGCACGCCACTGCTTTTTGTCAAAATAAAAATCATTTTCGTAATCACTTATTAGTTGCTAACAAAAAGAACCTCTTGACTTTTTTTCGTTAGACGAATGGTTTTGGATTGAAAAAATAAGATGTTTAACAATGAAAAATCTTAATAAAACTGTCCAACAACAGCAGGAGCAATAACACTAAAAACAAGAACATGGAACTTTAAAAATAAACGTTAAAAATAAATTAATAGTTTTGTCGTAAATGTTCAAAATGTTGTCCATTATTTTGAATGCACTGGTCCAATCTCTTCTGGGTGGAGTTGACAGCTGTCTCAATTTCCGCTCTTGGTATAATATTTATGGCGTTTTGAATTCGGACTATCATGTCTTCTCGAGTAGTTGGTCGAGTTTTATACACCAAATCCTTTATTCGGCCCCACAGATAAAAATCAAGGCAGGTTAAATCGGGGGACTGTGGTGGTCAGAAAAATAGACTGCCTCTACCAATCCAACGGTTAGGAAAATGCCTGTTCAAAAAATTTTGCACATTTCGTGAATAATGTGCCGGGCATCCGTCTTGTTGAAACCACATGTTTCTTCTTACTTGTAAAGGCACATTTTCTAAGAGTCCTGGTAAAACGTTAAATAAAAAGTTCAAATACATGTCACCGGTTAGATTGCCATTAAAGATGTGCGGACCGATAATAGCACCATTAATAACACCGCACCAGACGTTGACGCTCCATCGACCCTGCTGATAATCTTCACGTAACCAGTTGTGGATTAGTGTCCGACCAGTAATGCACGTTATGAAGATTTACCCTGCCATTACTTCAAAACGATGCTTCGTCTGTCCACAATATTTGTGACAAAATATGATGGTTTTCCCTAATAAAGTCTCTAAGCCAGTAGCAGTAATTGAGCCTACGTACAAAGTCAGTGTCATTTAGGGCTTGATGAATCACGATGTGATATGAATGCATTTTAAAATCCATTAATATTTTTTGCACTGAGCCATAGGATATTCCTAAATCTCTGGAGATCTCTCTTATGCTTAAATGGGGGTCTGCATGAATATAAGCCAACACATTTATAATGTTATCTTCTCTTCTTACTCTACGATTTCTTCTCAAAGTTGGAGTTGGTTGCACTTGGCCATGTTGCCTTAAACGTAAGGCTAAACGATGAAAAACCATTCTCGAATGGTGTCTTCGGAGGGGATAACGCAGTGCATACTGCCTAGAAGCAATCGCCGCATTTTCAAAACATTGAAAATAAATTCTCAACATATCAAAGGCTTCTTCATTCGTAAAAGGCATGATTTGTTGTAAAAATACTTTTTACATAACATTAAATTAGATGTCAATAGCAGGAACTATCAAAATGAATATCAACGTGATTGACAATTTGGTGTTTTGTTTCTTAACGTAGATCATGGCCTGCTTCGCTTAAATGCGATGTTAGTTAAGTTTGATTTTTAATTTAATTTATGAAATAATAATAAATTATGGACTAAAGCATTCTCTCGCTAATTAAATGATTATTAATGATAAAAATAATAGGTATTAATTTTATTATTGTGAGATGTAATATTTAAGAATAATTTTGAACCTTATAGTTATCATTGTTAAACATCTTATTTTTTCAATCCAAAACCGTTCGTCTAACGAAAAAAAGTCAAGAGGTTCTTTTTGTTAGCAACTAATAAGTGATTACGAAAATGATTTTTATTTTGACAAAAAGCAGTGGCGTGCCATTTTTTAATAAAATAAAATAATATTTTGGTCAATATCGACGGTTCAAAAAAAGGTAGATGATAAATTATTTTCATTAAATTATAGAGAAATTTATCCCCTTTTAAAATATGTAAAAAATGAATATACCATTACATTTGTTTTTTTTGAAAAAAACTAAAAAATATGCTACTAATTCAGTTAACGCCATCTAGCGACGCCAGCAAAAGTCAAAAATTCAAAACCAAATAAGCGTTTTGTAGTGCAAATTATGCTCTTTCATATCAGCCTAAGTTTGCTAAAATCGGTCAAAAGAAACGGGAGACATCTTGGTTTGTTTGAAAAAACAATTGAACTTCCCCCACCGCTTTATTTTGATATATAGAACAAAACATTTTAGACAAAAAGTGTAGGGAAATGGTCACTAAATATGAAAATGATATCATCGATATATTTTCATTAGTCAAAATTCTATAAAAACCCCATTTTTCTACTTGGTGCTGGTTGTTACGCCCTCTAGCGGACGTTTGACAAACTCGAAAATAATTTTCAGTAATTTCTCTTGGCGACTTTTATTATAATTTTTTTTCTCAAATCTATACGACCAATATCTTATGAGATATGGCCGCTTGCTACCCTTAACTGATCACCCTGTATATCACAATTTATTTGGTGGTTATGAAGGGCATTGAATAGTCAAATAAAAAATCCAGGACCGCATTTAAATTAAAAAAGTCGATGATGGTCTCTCGAATCCGAAACGTCGGATTGGAAAATTAACTTTCCCGTTTTACACAGCAAAGTGGAAATTATCTTTATCCCTCAATTTCAATTAATCCGAAAATTTTAGGAAAACCAGAAAACTGGGAAAAAATAAAGGCTCCAATACAAAACTATAGTAATTTAGCATAAATGTAAAGAACAAAACTTAACAAAACAAAAAATACTAAAACTCAGTCTCATAATCACATAAGGCAGATCAGGACTCGGTTTGGGCACCAAGTTGAATAAAATCGGTTCATCCAAAACAGAGATATCTACATTTGAATGTAAACACGTCTGACCCTCCCCCACCACTTTATGTTTAGAAATAGACAAAAATGGTCTGAAGCAAAAAAGTGCGTAATTGGTTGAAGAATACAATGCTTATATTTTTAAGGCACCTCAATTATGGAAATTTAAGGGAAAATTGGCATTTACACTTTTCTGTTGCTGTTACGCCCCTAGCGGCCAACTTGCGAACTTGAAAATAATTTACAGGGATTTCTCGTCACTTTTTTACATATAAATATTTTTTTCCTTAAGCTCTGTCATTAAGGGTTCCAGAGCTACTCTATTATTGGACCACCCTGTACAATTTTTAATGCATCTGCAATCACAAATATTACGATGAGAAATCTAATAACATAAATCACATTCTAGAACATAATATGCAGTTAATCCATCTGATTAACTCTAAAATACTAAAGACTAATGTGAATAGTATTTCTATAATTATTTTGCTAATGCCCAGGGAACATATTGATTGATTAAAAGCTAAGACAAGTGGTTACGTATGTTCAGTTTAAGATATTGGCACTATATATTGTACTCAATTGAGGGAGATGTCTGAATGTAAGGCAGCAAGTATATGTGGAAGCCACTGGAACATCCAAACAATTTATGCCTATTCTCAGAGACAAAAAACATTACACAATTAAAAACAGAGAGATTTATGGAAGAATTCTTCAGCGTTTTCCAATTCATTGATCCCTTGCTTCCAGATAGTTTTCATCATTGCACATATGACGCTGATCTTCATGATTTTTTGGTAGAATTCTTTTAGAGCTCTAAAAATAACAATTTTGTAGGTTCGAACCTTTTCACATGCTTTGACTATGTTATTTAATAATTCGCTGGGTTAATTTTCAGAAGAATCAAAGAAGAGATTTCTAATACCAACCGACAAATCTGGAGAAATGAAAACTGTAAAAAATTACCGAAGTGTATGTAAACAATCAAGATCCCTAAATTGTTTGACTCTCTTATCTATGATCAGCTTGCATGGTCATGCAAGCACCGTTCTACAGTACTAATTTAGTTGTCTAAGTCATATCTGCTGGAGGGGAGTGTCCAGGTTGATGTTATTTATACGGACTTCTCCAAGGCGTTCGACTGGACGACTATGAGCTTTTATTAGCTAAGCTTTCGACGCTGAGTTTAAACATTCAGTTGATTATGTGTTTTAGAAATCATTCCGAAGGGCGAACTTTTAGAGCCAAAAGAGGCAGCTATCAATCAGATCTTATAAAAACGATTTCTGGTGTTCCGCAAGGGGTTCACTGCTCACCCCTATTTTTAATCTTTTTGTAAATGATGCTGGTAGGTTTGTTGACGACTTCAAATTGTTTAAAGGTGTCAAAACTGTTGCTGATTCCTATGCCCTGCATACGATGATTTGTGTAATGGTCTAACTTAAACGGGCTAGCACTTAATATAGATAAATGCAGCTTTATTGTGGTAAACCTATGTGTTGGTTGTGCAATGAAACAATTTCTGTTTTAAAAAAATACAATATGAAGCGGCATTATAGTTGGCGCATTACCTTTCTGGAATGACGTCATTTTTGGTTATTTTTGTTTGATTTATGTTAACTGACAGTGACAAAAACATTTTGAAAAAACTCATTGTCGTTTCTTTACAACAGTCAATGCCGGTTTTGGTTATGTGTCTTTCAGAATATATTCGTCAAAATTGACATTGATTTGTTGTGATTCTTTTTAAACTTTTGCAAGATGCCGCGAAGATATAATCAGCAATCACAGCTAATAGTTTTGAATATCTTGGCTTTTTTCAATTGGAAAAAGAGCAAGCTAAAAATGGAATCCTTCCGCAAACTGATAATATAATTGAACGAGCTTCAAATGCAACAAAACTTAGCCATACAACAATCATAAATATTAAGAAAAGAGGAATAACGAGCGATGAATCCTTTACCTCCAGAATGTCTCAAAAGCAAAAAGAGGTAAAAACAAAAATTACAGATTACTTAAAGAACAAAATAAGAGATACGATCTACTGCATGTATGCGAAAAATGAATATGTTACAATGCAGACTTTGCTTAAAAAACTAAAAGAGATAAATGAATATTTTAATTTTTCCATCACCTCGCTAAGAAAATACGTAAAAAGTATTGGTTTTAAGTGGAAGAAATCAAATAATAGAAAATACCTGATGGATTTGCCCCACATCGTCCACAAGAGAATCAATTTCTTGAGGGAATATGTCAAAAATCAAAATCTAGGACAAGATGCTTATACCACCGTATTTATTGATGAGACTTGGATTTTTAGTAAAGGTTCGTTTAGAAACAGCTGGCAGGATAACACTATGTCTACAAGTTCATAAAAAAGCTAGTGAAGGTCATCGATATATTGTAGTTCACGCTGGATCAAAGGAAGGATTTATTAAGGGGGCCAGTTTAATATTTAAAAGTGGACTAAAAAGCGGAGATTATCATGACAATATGAACAAGCAAAATTTTGAAAATTGGTTTAAAAATCAGCTGGTACCAAATCTTCCTCCAAAAAGTTTGATAGTGATGGACAACGCAAGCTATCATTCCGGCCTTTTAGAGGATATTCCAAGAAAATCATGGACAAAGCAGAGATTGATTGGATGGTTAAAAGAAAAGAACATTGACTTCCCAGAGAGGGCCATGAAGGATGAAATATGGAGCATTGTAGAAAAAAATTGTAACATTGAAAAAACATTCTACCTTGACGAATATGTGAAACCTTTGGGCCACAAAATACTAAGACTTCCTCCATACCATTGTCAATTTAATGCTATTGAAATGGTATGGTCTGAGTGTAAGAGGAAATACGACCAATACATTGCTAGTCTGAAGGGGACACCATCGGAAGTTTTGGCCATGTGGGAAAAAGCGATAAATGAAGTATCTTCAGAGCATTGGAAAAATTATGTCAGCCACACAGAAAGGGTAATCCAAGAAGCTTGGAAGACAATACAGATATGTGATGCTTCAGACATTGCGCCACTTGTAATTAGTACCGACGAAGACAGCAGTGACGATGAAGAATTTAGTTCTGATTCTGAAGACAGTGAAGGTTCTGATTCTGAAGACAGTGATTTTTAAAGTTAGTTAGTTATACATTAATTTCTCTCTTTTAGTTTTTAAAGCAAAGTCTGCATTGTAACATATTCATTTTTAGCATACACGCAATAGATCATATCTCTTATTTTGTTCTTTAAGTAATCTGTGATTTTTGTTTTTACCTCTTTTTGTCTTTGAAACATTCTGGAGGTAAAGGATTCATCGTTCGTTATTCCCCTTTTCTTAATATTTTTTCAGTATTGTCTGTAATTGAGAATTAAAATAATTTTGATGAAAATGGGTAACTGGCGTCAATTTATTACATTGCAAACAAAGAATAAGACTAAGATGAAAGAATTTATATTAGTAAAGTCTTATTTGCAAAATAATTTTAGTTTTTGAAGTTATAATAGTTATTTTTGTATTAAGTGTGCAAAATGAGGGTTTTTTTATGGCAATGAGAGTGTTAATTTTTTGCCAGCCATTTTCGACAAGTTGCAGCGCTTTCTGTACAGAAAATGCCAATTTTAAATTCGCTTTAGCCAGTGCTGAACGCACCCCTCCTATCTACATCACTGCATACGTTTAGGTTAGGAATCATCGCTGAAATATAAATAATATAAGAAATACGTTATTTGAAACCAGCGTGACGTCATTCCAGAAAGGTAATGCGCCAACTATACTCCAGTAAGCATTTCGCTCAATATAATTTACTTATGGGCCAGTTAAGAAAGGATACAATTTTATTACCGCTTTAGGGCATCAACAATATCATTACCGCTTTAGGGAAACAACAACAAATGCTCCATTCACAAAGATCAAATCTACACAGTGTTATTAAAGCTAGTTTTATAGTTAGTTCTAAAATAGTGAAAACATCGAAGTTATTTTCTGAGGGAGAGTTTGTTAAAGAGTGCCTAGTAGATGTTGCAGAAATTTTGTGCCCAGAAAAGGAGGAAGTGTTTGAGAAAGTGTGCTTATCGAGACGTACTGTTGTTCGACGTATAGATATTGTTCCGGATTGGCCGGTATACAAACACGCAGTTTCTGAATGCACTCCTTTTATTCAAAACACAGGTTACGGGTATCACAGGTAAACACCGGTTATACCTAACAATCGTAACTAAGGTAACTTTAAACTTGTCAATGTCAGCTTGTTAACACTTCGACATCTCAAACTAAACTGAATCAAAATGTGGCCTCGCGGCGCGCTTATATAGCCTTTAAAAAACAATGGAATGATCTAGAATAATCTAAATATTACAGGGTGTCATTAGTCATAGTCGTTACATGGATAAAAATTAAGGTAAGTCTACTTCAATAAAATAACAAATAATAAATAAATTCATCCAAATCTTAACAAACCTATAACTAGGGCTAAATTCGCAATATTGCCCCCTTCCCAAAGTTTGTCGTCCTGATCAAACATCTTCGGTATCTTGGTAACGGGCTAGTCGATGCAGGTGCACCACTTTCATTTTTGCATGAGGGCTCTTCTGAATCCGGTATACCAAGTTCAGTCGGGTCACCACACGATACCGCCCTTCCCATGATTTCTGCAACTTCGGCGAGCGTGCTTTAGTTCTTTTTGGGTTGTATAACCAAACTTTTTCACCGACTATAAATCCAGTGTGATTGGCTCGTAAATCATAACGTGACTTCATTCTATCGTTTTCTGTCTGTAATTTATGGAGGATCTCTTCATGGATTTCTCTGAGGCGTTTACTAACCTGGCTGGCATAGTCCGTAGTAGTTATCTTATTGTCAGATCCAAATATTACACTGGCAGGTGTTTTCCCAGTGGATTCATGAACTACAGAGCGATAGGCCAGTAAAAATGGTTGAATACATTTATCCCAGTCACTTTGTTGTTCGTTAACTTGGATATTCAGGTAGTTCTCCAAAGTTCTATTAAATCATTCAAGCATTCTATCTGGCTAATAGGCTGCACAGGCTTTTGAATACATTGGATTCAAAGTTTCTGCCTTGGTCGGAGTGTATTTCCTTTGGAATTCCATATCGGCAAATTCACTCATGAAATAGTACGTCGGCGACACTGATTGTTGTTCGTTAACTTGAAGATATTCCACGAAGCGATTCCCAGACTTACTAACCGGAAATGGTCCTGCTACATCTATCGCAATTCGTTCGAAGGGTGTTCCCACGTTGTACTGCTTCATTTTGCCACGAGTAACAGGTCTTTTTGAATACATTGGAGGTTCGGCACCAATCTTTCACATCTGTACGACTTCCCGACCAATAAAACCTTTCTCGAACCTTTTCAAGAGTCTCCATAACACCAAAATGTCCTCCGCCTACACCATTGTGTACGGCTTGCAACACTTCAGGCAAATTCATTTGAGGGCAAAATAGTTTGATATTTGTTATTTTTGCCATCAGAACTTTTCCAGATTCTTTTTAACAGGCCGTCTTTTCTCACCAGAGTCCCATAAAGGCCAGTACCCTTTAAATTTCTGGGATTTGGCTGCAATTTCTTGGTAACAAGGTCTTGGTGAATTTTCTAATTTCAGCTTAATTATAGGGCCAATATCTGGGCCTTCTTGCTGATCTTTGGATACAATTTTAGAGTCCCACTCTTGAGAGCTTTGAAGTGCTGTTCTTCGGCAATGAAAATCGTCAGGATCTTCTCTTTCCTCGTGTCTGTTGCAATGTTTACAACTTTCTGGGCATCGTCTTCTTGATAAAGCATCAGCATTTTTATGATTTAACCCTTTGCGATGTTCAACTTTAAAGTAACATTCCTGAATGATCTAGAATAATCTAAGTACTACAGGGTGAGAAGAATTAAGCCTAACAGAACACTCGAGAACGATTTTTGACACTATCATAGTCGTTACATGGATAAAAATTAAGGTAAGTCTACTTCGATAAACTAACAAATAATAAATAAATTCATCCAAATCTTAACAAATCTATAACTAGGGCTAAATTCGTAACAATATGATCGCTAGTGATATCAAAAACACATTGACTGATAGATTGGCTGGTGTTTAAGCATTTTCGATTGCTTTGGATGATAGTACCGATTTATCTGACACAGCCCAGTTAGTGTGCTACAGTTGCTAAGCGAAGGTAAAATAGTGGATAAAATTTTATTCGTCGGGTAGGTCCGAGGGTGTAAAGTAGAAAGGTTCAAATGGGATAACTTTTTCTGAGTGGGCAAATATTACTACGGGAGTGCCCCAGGGTAGTGTGCTGAGACCGGTACTTTTTCTACTGTTTATTAATGACCTTCCTCTATTGGTAAATGATAGTTATATCACACTTTTTGCAGATAATACTTCTACTGTTGTTGATGCTGACAACTATGAGATGCTTTGGGCCAAGGCTAATAGTAGTGTACGTGCAATTTCAGCTTAGTGTGCGAACAATGGGCTATGTCTTAATTATTCAAAAACCAATTTCATGTGTTTCATCCTTATGAGAGTCCCTCAGGACAGGAGTTTGCTTATTAGAAATGGATCCACCATTATTAAACAAAAGGAATCAGTTGAGTTCTTGGGAGTGTTGGTTGATCAGCACCTCTCCTGGAGCATTCATGCGGAATATGTATTCAATAAACTGTCTTCCTACAATTATACTATGCTAAGGCTAAAAGACCTTGTGAATATTGACACTCTTAAAAAAACTTTTTATTATGGATCTGTAAACTCTGTTCTGTTATATGCATGATTGACTCAGGTGCTGGAAGGACCTCAGATAAGTTCCTTGAAGGTATTCAATCACTTACCAACACATATGAAGGACATACCTAGTATGTACAGGGTGATCAGTTAAGGGTAGCGAGAGGCCATATCTCATAAGATATTGGTCGTATAGATTTGAGAAAAAAAAATCATAATAAAAGTCGCCAAGAGAAATTGCTGAAAATTATTTTCGAGTTTGTCAAACGTCCGCTACAGGGCGTAACAACCAACACCAGGTAGAAAAATGGGGTTTTTATAGAATTTTGCCTAATGAAAATATATCGATGATATAATTTTCATATTTAGTGACCATTTCCCTACACTTTTGTCTAAAATGTTTTTTTCTATATATCAAAATAAAGCGGTGGGGGAAGTTCAATTGTTTTTTCAAACAAACCAAGATGTCTCCCGTTTCTATTGACCGATTTTAGCAAACTTAGGCTCATATGAAAGAGCATAATTTGCACTACAAAACGCTTATTTGGTTTTGAATTTTTTACTATTGCTGGCGTCGCTAGATGGCGTTAACTGAATTAGTAGCATATTTTTTAGTTTTTTTAAAAAAAAAAAACAAATGTAATGGTATATTCATTTTTACATATTTTAAAAGGGGATAAATTTCTCTATAATTTAATGAAAATAATTTATCATCTATCTTTTTTTGAACCGTTGATATTGGCCAAAATATTATTTTATTTTGTTAAAAAATGGCACGCCACTGCTTTTTTGTCAAAATAAAAATCAATTTCGTAATCACTTATTAGTTGCTAACAAAAAGAACGGTTTTGGATTGAAAAAATAAGATGTTGTTGTTGGACAGTTTTATTAAGATTTTTCATTGTTAAACAAATTATTTTCATTAAATTATAGAGAAATTTATCCTTTTTTAAAATATGTAAAAATGAATATAGCATTACATTTGTTTTTTTTTGAAAAAAACTAAAAAATATGCTTCTACTTCAGTTAACGCCATCTAGCGACGCCAGCAAAAGTCAAAAATTCAAAACCAAATAAGCGTTTTTGTGCAAATTATGCTCTTTCATATGACTAAGTTTTATCGGTCAAAAGAAACGGGAGACATCTTGGTTTGTTTGAAAAAACAATTGAACTTCCCCCATTGCTTTATGATATATAGAACAAAACATTTTAGACAAAAAGTGTAGGAAAATGGTCACTAAATATGAAAATGATATCATCGATATATTTTCATTAGGCAAAATTCTATAAAAACCCCATTTTTCTACTTGGTGTTGGTTGTTACGCCCTCTAGCGGACGTTTGACAAACTCGAAAATAATTTTCAGCAATTTCTCTTGGTGACTTTTATTACGATTTTTTTTTTCTCAAATCTATACGACCAATATCTTATGAGATATGGCCGCTCGCTACCCTTAACTGATCACCCTGTACATTTTTAAAAGACGACTAAAGGCCATACTGGCTGAAAATCCGTTTTACTCTCTGGAAGAGTTTTTTATGTTTGAGTTTTAATATGTCTAAATATATTGTAGCATAGGTCTTTCAGAACATTTATTCTCTAGGAGAGTTTTATATGTTTATATTTTAAAATGTCGTAATATATTGTAACTTAGGTCTTTTGGGACATTTAATGTAAGGCATACTATTTTATTTCATTTTTATTATATTTTTACTTTAAATTTGACCTTAAACTACATATGACAATTCCGATACATGTGAACATGTCTATGGAAATAAACGATTTGATTTGATAAAATGCTAAAAAATTTTTATGACCTTAGAAAAGAAATAGCTGATTTTATGGAATTAAAAAAGAAAATATTGCCGCAAATTTGTAATCCAACACGGCTTTTTGACATGGCATTCCTGGTAGACATCACAGGACACTTAAACGACCTGAACTTGATGCTTTAAAAACAAGGGCAATTGGTACATCATCTGTACAGTCATCTTAAAGCCTTTCAAAACAAAATTCGTTTGTGGGAAACACAAATGAGAAGTAAAAACTGATTGTTTTGTTGAAACTACTGTCAGAGCAATTCGCTGGTCGGTTTTCCGATTTTAAGTATATGGATAGCACTTTCAATGTTTTTGCAAATTCTTGTAAGTGTAATGTGGAAGATGCTCCGCTTTACCTATAAATTGAGTTGATCGCGCTTCAAAAAGACTCATATTTGAAGTCTAAATTTGATGATGTGGAACTTAGCGAATTTTATAGAACATACCTTTCCGAAGAAAAGTATCAACAGCTGAGAGTTTTACGCACGAAAAATAATTTGTACATTCGGTAGCACGTATAAATGTGAGCAGCTTTTTTTAATCATCAAAATTAATAAAAATAAGCATCGTACTCGGCCTACAGATGTTAATATAGAAAATACTTTGCGCCTATGTACTAGTGACACTGACCACGATATTGATCATCTTGTTTCTCAGCTTCAAACTCAAGTCTCATTCATTTACATTTGATTTTTCTGTCTGTTTTTGTTAATTTGCTTTTTATATGTTTGATTATGTTATTATAATTAATAAATAAAAAAATGTGTGAATATTTATCGCTCTTTTCCCGAAATTACGCCCTCAGTTAAGCAAAGGTTGCCCATACCTGCTCTACACTACTTATGCAATCGTTCCCGGTGCCTCGAACTACAAGTCTAGTTTCAAGAATGTCCTTTACATTTTTCCAGCTCGAGGCACTGAAAATAAAGAAAAGTACTGTACAACTTTGGTGAATGTTGGGTGACTTTTGGTGCAAAAAGTGAAAAATTGTATCTTCCTACCTTATTTTGACAGTCTTCCCCTCTAAATTCGTCCGGGCAATTTGAGGTTCTCTCAACTTACACCTAAATGAACCCATATTAATCTATAAACATCTTTATTCTAATCGGTGTAATGTTTCATGTCTCTGAGAATTGGCCTAATTTGGATATTCGGACAATTGCGCTTAAAAAAAACTGACACAGTTCAATATATTGGACTATTGCAACTTTACCAATGAAAATTCACTAATAGTATTGTTTTGCTTTTGCACCAAACATGGTGGATGTTCTAAAAAGGCGTGGAGCATGGAAATCGGCAGCCGTTGCCGAGAGGTACGTCGAAAACTCCATTCATAATAAAAAAAAACTATAGCCGTAAAAAATTTTTGGACATGATGTGAATACATTCCAAATTGGAGCTTCAAGAAACCCTTCTAGACAAGATTCTAACGAAGTGTCTAGAAATGCCGCATGTACAGGGTTTTTTTTTTATATATTGCCACCCCCCTTATCTTTTTTATTTGACATTTTAGAAAAATGTGTCCCAAATAAAAGTTTAATGGTTTCAAATGAATTTTTATGAAAACATTTTTTTTCATATACAGGGTGTTACAGAAAGTCTGGGCGTGGTCCAAGTTTCTTATTTCAAATAGGTACCCCATTTTTTTATTGAATTTTCGGATTCTCTTGAGAATTTTACACATTTTTTATAAGGGATATTCTATACTTAAATCTAAAGCCTAAAGAGATATTGTTATTTTTTGAAAACTATTATGTAAAACACGTAAACATTTTTCTGGTCGTAAACTGGTCATTGACGGTGATCTGTCGTTCTGTCAATTCATTGAAAAGATGCATTACACTGACGAAGAAAGATGTGATATTCTTCGCATTTTCTACAAGAATAATAATAATGCTTGCGCGGCAAGAAGAGAATATCAGCGGCTTTTCCCCATGCGAGCTATTCCATCTCGAAAAACTTTCAAAAATATTGAACTTGGCTTTCGAAATCGAATGACTGTTAAAAGAAAAAAACGTACTGCGGTTATTAATGAGGAGGAGGAATAAAATATTTTATTATTTTTTCAAGGTAGGTTAATAGAAATTACCCACAGGATATAAAGTAACTTACGCAAATATTATTTATTTTCAGAAAATCCAAATGCAGCCTTAAAAGACGCATCAATTTTTTTTAATAAATCTATTTTCAAAATTTATTCGACATTAAAAAAGCATGGATATTTCCCATACAAAATTTTACCCGTCCAGAAATTAACTGAAGATCAGAAAAACCAACGAACCATGTTTTGCCAGGAAATGTTGCTGATGAAAGATGAAGATAACAATATTTTTCAAAAAGTTTTATGGTCAGATGAATGCGCCTTTAGTACTGCCGGGATTCACAACCGGAAAAATGTTAGATTTTGGGCAACGGAAAACCCTCGGGCCATGCGTGAAATTAAAACCCAAGGTCGGAAAACTTTAAATGTGTGGTGCGGGCTCCTTCACAACAAAATTATTGGACCGATTTTCATTGATGGATCTTTAAATGGAGAAAAATATCTAAATTTATTAAATAATGATCTGGAACCTATTTTGGATGACTTACCCCTCCGTCAATACAACCAAATTATTTGGCAACAAGATGGAGCCCCACCACACAATGTTTTTGCGGTCCTAAATTTTTTAAATCAAAATTTTGAAACGTGGATTGGTCGGACTGGACCGATTCGGTGGCCGCCCAATAGTCCCGACTTAACACCTCTTGACTCTTTTCTGTGGGGATTTTTGCAGAATAAAATATATGAAACTCCCACAGAAGATATAGAGGTGTTAAGAAGGAGAATAATTGAAGCCATTGAGGATTTAAACAATAACCATGCACAATTCATTATTAATGCGATTAATAAAATCGAAGCAGATTATACAAATTGTATTGAAATGAATGGTGGACATATTCAGCAATTATAATATTTATATTTCATTTCATTATTGAATTATTTGATAATATGTAGTTTTTTGTAATAAACACAGCGTCAAAAAACTTGGACCCCTTCATAAGACGCAATGCAAAAATGCTCTTTTTCAAGACCTTGTATCTTGAGTAATAAATGATCCAACCATGTGATTAAAAAAAGTGTATGTTAACGAATAGCAGGGCTGCCACTTTTAGCCACATGAAATATTCTATTGTAATTAGAACGCTCTACAGAGTGTTTAAAAGTTTCTCAACACAGGACCTAATGCAAATTAAATGGGAGGTCTGGCTAAAAAAAATTAAACTCTCCTTATTAGCTTGCTGATTACAATATCATGGTTCAGTTAACTAAAAGTGGTAGTCCCGTTATTCGTTGACATAATCATTTTTCAATCACTTCGTTGGTTCATTTATTACTGAAGATACGCGGTCTTGAGGAAAGCTTATTTGCATTGCGACTTATGAAGGGGTCCAAGTTTTTTGACGCTGTGTGTAGTTTTTAAAATATTCTTTTCTGTTTTCGTTAATATTATACATATATTTTTTAAAAACATGTGTTGCCTTAATTAGATTCATATGCATATTTCCAAAATTCGATGTTTTTGGAATACCCCGTAGAAGGAAAAAAATCCACGTCTGATATTTCAAAAAATGTTTGTTTAGATGGCGATTCGTTGGAAGATGGTGATTTCTGTTCTGGTTGCCTGTGTATTTTCGTTATTCTCATAAGCTATGCGAAGGTTGTCGGATTTTTCCTCATCGGAAATGTGACATTTTATCCAGAAATTGACAGAAAGTCTACCAAACAGTAAAACAGTCACCGTCAATGACCAGTTTACGACCAGAGAAATGTTTACCTGTTTTACATAATAGTTTTCAAAAAATAACAATATCTCTTTAGGCTTTAGATCTAAGTATAGAATATCCCTTATAAAAAATGTGTAAAATTCTCAGGAGAATCCGAAAATTCAATAAAAAAATGGGGTACCTATTTGAAATAAGAAACTTGGACCACGCCCAGACTTTCTGTAACACCCTGTATATGAAAAAAAATATATTCATAAAAATTTATTTGAAACCATTAAACTTTTATTTGGGACACATTTGTCTAAAATGTCAAATAAAAAAGATAAGGGGGGTGGCAATATATAAAAAAAAACCCTGTACAGGGTGTTTAAGCGAGGACTGAACAGGGACCTATTTTCGACCTTCCTTGTATTTTGGAAAAATTCAAAATATCCAATCGATGTATTTTTTCTTGTAGAATCCAAAAATGTCATCGAAAAAATATTTGAACCAGAAACAAAAGAGTTACGCTATGCATCAGGTGTTTTTTAAATGGAATGTATCGTTTTTTATACGATTTTTGGAAAGAGTGATTTTTTTATGTCCGTTCTGATTAAAAGATTTGATTTTGCGATAGCTGTTTATATTACATTTTAATGTTTTACAAACTAAAATTTTAGCTTCACCTGTTTAAAATATACGATAGGTTGGTATAGGTGATCAAGGTAAAATGACGTTTGAATGCTTTGTCAATAAAAATTGACATTATTTTAATTATTGTCGAAGTCTTCACCTAAAAAATATATATTTGACTCTGATCGAAATGAAATACTCTTTGGACGAGAGAGTACTGATTGTTATGCTATTTTACAAGTGCCAAAAAATGCAAGAGAAGCAAGAAGAAGATTTATTGCAAATTTTCATAGAAATATATCCATCAATACAATTCTAAGGATAAAAAACCTATTTGAGGAAAATAAAACTTTACATGATAGTAAAAGAAATTCAATAAAAAATAATTATTAAATAATAAAATAAAACTACTAATAACATAAGTTTTCAATGTGACCGCCGTTTTTCTCGAAACAACATCGATAACCCCTTTGTAGCCTTTCTAAACTTGCTGTTACAATATGATTTTCCTGGTTAAGGCGGTTTATTTCATCGACAATTTTTCCCATGATCTCTTGAATATTTTCGTTTCGTTGTCTGTATACGACGTTCTTCAAATGGCCCCAAAGAAATGTATCCAAAACTGAGAGGTCAGGGCTATTGGGCGGCCAAGCATATGTTCCATTCCAACCACATCATGCACGGCATGAGGAGGCGCCCCATCATGTTACCAAATTAAATTCTGATATTCTGCCAATGGTAAGTCTTCCAAAAAACTTTCAATTTCGTTTTCTAAAAACTCATAACATCTGTGCCCATTTAAAGTCCCGTTAAAAAATATTGGTCCCAAAATTTTATTGTTTTTTATCCCACACCAAACATGAATAGAATTCCTCCCTTGAAATTTAATAGTCTGGAACTTTTTTGGATTTTCAACGGCCCAGTGGTGACTATTATGTCTGTTGAATACTCCCGATGTTGTGAAAGTAGCTTCGTCGGTCCACACAATATTTTTGAATAAATCAGGGTCTTCGTTTTCTTGCCGAATTACCATTTGAGAAACAAATTGGAAGCGAAGTTCTTTTTGGCCGGTGTTAGGTGCTGAAGTGGAAGGATACGAAAAGGCCTAAATTGATGAATTTTCAGGGTCCTGTGAACAGTCCCTCGGGTAACTCTTCTGCGCTTTACACCGCCACCGTACTGAACTTCCCGAACTGCATCCGAAATAGATTTGGTTTGATTAATTTGAAAATAATTTATAATGGCATGGTCTCGATTTCTTCTTCTTTGTATATTTCTTTTTCTATCATGTAAAGTTTTATTTTCCTCAAATAGGTTTTTTATCCTTAGAATTGTATTGATGGATATATTTTATGAAAATTTGCAATAAATCTTCTTCTTGCTTCTCTTGCATTTTCTTGGCACTTGTAAAATAGCATAACAATCTGTAGTCTCTCGTGCAAAGAGTATTTCATTTCGATCAGAGTCAAATATATATTTTTTAGGTGAAAACTTCGACAATAATTAAAATAATGTCAATTTTTATTGACAAAGCATTCAACGTCATTTTACCTTGATCACCTATACCAACCTATCGTATATTTTAAACAGGTGAAGCTAAAATTTTAGTTTGTAAAACATTAAAATGTAATATAAACAGCTATCGCAAAATCAAATCTTTTAATCAGAACGGACATAAAAAAAATCACTCTTTCCGAAAAATCGTATAAAAAACGATACATTCCATTTAAAAAACACCTGATGCATTGTTTCTGGTTCAAATATTTTTTCGATGATATTTTTGGATTCTACAAGAAAAAATACATCGATTGGCTATTTTGAATTTTTCCAAAATACAAGGAAGGTCGAAAATAGGTCCCTGTTCAGTCCTCGGTGGAATACCCTGTACTTCTACCTTTATTGAACATACTGTCGATGAAACAAATCTATTACTTAATATTGTAAATTGAACTAATGTAAATATTCATCTAAATATAAATACAGTAATTTGTTTAAATATGTGTTGTTAAGATACATTTTAGACCCTTGGCTAAAGGATTTACCTTAGTCCCAAAAGTACAAAAAAAAATATTTACTTTTTCCCGAAAATAAAAAAAAAATTTTGGTCCATTTCTTTTTTTGAAAACCCGAACCGTGGAAATTGCGTTTTTCAGGGAATTTCTTTCCCTAAACTGTCCAAACTACCATGCCTCAGTTTTTTTAGACGTAATGATGTTTTTAAATGTAAACACCTCCGGTGCTAGAACAAATACCTTTTAGGAATATTCAAGTTTTGAGCATATTGTTAAAAAAGTCAGTTTTATTTTTTTTTGTCACAATATATAATTTTAACTCGGGGGAAAATGTCTTTTCACTTTATCGTAGATTTAGCATATGATTATAATAATCTGAATGTCCAAAATAACCATTCTCTTCTAAATAAAATTCATTCTATTAGACAGTGTGTTTGAAAGGAAATATATTAGTAAATCATTTAAAAAAAGGTCAAAATTTTTCACGGGCTTTAACATAGGATACGAAAATAGTACAGGGTCATCCAACTCAACAGATTTTAAAAAACCATTGAACTGAAAATAAATCAGTTACGACACGAACATAGAGTTTTTTTTTTATAAATTATATTGCACAGAATTAACTTTTTCAGAAAAATTAGTTCTTACTTTAATAACATTACCCTATTTACATTACCAGATAATGCGAAGGTCTAATTATCTGATATATACCTTTACTATTCCTATTTTTACGACCCCTGGGGACCAAATTTGTAATAATTCCACCAAAAATTAATATTTTTAGTGTAATAATACACAAATCATTTATGGCATGCTATAAGTGCATCTAAATAATATTAGTTTACAAAAATAATTGCCTAAAGTACCGAAAATGTATTTTTTCTTATATACTAAAAAAGAGAAGTCCTATAAAAATGAGTATTCCAAATGTTGTAGATATTTCAAAAGCCTGTCTATTGAGATATGTCCAGAGGAAAAGCATGGATTACTTTCTGAGAAAGTAGCGAAAAACATTAAACATTTTGGCAAATGCTAATAACTTATTCAATTTTCAACATATAGATTTAAAACTTACTATTATTTGTTTATCCCAGATGGCATTGTTTGAGCTAAAAAAATGAAACGTAGTACAAAAATGGCCTTCTATAAAGGTTAAAAAAACATTGACGGTAAATATTATTATTTTATAAAAATGCGGGAAATTTTATAATCATTTTCCAAGCACATAAATTTATAAATGATCTACATTTATCATGAAGTATCCCATATTAAAAGATCGTCACTTGCATTTTGAAACCAGAGACTTGCACAGGGTAAATTGTGATATTTTTTGTTGATTCTGACTAACCCTTCAATGTTCAATTATAATAAAATATCTATAACGTTTTTATATATCTAGTGCAATGTAACAAAATTGAATTGAAACCCTGAATTTTTTTTACCGGCCGAATTGTTTTAACTCCGGTGCATTAAACCGTTTTGTGTACTAAAATCGACGACACTACTTAAAAATAAACGGACCAACCGGAAAATTCAAACATGAAAATGTAAGTTTTTCACAGTCTTGAAATCTTAATGTCATTTCTATAAAAATATGGTCCAATATTTCTTAAAAAAGGGTTCTATACTTAGCCCTAATTTCTTCAGGTGAACACTTAGCAATCTCACGTTTGTAATGATTTATTTCTGTAATAGAATTTGCTTTATCAAACATGGTATTTTTACAGAGCGCCTCACGACAGCGTTTTATATTGGATATGCAAAAATGAATGTCAAAAGATTTTTTTTGAAAATTTCATTAAACACTAATGCCAGAAACGTGAATTCAAAATTGTTCATCTCACCTAAAAAAGAATTTATCAACTTGAACAATCACATTTACTAACTTCACATTTGAAGACCAACGAGTTTCTGTAATTGTTGGTATACGCCTCGTAGATACAGATGTAAGAGCATACGTTCGTTTGGCTGAGTGATGAAAAAATGAGGGAATACCACTAAGGCTTGCAAAAAAATTCGACATTTAGAAATATTTTTAAACTTTACTGCACAAATACAGCATGCGGCGCTTTTTTTTTGAAGGCCATTTAGATGGCCAGACATTACACTTACGCCATCGTAACATTGCCGTATTAATTTATGTTTATAGTCAAATTGGTCCAAAATTTGATCCAATAGAGAATATAAATTCTCCGACGTTCTATCGGAGCTGACATTATAAAATCCTAAGAATCTCTCGACTACTGAACCTTCTGAATTAACGTATCTTAAAATTATGGATCACTGGGACGTTTGCGTAATATCAGTGGTGTCATCCACTTGCACAGAAACAAACTGTGTGTTCATTATTTCATTTTTTACGTGATCATTTAAATAACCAGAAATGCATTCAATTATTTCGTTTTGAATAGTTTTCGAGTCAACAGTAAAAACATTTTTAATTTTTTTGTGATGATCTTTTAGTTCTTGAAAACTTCTCTATATTAATAAATCTAAAAGATTTCTAAAATTCCACATATTTATTGACTCTCTTCTCTCATCATGGATGCTAAAGACTAACTATTTTTTTTTAAGGTACAAAACTGTTTCAATTACCAAGCAAATAAATAGTCTATTTAATCGGACGTTTTCGTTAAAATGTATTTTATATAGTTTAGCATTTTCTTTTAAAGTGTCAGCTTTGATTTTTTACAAATGTTTTTAGCATTAATTCGCATGCAAATCCTTCCTTATTCCACACTGAATATTTATTGGAAACTAGTAAACAAGGCCAGCAAAACAATTTTTGTAATATTTGACTACTACATAACCATTTGTACGCCGGAAACCAGGATGACGCTTAAAACTCTGATCTTGTTCCTTCCATCGATTAGATGGAGTTTCCAACAAAATGCAAAGCACATCCGTGATCGGATTCATCAATAATGTAAATTAATAAACCCGACACCAAAAAAACACCATAAATAAATATAACACAAAACAGTCAAGTAAACTGCAAAGGAACTAACCGGTTGCAGCGAAATCCGCGAAAATAAAAGTAAACAACCACCCCAAACTGAACGACACGAGGGTGTAGTGTACTGCGTTAGCAATTCACCGAGAGCGTTGAATGGCGCTGGTTAACATTATTCTTCCATGTGCTCGACGTCATCGCGAACGCGTTGTCATGGCAACGTAGTAGGAAAATCGCAAACTAAACATAGCACCTCTAGCAAAGTCGGAGCGATTTGCGCCACTGTTATAGTTGTTATAATAAAGTTCGATTGAAAGTTTTTTTAAAAAGACATGCCACCATTCTGGTGAAGTAGCACTTCACCTACTTCACCTGAATAGCCGCCACTGTTTTACAGTTTAGACAGAAAACATTGAACTCGTCGCTTGCTTTCTTAACTCTCCGCTTTTCCTACATCGGAAGCCGCTAAATTTATAAATTCAGTTTTTTAATTAAGCGCAAATACCAGTCTAATTTTTGAAAGAGTTAAACATTTTGGCTTTTGCTCTGCTCCACTTACAAATCCAAAAAGAACAAAATTTCTCTCCGTTCTACTATTAAATGATTAATAATTATGCAAGTTTTTTTACTCAAAAATGGCGGAAAGAAATTTAAGAGAACTCTTATCTTTCGGATCGAATCGAACGAGAAATTCAAAATTATTTGGGACATTACATTATTTAACATTGGCGTGGCATTTTTGTCTATCATTAATTTTCCATGTACAATTTATGTATTTGCATTGACCTATCGAAAAAAAAAAATTTTTTATTAATATTTAGTTTTTTCATTGTTTTGATTTTTCTGTTTTAAAGTAAATTTCGCTTTGTCCATAAAATTGTAACAATTTTCCTGCGACAACAAAGCCTACTTTTGTTTGTTTGTTTGTTTGAAAATCATAATAATAAAAGGAATAACAAAGTAATGCAAAACAATGAAGCGCAATCATGATTAAGAAAATAAAAAAGATAAATGTATACAATAATAAAAAACGCAGGAACATCTTTACCGAAGGGGCCGTGAAAAGTGACTATTTAAAAAATTAAATCTTTTTACCAGCTTCCTCACTTCCTGTGCAGGACATTGAACAAACGAACGTTCAGTGTATTTTTATATGACCTGGTACAGTCTTAAATGGGGCGCAACAGTGAGATTTGAGGATAGCGTTCGGTAATTATGATTTCACTATGTTGCCAAAATACCTTCCATAAATCTCCAAGACTTAGTAGAATATAGCTAACACGCTAAAATATTGGTTTATCATCAAGGAAAACCCTGTATTGTGTTTTTCATTCTTAACATTATTTTTCTACTAATACAGGATTGGTATTATATGTTGCAAAGAACTAAAGTGGATGCATGTTAAAATTTAGGACTATTTCTGTAATGTATCAAGTCTTACTAACGTTGTTTTACTCTGATCTTGCAACGAACGATCCAAACAACACCCAATTTTGAGCAATTCTGACCATTTATTTCACATATTAAGTTTTTGGACCTTTTTAAGAAGATATTGCAAAAAGAAGAAAATGGTTATTTTGCTTGTAAACTCTAATAATACACTTAAAACACTAATAATAAATTTTCAAGTCATAACGTTTAATAGAAATCTGTGGATGTGATCCCAATTATGACCGATAAATAAATTTTGAATCACCTTCGGCTTCACAATCGGAAACACATCATCACAACACACTTAGGTCATAAATAGAGATCTAGAAGTCAGAGATTCTTTTCTATCACAATACATAATCAGTCTGGGAGATCAATCGTAAAACACTTAAAATACACTTGCCCGCAAAAAAATTAGTCCAATATTTGCGTATGTTCTGAATCTCTGCATCTACAGAACGGCCATAATAAATTATATTAGGAAAAAATATGAAAAACGTAGTTTTTCAAAAGCTAGAGTGGCTTTTGAAAATTTTAAATTTGGTACACTTGAATATAGTCCATTCATATTAGCATAAAAGGAAAAAAAATTATAAAGTTTTGCCATTTGGGAATTAAACTTGCCTACTTTCAAAATCAAAAGAGTTTCCAAGCAAGAAGTGGGAGCTTCAGCCCTTAAACTCACCCTCAATGTGCATAAAATTCTGCAAAAAAAAGTTCTATTACCTAAATTGTTTAAAACAGGGGTTTTCGAGAAATCAGGTATTAAATTTGGGGGTGAGCTAACGAACACGGTATATCACGTGACGACTGATATCTTTGTCCTTAATGTATTCATCTAAACAATGCAAAATTGGAATCCATGGACTAGGGTGTCGGTACAATATGGGTATTTATCACCAACAACGTGCATAATAAACAGCGGTAATCGTGTTAAAGAACCATACAACATACGGTCTCATTGAGGTATTAAGTCGTGGTTAGGATTAAAATGATAAATAACAAACATGGTTAGGATTAAAATGATAAATAACAAACATAAAATTTTAACATACAACAACAAAAAATCGACAAAAGTACACACTACAGATTGCAATATTTATCCATATTTTAATATTATCTTTTATTTTTTATGTTTGACTGTTTCATACATTATGTTAATACTACAATGTTTTTTTTTTTGACACAGGTAATACAGTTTTTTTATATTTGTGTAAAACACCTGAATCGATATTGCTTAAATTGCATAGGTCGGTTTTAAAATTTTCTGTGTCAGAGATGTTAACGTATATCATTTCGCTAATATTTCTTTTGTACTGGTTCGACTCTCTGTCCAATACAACAGTATTCTCAAAGGCAAAACTATGACTTGAAGAAAAACAGTGGCTACTGAGCGCTGTGGATTCAGATCTATTTATTCTCTCGCAGTCATTCTGATGCTGCTTGACTCTTTCAGATAAATATTGTTTAGTTTAGCCAATATAAAATGTATTTGTATCGGGTGTACAACTAAGAAGGGACACTTATCTTACGATTTCGGGAAAAAAAATTATACAGTAAATCGTCCAAGAGAAATCGCTGGAAATTATTTTTAACCTCGAAAAACTGCCGCTATGGGGCGCCACAAGAACTTTAAATCGTAAATGTCGATTTTTTGGTGAATTTGCATAGTTAATGTATGTCGAAAATATAAGCATAGTATTCTTCAATAAGTTACGCAACTTTTTGTAATTGATCATTTTTTTCTATTTTCAATAATAAAGTGGTGGGAGAAGATCAAACATTTTTTGTTTCAAACGTTGATATCTCTGTTTTGAATGAACCGATTTTATTGAACTAGATGGCGTTTTTCTGAAATTCCTCAAAAAATACGGATTTTCTCAAAAAAATCAAATGGTATGATATTACTTTTTAGTCACATTTTATTTTATGGTTATGAAGGGTATAAGACAGTGATATAAAAAAACCAGATCCATATTTAATTTAAGAAAGTTGATGATGGTTTTTCAAATCCGAAACATCCAATTGTAGAGGAGAAAAAGTGCCAATGGCAAAGTGAAAGTTATTTTTATCTATCATTTCAATTTAACCTAAAATTTGAGAAATTTTAAGAAAAAAACGCTGCAAATTGAATCACTACTTCCATATCATCTTTAGGAGATATAACACAATAACTGTAGATATACCCTCTACTGTATAATGTTACTATTTATTTTTGTTATTTTGGTCAAATAAACTGAAAACATGAGATCCCGAAAACCTATATAAAAATCGACATGTTATGAAAAGTAGCGTTGGATTAAAAAAATAACTTCACCAACTTTTAGAGGAGAAAAAGTGTCCAATGGTGAAGTGAGAGCTATTTTTATCCATCGTTTAAATTTTATTGAAATTTTAGAAAAAAATATATTGAAATGAACTGATATTTATTGTAAGCCCGAACATAAAAAACTAAACAGTAAAAGAATTAGCAGGAAAAAGAACACCAAAGAAAGAGTTTATGCTTTATTCTTTGCTGTGCTATTTCCTGCTACTCCATTTGTTGTTGTGTAAAAAAGTAGGGATGATCTAAAAAATGCTATAAATAATAAATATAATTTATATAATAAATGCTATAAATTCCTAATAAGTTAGTATTAGATATTATTAAGAAACGGTGGTCATCTATTAAAGCCTACACCGACATTCCAAAACAGCTGGTTTAAAGGATGGTAGGTGTTTGTTTTGAGACTAGCTACTTTTTATTCAATGACCAATTTTATTGTCAACATTGTCGACGAAAATCAACACGGATTCATTCCAGTTAGATCCACTGAAACTGCCTTGTATCGGACGATATAATTTGTACATCGGGAACTAGAGGCAAATCGTGTGGTGGTGACTGTTTTTTGATTTATCCAAAGCCTTTGACACCCTCAACTTCAAATTTATTCAGGACAAACTTTACCAGCTGGGTATCCGCGGCAATGCTCTCTCACAAATCATGTCATTTCTGTCTGAGAGAACAACAAAAGTGGCTAGATTTAGAAATTAGAAATCTGTATAGCAAACGAAGTATGCTTGAAATCGAAGCATACGAATTATTTAAAAAACTCACTTATAATCTTAGTAATTTAGAATTAAACAATGGTTAGATTTCCAAAGAAAAATGTTAGAAAGTTGAAACCACAAAAACAAATTTCTTCGGAAGTCGAGAACATTGTAGAAAACCTTTCTTCTCAGTCCCTTGATAATAGAGAAATTGTCCTTTTGAATAAAGGTTTGAATTTTGCAGAGCCTCCAGTAAGTTTACCAACTATTATAGCGAATATCGAAAGTTCCATTCAATACGTACCAGAGTCAACTAAGGGATTCATTAGAGAGGCTTGCAGAAATCAAGTCTCAAAAAAAGGTTGTTAACAACAAGTCAAAATATGTTTCTCGTAAAAACACTTACCCAGGGACTGAAGGAAAAAGAATGTTTTTATTTAAAAGCTGACAAAGGAAATACGGTTGTTATACTTGACAAAACAGATTATTTTGAAAGAGTAGACAATTTGATTCAAACTGGTCCTTACCATTTAACTGAGAAAACCCCGTTATCAAAAATAATAACAGAAGCAAAACAGTGTAAAAACCTTGTGTCCGATAAACTAAAATTCAAACTAACACATAGTAACCCACAGTTATCTAAACTGTATTGCCTTCCCAAAATCCATAAACCTGGGAAGTCCATGAGACCTATTGTTTCAGCTGTTCAGCAAATTAAATATCTCGTACGACAACTTTTGGTTACTAACTCGTTAGAATTCTTAGATAAAATTAATAATGTTCACTTAAAAGACGGTGGAATTTTAATATCTTTTGATGTAAGCTCATTGTTTCCTAGTGTAATCATACCACTAGCTTTAGAGTACCTAAAGGAACTACTTGAATTCAATAATTTGAAGAAAGAAATTATTGATGAATATTTGCTTCTCACAAAATTATGTATGAATCAAAATTTTTTTCAGTTCAACAATAAATATTATAAACAACTTGAGGGAACTGCGATGGGCAATTGCTTATCTCCGTTCCTTGCAAATTTGTTTATGTGTAGATTAGAAATCCAATTCAAAAAAGAACTCAAGTATTTCCCAAGATACGTAGATGATATATTTGCTATTTTTGATACTAAAACGGAAAATTTGGACACTTTCTTACAAACATTAAACAATAAATATCCTTCCATTAATTTTATGTACGAAAAGGAGAACAATGGGCAATTACCTTTTCTTGACACGTTAGTTATTAGAAATAACGATAAATTAGAATTTGATATTTATAGGAAATTTTCTAATACTCATAGGTATATAACATCCGACTCATTTCACTGCCGTTAACACAAAATGGCAGCATTTCATTTCTTAACTCACAGATTAGTCAATTTTCTATTAAGTAAAGATCGTTTTAACAATGAAATGAATCGGATTAAAAATATAGCTAAAAGTAATGGATATAATGATAATTTTGTACATAAATTAATAAATAGACATAAGCATAAGAAAATGTTATAAGATGCCACTACTCTTCAAGCTCCTGAGGATCCCAATAAGTTCATAGTAATCCCATATGATTCCAGATATACGAGAGGTCTAGAAAAAGTATTTAAAAATGTAGGTTTTAGAGTAGCATACAAAACGGAGAACAGTTTGAAAAATCTCCTTGGAAACCCTAAAGACAAAGTCGACTTGAAGGAGAGGAGTAGCATCTATGAAATTAGCTGTAAAGACTGCAATCTAAAATATGTTGGGTAAACTAAACGCTCCATAAATATTTGTTTTAAAGAACACATGGCACATTTAAGATACGGAAGAACAAAAAAGTCAACCGTTGCCCAACATGCTTCGGAAAACAATTACTAAATAGGACTAAATAATCTTAAGTTAATTAAAAATGTATCTAATAATAGATTATTGGATGCATTTGAGAGTATAGAAATAGTTAAATGTGGTAAGAAAGCACTAACTAAAGACAAAGGGCCTAGTCCCTATAGTCCCCTCTAAGGGTTAAGAATTTTCTGAAATCATTTTTTTCTATAGATATTAAGTATCGTAACATTCGATATGGTTCTACTCTAACAAGAAAACCCTACGTGCTACAACTTTCTATTTGTCGTTTTCGTATTTGGATAGAAGAAAGCACTAAATGAAGACAGGGGACCTATTCCCTATATTCCCCTCTATTACTTACTTGACAACGGTGCAGTCGGGTGTAACCAAGTGTAACCACATTTACCTATCTCTCGGTTAGAATAAGTTATTTTAGTTTATATCATCTGCTGATGATGCTAACTTGGTTAGCGAAACGCGCGTCTAGAACGTAACAAGTTGTGGTGTAGTGTGGTTAAAACTATTGTATTTTGATATATATGTATGTTCAAGTGTGCCAATCAATACGTAATTTCGCGTCTTATACTATGTAACCTTGTCTCTTTTTGAATAATGTATGTATATGTACGTTCAAATGTGCCTTTTTTCATTTTATGATCATTGAGCTAATAAATTAATTTAAATTTTAGTTAATGGTTTATTTTCAAAATTAAAAGACAGATTACCAGAAGGGAAAGACTCAGAACTGGTTTACCGCATACTTTGTTCCCAATGTACAAATACATTTTATATTGGTTAAACTAAATAATATTTGTCTGAAACAGTCAAACAGCCTCAGAATGACTGCAAAAGAATAAATAGGTCTGAATCAACAGCGCTCGGAAGCCACTGTTTCTTCTCAGGTCTCAGTTTTGCCTTTGAGAATACTGTTGTATTGGACACAGAGTCGAACCAATATAAAAGAAATATTAGCGAAATTATATACATTAACATAACTGACACAGTAAATTTTAGAACGGACACATGTAATTTAAGCAATATCTATTCAGGTGTTTTACACAAACACAAAAAACTTTACTACCTGTATCATAAAAGACATTGTAGTATTAAAATATGGATTAGTAATTTAATTTATTAACCACATAAATAATCTAAATAAAAAAGTTGCAAGAGGCAGTTAGCCGGTCGTATTGTTTCAAATGAGCTTAGCATTACTGTAGCAAGAATAGCTTACTTTGCATTTGTAAATTCATACCTGGCTATACCATATAGCCTTTTCGGGTTACTGCAGCCAACAACTTTTTAATTCTACTTTTATTTTGCAAAAACGGGCTGTTCGTTACATGTGCAAAGCTGGGGCCCGAGACCACTAAAAACCACTTGTTGTGAGATATAAAATTTTAATACTTGAATCTGTATCTCTCACACATAAAAAAACATGTAAATTTAATAACTGAAAGGGTATCTAATACTAGACAGAATTTGAACCTCCCACTTCCTTTCCCCAGAACCACCTTAGTAAAACCTTCATTTTATATGAAAGTAAAAAAATGTACAATCACCTCCCACAAATATTTAGAAATATAGAATGTCTAAAATTGCTTAAGAAAAATGTAAAAGGTAGCTTGGAGGCAAAAGCATATTATAACTTACAAGAATTTTACGATGATAGTTTGTGAACATACCATATATTTTTTTTAGTACTCATGTCGGCTAAAATCTGTACTAAAAAGCTGTATGTCACTTATATTATATTATATTACATCTTTAATAGTGGATTTTAATATGGTTATATTTGTGCCTTTTGACAAGGACTATATGTTTCTTTAACAATAAAGTATATTTGAGTTTGAGTTTTTTTTTAACATAAATATTACAACCCGTAGTGTGTAATTTTGTGGATTTTTTTTGTTCTATGTTTAAAGTGTATGTTCGGTATTTATCATTTTAATCCTAACCATGACTTAATATCTCAATGAGACAGTATGGTGCATGATTCTTTAACACGATTACTGCTGTTTATTATGCACGTTATTAGTGATAAATATCCATATCGTACCGACACCCTACTCCATGGATTCAGATTTTGCAATATTTAGATGAAAACATTAAGGACAAAGATATGAGTCATCAAAAAATTCTGTTTTAGTATAGATCCCTTGTGGTTTGGTACTGTTAAGTTAGGTACAGGGTGTTCCAGCGAGGACTGAACAGGGACCTATTTTCGACCTTCCTTGTATTTTGGAAAAATTCAAAATAGCCAATCGATGTATTTTTTCTTGTAGAACAAAAATATCATCGAAAAAATATTTGAACCAGAAACAAAAGAGTTACGCTATGCATCAGGTGTTTTTTAAATGGAATGTATCGTTTTTTATACGATTTTTAGTGATTTTTTATGTCCGTTCTGATTAAAAGATTTGATTTTGCGATAGCTGTTTATATTACATTTTAATGTTTTACAAACTAAAATTTTAGCTTCACCTGTTTAAAATATACGATAGGTTGGTATAGGTGATCAAGGTAAAATGACGTTTGAATGCTTTGTCAATAAAAATTGACATTATTTTAATTATTGTCGAAGTCTTCACCTAAAAAATATATATTTGACTCTGATCGAAATGAAATACTCTTTGGACGAGAGACTACAGATTGTTATGCTATTTTACAAGTGCCAAGAAAATGCAAAAGAAGCAAGAAGATTTATTGCAAATTTTCATAGAAATATATCCATCAATACAATTCTAAGGATAAAAAACCTATTTGAGGAAAATAAAACTTTACATGATAGAAAAAGAAATATACAAAGAAGAAGAAATCGAGACCAGGCCATTATAAATTATTTTCAAGTTAATCCAACCAAATCTATTTCGGATGCAGTTCGGGAAGTTCAGTACGGTGGCGGTGTAAGGCGCAGAAGAGTTACCCGAGGGACTGTTCACAGGACTCTGAAAATTCATAAATTTAGGCCTTTTCGTATCCTTCCACTTCAGCACTTAACACCGGCACAAAAAGAACTTCGCTTCCAATTTGTTTCTCAAATGGTAATTCGGCAAGAAAACGAAGACCCTGATTTATTCAAAAATCGGGAGTATTCAACAGACATAATAGTCACCACTGGGCCGTTGAAAATCCAAAAAAGTTTCAGACTATTAAATTTCAAGGGAGGAATTCTATTCATGTTTGGTGTGGGATAAAAAACAATAAAATTTTGGGACCAATATTTTTTAACGGGACTTTAAATGGGCACAGATATTATGAGTTTTTAGAAAACGAAATTGAAAATTTTTTGGAAGACTTACCATTGGCAGAATATCAGAATTTAATTTGGCAACATGATGGGGCGCCTCCTCATGCCGTGCATGATGTGGTTCAATTTTTAAATCGGCGCCATAACGAATGGATAGGGCGAAATGGAACATATGCTTGGCCGCCCAATAGCCCCGACCTCTCAGTTTTCGATACATTTCTTTGGGGCCATTTGAAGAACGTCGTATACAGACAACGAAACGAAAATATTCAATGGGAAAAATTGTCGATGAAATAAACCGCCTTAACCAGGAAAATCATATTGTAACAGCAAGTTTAGAAAGGCTACAAAGGGGTTATCGATGTTGTTTCGAGAAAAACGGCGGTCACATTGAAAACTTATGTTATTAGTAGTTTTATTTTATTATTTAATAATTATTTTTTATTGAATTTCTTTTTCTATCATGTAAAGTTTTATTTTCCTCAAATAGGTTTTTTATCCTTAGAATTGTATTGATGGATATATTTCTATGAAAATTTGCAATAAATCTTCTTCTTGCTTCTCTTGCATTTTCTTGGCACTTGTAAAATAGCATAACAATCTGTAGTCTCTCGTCCAAAGAGTATTTCATTTCGATCAGAGTCAAATATATATTTTTTTAGGTGAAAACTTCGACAATAATTAAAATAATGTCAATTTTTATTGACAAAGCATTCAAACGTCATTTTACCTTGATCACCTATACCAACCTATCGTATATTTTAAACAGGTGAAGCTAAAATTTTAGTTTGTAAAACATTAAAATGTAATATAAACAGCTATCGCAAAATCAAATCTTTTAATCAGAACGGACATAAAAAAAAATCACTCTTTCCAAAAATCGTATAAAAAACGATACATTCCATTTAAAAAACACCTGATGCATAGCGTAACTCTTTTGTTTCTGGTTCAAATATCGATGACATTTTTGGATTCTACAAGAAAAAATACATCGATTGGCTATTTTGAATTTTTCCAAAATACAAGGAAGGTCGAAAATAGGTCCCTGTTCAGTCCTCGCTGGAACACCCTGTACATATGTGCCGTTCACATGTGATTTTTATTTTTTTTTTGTGTTTGAAACCATACACAATATTGGTGAGTTATTTTGTATACATTTTATGTATTAATTCTGCCCATTTTCGTACGATGCATTTTTCATTTAGATTTCATTGTAAGGTTTCTTTTGACTATTTGTGCCTTTCTGTTCTTTACAGAACCTTGACAAAGTCTCTATAAAGTAGACGAAACGTTGGGAAGAATATAATTTTGGTTTTGATTACATTCTACAATTAATTATTCTACGGAACGTTTTAAACGTGAAAATCATGCTTTGTTATTACACCTTGTAGATAAAGACAACATAAACGAATATCAAAAACTACAAAAAGATTGAATGTCAACGATTTTTTATAAGCTATTGAAAGTAAGCCTAATGAAATATAAGCCGTTTTAGAAACATATACGTAAATATAGGACTCTTTTATTTTTGCCGACTAGTTAACACACATAAAGGCAAGAAGGAAGGTTTATTATAACACTGCTTAAGATTTGAAATATTTTCAATTTCACACTAACATTAGCAAGTAAGTACTTAAGAGAGACTAAAATAAACAGCATGAGAATGATAAAGGTGTGAGAATAATACAGTATCGCATTTCTATTATTGGAACATTATGTTTTATCACTTATTCTATTAAGAATATGTGTAGGGTAAATTCAGTACCTGCCTGCTAGTTATATGTTCCATACACATTCTGGCTTTCATCACGAATATCCTTAATATCTTCTCACAGAACATAAATGAACAAAACCTGGAAAAATAATTAAATAATTTACTTGTGTTAATTATAATAGAATATTAGTCATAGCCCAAAACATTTCTTTTTCTACATGTGTTAAATATGGTGACATTTTTTGACTTAGATTGAAGATCTATAGAAACGTTTCTATCGAGTATATATGTACCGGATGATCTCTTATACAGGATGTTTCAAAACTACGGTACGTAACTCCAGAAGGAGTTTCCTTAGGTCATTTTAAGAAAATGTTTCCAGAGTTATTTCGATTCTGAGATACAATCTGTTTTTTATAAATATCATAAATATCCTTAAGCCGATTTGGTTGAAATTTGGCAGTTTTATTTGCAGTATTAAGGCGCCAATTTAGCCCTAACTAGATTGAAGTTATTGGATCCAGTATTGTCTCAAGGGGCACCGCAACCATCAATATTGAGAAAAAAAGTACGCCACTGACCCTTTTTGCAGTTTTTATAGCTTTTTCAGTTTAAATACAAAAAGACAGCTATCCTAACAGAGTAATTCCATGTGCTAAAACATTTGGAACGATACATACAAGATTAAGTGAAACTGGTATTTTCAATCAAAATACAGGTGGTGGAAGACCAGACACAGTAACAACGCCTCAACTAGAAGAAGCTATACTTAATGCGGTCGAAGAAGATACCAATTTAATATTGCCTACCAAAAGGTGCGTGGATTGAACAGTAAGACGTTAGAATTTTATAATTCAGTGTGTGCATCTGACAAGGAATATGATGCAATAGCCCTAAGTGAAACTTGGTTAACAGGAGATGTTTATGACAGTGAGTTATTTCCAGCCAACTTTTCAGTTTATAAGGTTCGTAACAGAATAGAAACCATGCGAGGTGGAGGTGCACTTACTGTTCGCCATTAAGGTCAACTATAATTGTACTTTTGTCAAAACTGATTACAAAGATTCATATATAGGTTTCTTAGTTGTTAAAATTGAACTGAACGATCATAGTAATATGTATATAGTGGTATTGTATATAACCCCCAGTTGTCTATTAACTAGTAGAGAGGACTTTTTTTCTTATATTGAAGGCTTAGAATATCTTATTAATTATTAATTATTTATTATTATATTAATTATTAATTAATTAATTATTTAGTAATTTTTTGTTTATAGGTGATGCTAATATAACCCATTTAAATAATTATAATATGACACAATATCCTTTCTTGAATTTTTTGACTGTAGGCAGTGTAATTATGGTGCTAAAGTGGTAGCTAAAATTCCCCGTAATGTAAGTGCATTTTACGGCTTTGTTGATGCAGAACCACATCATCCTCCTCTTTTAGTTGAACTGTGAGTACTAAACCTTTTTGAATTAGTAAATGTTTAACAAATAAGGACAATGTAAAATATAATTTTAAAAAAGTAGATTTTGAAGCAATGTACCAGTTATTTCGAAAAGCAAAGTGGGATGAATTAATGATATATTCTGATGTTAATAATGTTTTATACCAAAATATATACTATCTTTGATGTTTGTGTACCCAAATCTAAACCGAATGTTAATTATCCAGTGTGGTTTAATAAGAATATTATCAGGGACATTAAGACCAAGGATAGATTAAGATCTAAAAGTAAACGGGTAATTTGGAAATACACAAGTACAATATCTTAATAAAATCCAAATAGATATAAATACTGACATTAAGAACTTTTGGAGTTACATTAGAAACAAACAAAAAAAATCCAACTTACTTTAAAAAAATGTTTTTGAATGGTGTGGAGTATGCTGATGGCAATGAGATAGCTAATGCGTTTGCAACATTTTTTAGTTCTGTTTACTGTGGGAGTTCTGGGGTTAGCTCTAGATACCCAGAAAACTCAGGGGCAACTGATGTTCTCTGTCTGAACGAGGTTACCTGTGAGGATGTTTGTGAAGCGGTCAGTAATCTTGAAACCAAAGAGTTGTAAGTCCTGATAACATACCATCATTTGCTCTCAAAGGAATGATAGGTTTTCTTGCTGAACCTCCTAGGTGCTTGTTTAATCTGTCACTTAAATCACAAACGTTTCCGCAAAAATGGAAAGAAGTCAAATTATGCCCAATTTATAAAAAACATGAGAAATCCTATATCAATAACTATAGTATTCTATATAGAATTATCATTAAATTTGTCTCCCCAAAATTAACAACTTTATAACATGGCTTTATGAATAAAAAATCTACAAGTACTAATTTATTTAACATAACTCAGTATATTTCTGAATATCTTGACCAGAGATCACAAGTAGATGTAATATATACAGATTTTGCTAAAGCGTTCGACAAGGTATCACATTCTATCCTCATAGACAAGCTGTTCGATGAATTTTCATTTCATTGTAATCTGATTAATCTATTTATGTCCTACCTAGACAACAAAGAGTTATAATTGGAAGATATTCCTCCAAATTCTTTGTGGCAACTTCAGGAGTCCCACAAGAGTCCAATCTTGGACCTTTACTTTTTATATTATTTATTAACAGCTTAGTAAAAGAAATTAGTAGTTGTAAGTCGCTAATATTTGCCGATGACCTAAAGCTATATTTAAGAGTTCAAGACATTAATGACTGCCTGGTAATTCAAGGTAACCTAAATAACATATACAAATGGTCAAAGAAAAACTGTCTACATTTTAACATTGATAAATGCTCTGTAGTCAGTTATACTAGAAAGAAAAAAAATGTTACTCAAATATAATATAATAATTAAAAAATAAATGAAATTAGTATAGCACGTGTAAATAACATGCGTTTATCTTTTAAACCACATATACTGGATATTGTAAATAGAGCTTCTAGAATGTATGGGTTTATTGTAAAAAACTCTAAGTCTTTCAGAAACATTAGCTGCAACCGAATATTGTATATGTCATATGTTATATATATCTAGTATTCTTGAATATACTTGCGTAATGGTGTCCCTGGGTTATGGGTATCAGAAATCTATGATAGAAAAAATACAACATACATTTCTCAGACATCTAAATTATAAAGAAACTGGAATTTATAATTTACATATACACAAAGAGAATTTAATGAAAAAAATATAATCTCAGAGACTTAGATTGTCGTAGGAAAATTGCGCAGTTAATATTTTTGTATAAATTGCTAAATAACCAAATTGATGATCCAAACTTAATAAATTTTGTAAAGTTCAATGTTCCATCATATAGAACCAGGAGACCTTTAACTTTTTATGTTGATACGGCCCGTACAAATTATTATTGCAATTCACCTATAATATTAATGTGTAAACTTTACAATCAGTATAGAGATCTGTATGATATTTTTAACATAACTTTGAATGCCCTTAAGAAGTCTTTGTATCAATCTATTTAATAATAAAATTATATCTAAGTTTTCCTTCCTACTTTGTAAATATCTGTTGAGTTTGTAAATAAATAAATAAATAGTACCAGGAAGATTGCACTGCAACTCCAAGTCAGCCCAAAAACCGATTGGAAAGTTTTAAAAAGAAATCTACCGTACCTATATCACATACAGCGGGTTCAAGCTTTACTGCCTCGGATTTTCACCCAACATTAACGCTTTGTAGGTGGTTGCTTCATACGGTGGCACACATAACAATTTATTACAAAACATTTTATTTACCGGCGAGTCAAAATTTTCACGAGATGCTATCATTAATTATCATAACAACCATTTTTGGCCGACGAAAATCCCCACGTTTTTAGAGAAAGTCATTTTCAGTAACAATTTTCGCTGAACGTATGGGTAGGAATTATTGATGACTACCTAATTGGCCCATTTTCTTTTACCAGCAAGGTTAACAGGTGAATCCTATACAGACTTTTTGCGAGAAGATCTACCCAATTTGTTAGAAGATGTATCCCTACATGTAAGAAAGAATATGTGGTTTATGCACGTCGAGGCTCCAGCTCATTTTAGTGTCCTTGCTGGTCTGCATCTCGACATGACTTATCCTAATCGCTGCGGATCGGACGTGCAGGACCTCAAAATTGGCCAGCTCGTAGTCCTGATATGAATCCTCTAGATTTCTATTTACGGGGTCATCTGAAGGCTTTTGTTTATAAAACACCTGTACTAGATGTAAACGACTTGAGAAATCGAATAATCGAAAATTGTTTTCTTCGGTCATAAAATCCTGAAAACGCTTCTCAAATTCTGCCAGAAGGCTTCTCATTTTCTCTGAATATATTTTGTATGATATTGGGACACTTGTGCTTTCCTGATATGCCTTACAAGTCAGAAAATGTGACAGATTATCCTCTGCTGTTTTTCCCACAACATCATCTTACGCTTGAAAGCTTTCACATGATCATGCAGATCTGTAATAACTTGGCGTGGTCCTTGCAAGTTCGTATTTAAGTCCGACAAGTGTTTTGTGATATCTACCATAAAAGAAAGATCTTGCAAAAAAGGTATATCACATAATAAGCTGACATCTTCTCCTTTTGTTTCCATGAAAACGCGTATTTCTTCTTTGACTTTCCAAAACCGGTCGAGTACCATAGAACACAAAAATCCCTCGAACTAAACTGCTCGTCATAAAAAACGTAACACCTAGTTTTTTGGGCAATATTTGAAAGGCCATATTTCGAAAAGTACTTAATTGATTTTGAAAAACTTTGCAAAATCTGAAAAGTTGATTCGTTGGCTCACATGACTAATTTTGGGAATACGCTATAGCATATAATACAGGGTGTTAAATAAAGAGATGTTTTTTTTTCCTAAATTTCATGTCATCCCCATTTATAGGAGAGTTGAGTTAGAAAGTCGCAATAATTTTTCATATTACCAGTAGCTCAATACCTCGGGACGTTTTCGAGATTTTGTGGATATCTTAGCCTACTACGATTATATGGCAATTTTTATAAAATTGTTGTTATTCTACAGTTTATTCTTAAAAATTTACAAAAAATCTTTTGCGCATGCTGTAATTCAAGTTCTCTACTTTAACGAATCACCTTGTATACGTAAACTTATAGCACATGATCGGTCTTAAAACTCTGTAAAGTCAACGTATCAATAGATTTTGTAGTTTGTAAATTTTTAACACTAAACTGCAGAGTAACGATAATTTCAAAGAAATTCCATATAATCGTAGTAGGCTATGGATACGCATTTTTGGTTTGTTTTGTACTGTCAATAAACACTACACGTTCACCAAACATAAAAAGTTATTCAAATCTTTATAACAAAATTTATCCAACAATGGTTCGTTTTGGGGATCGTGAATTGACAAACATTATAAGGTAAGTGTATTTTATTCACTTTTTTTCAAAAAAATGTAAAAATTCCTAAAACATTCATATTTATTGTATGTTTTAGACTGCATCAGCGTGGGATGTCTTTTCGGGGCATTGCTAACATCATGGGTTCAACACCAACATCCATATACGGGGCAATTGAACGTCACACAATACACGGGACCTCTGCTTACCGCAACATTGGACGCAGTGGTCGCGGCAGGGTATCGAACCTACGTCAGAACCGCCTTATAAGGATGTCTGTGCGCCGTTGTCCTACCCTCAATGCAACCAAGATCAACAGGGGACTTCGAGAAGCCACCGGCGTAGAAGTTTCATCAGCAACAGTTCGTAGAAGATTGCACAAATATGTCCTACATGCTAGACGAAGGGCTGCCTGCCCTCTTTTGCTTGCTGTTCACCGGGCTACCAGAAGTAGATGGGCACGTGAACATGCGAATTGGGGAATAGCCGAATGGAATAGGTGCATGTTTACTGATGAATGTAGGTTTAATATGCATGAAAGTGATGGACGCATTTTGGTATGGAGAGAAAGGAATAGTCGGTATGTAGAAGAAAATATGGAAGCTAGAGTAGCATTTGGAGGTGGTAGGATTACTGTACGGGGCGGTGTGATGCAGAATGGTAAGACTGATTTAGTAGTGTTGATAGGAGAAAGTATGAATGCTGCTAGATATAGAGAAAGGGGCTTAAATGAGATTGGTGTTCCTTTCGCTCAAAATTTCGGGAATGACTTTATACTGATAGACGATAATGCTCGTCCGCACAGAGCAAGAGTTGTTCAAGAATTTTTGAGGGAGAACAACATTGAACGAATGGAATGGCCTGCTAGATCTCCTGATATGAATATTATAGAGCATGTATGGAGTAGGATGAAACTGAAGATAAATGCAGGTGAGTATGTAATAAACAATTTGAATGATTTGGCAAATGCAGTGCGGTCAGAATGGGAGGCTATTCCTCAAGATTTTATTGCAGACTTGGTAAACAGCATACCAAATAGGGTAGCAGACGTTCTACGTGTAGGCGGTGGGCCAACAAAATATTAATTCTCTTTGTTGCTTTAACGTGACAATACGGTTTCGTTATTTTGTTTAAATAATTTATTAAATTATCATTTAAATTAAATTAAGTTACAAAAGATTTTTGTACATTTTTAAGAATAAACTGTAGAATAACAACAATTTTATAAAAATTGCCATATAATCATAGTAAGATATCCACAAAATCTCGAAAACGACCCGAGGTATTGACCTACTGTTAATATGAAAAATTATTGCGACTCTCTAACTCAACTCTCCTATAAATGGGGATGACATGAAATTTAGGAAAAAAACATCTCTTTATTTAACACCCTGTATTATATGCTATATCACAAATAGCGTATTCCCAAAATTAGTCATGTGAGCCAACGAATCAACTTTTCAGATTTTGCAAAGTTTTTCAAAATCAATTAAGTACTTTTCGAAATATGGCCTTTCAAATATTGCCCAAAAAACTAGGTGTTACGTTTTTTATGACGAGCAGTTTAGTTCGAGGGATTTTTGTGTTCTATGGTACTCGACCGGTTTTGGAAACTCAAAGAAGAAATACGCGTTTTCATGGAAACAAAAGGAGAAGATGTCAGCTTATTATGTGATATACCTTTTTTACAAGATCTTTCTTTTATGGTAGATATCACAAAACACTTGTCGGACTTAAATACGAACTTGCAAGGACCACGCCAAGTTATTACAGATCTGCATGATCATGTGAAAGCTTTCAAGCGTAAGATGATGTTGTGGGAAAAACAGCAGAGGATAATCTGTCACATTTTCTGACTTGTAAGGCATATCAGGAAAGCACAAGTGTCCCAATATCATACAAAATATATTCAGAGAAAATGAATGGCCTTTCAAATATTGCCCAAAAACTAGGTGTTACGTTTTTTATGACGAGCAGTTTATTTATTGCCTCTGAGTCCCACGTTTCATTATTTTCTGGTATATTCTCAAATAGTTCAATCAGTGATTCACGATTTTCAGATACTGTTAACACAAGCCTTCCATTATAGTTCCAGGAGCTACTTTGGGCAATCGTTTGTGGACAATGGAGTCCAAAGCTTGTGTACGTTTGGTTGATTTGGAAAAAAAAGCAGCCATGTCACTTAAAGTAACGAAAAATACTTTACACTCTTTAATGTGATTGATGGACTGAGATAAAACTAAATTTAATTTATGAGCAAAACAATGGACAAAAACAGCACTTGGGGAAGTTTCTTGAACTTTAGCTTGCAGACCCCCTAATTGTCCTGCCATCACTGTAGCTCCATCATAGCTTTGATCAACTAATTTTTTCTCTCCATTAACTTCTTTAGTAACGTTATAAACTACGGTGTATAATGTATCTGCTGTACGATTTTCGGATACATTCTTAAAACCTAAAAATCGCTCTTGAATACTTCCGTCTGTTTTAACGTAGCGTATTACTATAGATAATTGGCTAAAATTAGTGATATCAGTTGTTTCGTCCAGAACAATAGCAATGAACCGCGCCTAGCCAATCTCCTGCTTAATCCTTTTTAGAATAATGGTTGCAACAGCGGAAATTAAATCATTCTGGATTCGATTCGACGTTCGCGAAAAACGCTAGAGTGCTCTAAATGATTTTTTAAGTAATCATCATATTTAGCCATTAAACTAAGTAAATTTTGAAAATTTCCTCTATTTGAAGAAATCCTTGTTTCGTCATGACCCCTAAATCCCAATTCGTGCTGTCCGAGCTGTCTTAATATTTGCCTATTTTTATCGACTAGTTCATTGTGTTGGCGGTGACTAACTTCCAACTGTTTATTAAGGGCGTGTTCAATTCTGGTTTTGCCGAAGACTTTTTCTTTTATGACGGCCTGCAAATGCGCTTTGGACATAATGTGTCTTTTTACAGCTTTATGGAAATTGTTTAAATCGGAAAAACCAGTTTAATTCCGGAGACCTTTGTCATTTTCAAAAAGTAAGCATGGCCAACAAAATAATTTACTTATATTTTCACATCCTGTTAGCAAGTTAAATTGTTCGTATTGTTTTTGCGGATAAAAATGTCTAATACAGTTTTTCATTTTTGTGGTTAAATTTTTCATAGGCGGTTTTGCCCTTCCTTTGGAAATTATTTGAAGCTTATCAGAGAAGTTTAATGTTGAAAATCTCTTTATTATTAAGACACACACCACACATTCACACACACTCTTCTTACTAAATTCTCCAACATTTTCAACGATATTACCGACAGCCGAAGTTGACGGTACTTGCATATCCACGTCCGTATTATTGTCTACCATATCGCACCATGCACGACGCGACGTACGTATCACACAACACACGGATATCCGTTCAAACAAAGAACCTACTCCAACGATAGCTTCCGCCCCCACTTAAAGCACGCGACTGAAATGCAAAAATTGCAAACAGCCGGTGGAAAGTTCAATAAGCTCTGGCTCGATTCACAACAAATAAAGCTTACAGGACTTGGCTGCAGAGAAGCTAGCGGTCAGCACAGGTTTTATTCGATTTTCTATTGTGGCTCGGTCGGAGTCAAGGCCGCGTTTATTATGGGCTTGATAATTAAGATAATATTTTAGCATTTTTAATATAAACTAAATTAATGGTTTCCTATTTCAAAAATTACATTTTAGAAGATGTTTTGTAATTTTTTTTTTGGGGAAGCACTGTTTTCCTTGCTTCCATGGACTGCACGCCCCTGGTTTTATTCCAGGGTCTAAAATAAAGTATCACATATTTGAAGGGGCTCTGGATACAAACTGATATTTTGAAATACTGGAACTTATTCGAATGAAAATATTAGATGACGTGCCATTGGCATATCTAAAATGGGATAAGCTGGTCCGAATTAAACATGACGTAAAAAACCGATTATTGAATTTATTTTAAATTATGCGCAAAAGTGTGGCATAGATAGAAATAAACTTGTAAAATATTGGTAGGAATCCAATATGATGGAGCAAAATGGAGCCCAATAAAAATTTTTGAAAAGACAGTATATGTAACACACATATACTGTGATTATGTACTGAATTAAACTGGGCCATACTATTCCAAACAAATGAAAAAAAATCATAAGAAAGGAAGTTCCGGATAAAGGTAATTTACCAATTTTTTTCTTAGTAAAATATACCAACAATCTAAATTTAGAGAATAAAAAACAGATCTTCTATTTGTTCTTACCTTAAACACTCCTACTTAAAAACGGCAACATCGGAAGATAATTCTATACCGATTGAATACTTACGTTCTCTAACATTAAATAAAAAACTAAGCTAATATTTGAATTTCTCGTCATCAATATACCCAGAATTTTGTCCAATTGTCACGTTCCTTAACAAAAATAAAAGGAAAAAACCAAATCAAATTGTTCTTTTGGACGCCCTGTATCTCAGAAACAAAGCCGTTTCAGACCCATGTTCATATGAACTTTTAATCTTAAAATTGGTCAAAGAATCACCCCTTAAAGTTTGTACAAATACTTAATTGACACCCTGTATAAGAATGTTTTGTTCAACATCATCCATACTATCAAATGTTAAAATATTTGTAGTCAAATCCCTAACACCCTGTATAAAATACCCCTTGTATTTTTAAAAGTTCAAAGAAATCTGAAACTCTTTCCTTCCAGGGCACTGGAAACCCTGTCATATTATACGGCATAGAAATGTACGAGGTGTATCAAAAAACGAAAAGAAAGGTTACCAATTTAACACCCTGTATCTCGAAATCGAAGCGTTTGCGGACCTTTGTTAATATGACTTTTTTTCTTATTTTTATAAGAAATTATCTCCTAAAGTTTCGTGCATGAAACACCCAGTATAAAAGTTATACAAACAATTTTGAAGACAACTGTTGAAAATTAGATAAATATAATGCAAATAAATAAAAAAAATCTAGATAACTGGTTTAAATAATGATCATTTCTGTACAGATTTTTACAAACTTACCTTACCTCTTTGGTGAGCTTGATAATGATTATTTATAGGTCCTGACCGTTTATAGATTTGTCTGCGAAGGGTTGGTTTCTTTGCCCGGTTCAGAACCATTTTGATTGAGCCAGTGTCGCAAGTTCCTTGTCCTCTCTATTAGAGTTGTGGTCGCGCCCTAAAATGCATAAGGAAATTTTTTTCTGACTGACCAAACATAAGCAATTATTTCACGTTCAGCTGTGTATCATCTAAACGGGGGAAAACGAAATCAGTTAAGCCTTACACAATATATATTTATTTAAAAATGACTGCCTATGCTAGAGATCCAGGGGTGCGGGTTCGATCTCCGCTCGTATCATAACTTTTACAGTCGATTAAATATTAAAAAAATATGGATGGTACCTAATAGCGATGTCAGATTTGACGTCCAGTCCGGAATGCCGCGCCATAACGTTAGAATATTTGCAAGGATCAACAATGGTTATGATACTGGTGGGTTTGAATATGTACAGGGTGTTCCAGCGAGGACTGAACAGGGACCTATTTTCGACCTTCCTTGTATTTTGGAAAAATTCAAAATAGCCAATCGATGTATTTTTTCTTGTAGAATGCAAAAATGTCATCGAAAAAATATTTGAACCAGAAACAAAAGAGTTACGCTATGCATCAGTTGTTTTTTAAATGGAATGTATCGTTTTTTATACGATTTTTGGAAAGAGTGATTTTTTTTATATCCGTTCTGATTAAAAGATTTGATTTTGCGATAGCTGTTTATATTACATTTTAATGTTTTACAAACTAAAATTTTAGCTTCACCTGTTTAAAATATACGATAGGTTGGTATAGGTGATCAAGGTAAAATGACGTTTGAATGCTTTGTTAATATAAAAATTGACATTATTTCAATTATTGTCGAAGTCTTCACCTAAAAAATATATATTTGACTCTGATCGACATGAAATACTCTTTGGACGAGAGACTACAGATTGTTATGCTATTTTACAAGTGCCAAGAAAATGCAAGAGAAGCAAGAAGAAGATTTATTGCAAATTTTCATAGAAATATATCCATCAATACAATTCTAAGGATAAAAAACCTATTTGAGGAAAATAAAACTTTACATGATAGAAAAAGAAATATACAAAGAAGAAGAAATCGAGACCAGGCCATTATAAATTATTTTCAAGTTAATCCAACCAAATCTATTTCCGATGCAGTTCGGGAAGTTCAGTACGGTGGCGGTGTAAGGCGCAGAAGAGTTACCCGAGGGATTGTTCACAGGACTCTGAAAATTCATAAATTTAGGCCTTTTCGTATCCTTCCACTTCAGCCCCTAACACCGGCACAAAAAGAACTTCGCTTCCAATTTGTTTCTCAAATGGTAATTCGGCAAGAAAACGAAGACCCTGATTTATTCAAAAATATTGTGTGGACCGACGAAGCTACTTTCACAACATCGGGAGTATTCAACAGACATAATAGTCACCACTGGGCCGTTGAAAATCCAAAAAAGTTCCAGAGTATTAAATTTCAAGGGAGGAATTCTATTCATGTTTGGTGTAGGATAAAAAACAATAAAATTTTGGGACCAATATTTTTTAACGGGACTTTAAATGGGCACAGATATTATGAGTTTTAGAAAACGAAATTGAGAATTTTTTGGAAGACTTACCATTGGCAGAATATCAAAATTTAATTTGGCAACATGATGGGGCGCCTCCTCATGCCGTGCATGATGTGGTTCAATTTTTAAATCGGCGCCATAACGAATGGATAGGGCGAAATGGAACATATGCTTGGCCGCCCAATAGCCCCGACCTCTCAGTTTTGGATACATTTCTTTGGGGCCATTTGAAGAACGTCGTATACAGACAACGAAACGAAAATATTCAAGAGATCATGGGAAAAACTGTCGATGAAATAAACCGCCTTAACCAGGAAAATCATATTGTAACAGCAAGTTTAGAAAGGCTACAAAGGGGTTATCGATGTTGTTTCGAGAAAAACGGCGGTCACATTGAAAACTTATGTTATTAGTAGTTTTATTTTATTATTTAATAATTATTTTTTATTGAATTTCTTTTTCTATCATGTAAAGTTTTATTTTCCTCAAATAGGTTTTTTATCCTTAGAATTGTATTGATGGATATATTTCTATGAAAATTTGCAATAAATCTTCTTCTTGCTTCTCTTGCATTTTCTTGGCACTTGTAAAATAGCATAACAATCTGTAGTCTCTCGTCCAAAGAGTATTTCATTTCGATCAGTGTCAAATATATATTTTTTAGGTGAAGACTTCGACAATAATTAAAATAATGTCAATTTTTATTGACAAAGCATTCAAACGTCATTTTACCTTGATCACCTATACCAACCTATCGTATATTTTAAACAGGTGAAGCTAAAATTTTAGTTTGTAAAACATTAAAATGTAATATAAACAGCTATCGCAAAATCAAATCTTTTAATCAGAACGGACATAAAAAAAATCACTCTTTCCAAAAATCGTATATAAAACGATACATTCCATTTAAAAAACACCTGATGCATAGCGTAACTCTTTTGTTTCTGGTTCAAATATTTTTTCGATGACATTTTTGGATTCTACAAGAAAAAATACATCGATTGGATATTTTGAATTTTTCCAAAATACAAGGAAGGTCGAAAATAGGTCCCTGTTCAGTCTTCGCTGGAACACCCTGTACAGGTTGGGCAAACAAGCGAGGCATGCGGCTGTATCTCGGAAACCACTCATTGTAGAGACTTGTGGTAAAAAATTGTATAACTAAAGTGGCCACGAGAAAATTCTGGAAATAATTTTTAAGTTGACCGATAGGTGGCGAAATTACTATCCTTAAATAAAAAAAGCAGTGTTTCTTCAAACTTCGCCCTATTAAGATAACACAAAAATGTATGCATTTTAAAACTGAAATAAAAAGGCTTGTTTGTTATTAACGTTTTCTTCTATCTATGAAAATAAAGGGGTGGAGGTTGTTAAATGTTTTTCCAAATAAATCTCTATAAACCGATAACGGCTCAACGGATTTTAATAAACTTGGTATTGATGAAAAAAGCATTCCTTATGAATAATTTATAATAATAATTAAAAAATAGCAAAATGAATCCTAATTAAGCACGCGCAAACTGCATCTCGATATATTGTTTCTAACCTAAAATTTCTGTCAATGAAAATTTAACCAACTTAAATAAAAAAAAACAGATTTTTCTGAAAATTCAACTTATTAAAATAACATATATATATATATATATATATATATATATATATATATATATATATATATATATATATATATATAATGTGTTTTCATTCCGGATGTACACCCGGAATGAAAACACATTGTATTTTTCCATCCGTGAAGGAGTAAAAATCAACATATATATATATATATATATATATATATATATATATATATATATATATATATGTGTTTTCATTCCGTATGTACACCCGGAATGAAAACACATTGTATTTTTCCATCCGTGAAGGAGTAAAAATCAACATATATATATATATATATATATATATATATATATATATATATATATATATATATATATATATATATATATATATATATATATATATATATATATATATATATATATATATATATATATATATATATATATATATATATATATATATATATATATATATATATATATATATATATATATATATATATATATATATATATATATATATATATATATATATATATATATACATACATATTGTTCTAGAATGGCCGGTAAACAAACACGGAGTTTCTGAATGCACTCCTTTTATTCAAAACACAGGTTACAGGTATCACAGGTAAACACTGGTTACGCCTAACAATCGTAACTAAGATAATGGCTATTACATCTCTTCATTCCTCGGGAAAACAATCAAATTGTAGGGATAGGGGAAAAAGTCATAGGAGGGGGGATCCCAGTTGGGGAGGGGTGGGTGATAGTTTAAATTCTAGGTAAAAGACAGTCTTTAGGGAGCTTGAATTTCTTACGTGGTTGGGAGAAGTCATGAGTTTTGGTAATGATGTCATTGTTAGCAAGTTCGGCCCTTATGAAATAATTTGAATTAAGTTGGTTAATGAAGTCGCCCAAGCTCTCAAGGTTTGTATCCCTGTGGAGAATTGGGTTTCTGATAAATCTGTCCGCGTTTAGAATGATCCTGATTATTTTATTTTGGAGCGATTGAAGTCTTTTTGACTGGTTTTTATGATGAGTACTCCACGTGGGTGAAGCGTAGATTAGAATTGGTCTAATATAGAGTTTAAAAAGTGTGATCTTGTTTTTAATATTAAGACTACTTTTTTGGTGCAATAATTAATATAATTGAGCTAAAACACCTCTAGCTTTCTTAATACTATAGTCAGTATTCGCAGACCACCTAAGGTCTCTATCAAATATTACTCCCAAATATTTAATTTGCTTAGACCAATTAATCTCCTGTCCTTGAATTTTGACTTTTTTAGCAGTAAGGATTCTACTATTTTTTGTGAAAATAATAACCTGAGTTTTTGAGGGATTAAAATCCAACTTCCAGTGATTTATCCAGACTTGAATGGCACCAATGTGTTATTTGTAGACATTAGAGCAGTATCATCTGCAAAAAGATAGAGATTGGTTTAATTGTTGGTCGGAATGTCAGAAATAAACACGTTAAATAATAGGGGAGAGAGAGGAGAACCTTGTGGGACTCCCGCCCTTATTGGCCTAGGAGTGGAGGTAAAGCCATCTACATGTACTACAAATGTTCTATTGAGTAAAAAAGAGTGAACTGCTTTAACTAAATAGTTTGAGATACCCGCTCTAATGAGTTTTAGCACATGGCCTGAGTGCCATGTTTTGTCAAAGGCTTTTTTATGTCAAGGAAAATAGCGCCAGAGCTTTTTTTCCTGTTAAAACCATTAATAATGTCAGCTGCTAGTCTAGTCTAGTTGTTTGATTAATGGAGCTAATCGAGTTTCTAAAGCCGAACTGAAAGTCTGGAAGAAGGCTTTTGTTTGCGACTTCTTCCTGAAGTTTAATTAAAATAATTTTTTCCGTGATTTTACCTAATACAGGGAGGAGACTAATTGGTCTATAGCTGTTAGTTAGATATGCGCTTTCACTTTTTTTCTTAATAACTATTATTTTTGCTTGTTTCCACAAGAGTGGAAAATAGCCTAATTTAAGAATAGCATTAATAATTAAAGTTAAGTGTTTAAAAAGGGTCAATGGGGCTTTCTTAATATTTAGATTTAGATTTTTAATAACAGATTGAACCAAAGCAACAGGAATTGAGGGTGCAATGCCAACCGGAGTTCTTTCGTAGATTTTGACCGTGTGAACTACGTTATTTTCGTGAGCTAAATTGATTGGCTAACTTTCACTAAACTGTTCATACAGGGCGTCTGCAAAATATTCTACCTTGTCTTCAGTTGAGAGTATTCTTGATATCGGGATGGGTAGTTTAGGCCCTTTGGTGAGATTTTTCGAGAGTCTAAAGTAATTTGATCATTTAGGGCGGAGAGTTTATCTTCCCGCTGCTGATTATATAAGTCTTTAAGTAAACTCTTAATTTCTTTAGTGGCTTTGCTAGCAAGGCTTTTAAAATGAGGGTCTCCAGTTCTGTAGGCCAGATTTTTGAGTCTGTTTTTTTCTTTTATTTTTTCCCTGATGTCCGAGGGAATCGAGCCGTATTTGGTAATATTTGTTGATTTAAAGATTGTAGAAGAATTTATGGCAGAGATAATATTTGAGGTCAGATTGATAACAGCCATATCCAGTTCAGTAGGTGTAGAAATATTTTCTGTGAAATGCAAGATTCTTATTTTTTCCTGGTATAATTTTTTAATATATGAGTCATTATGGGAAGTGATTATGTCGCCATAATCAATGATAACGGGGGAACGATCAGAGGAAAGTTCATGGATAACTGCTGGTTGGATTATATCTTGGGTGCTTTAGTTAGAAAGAAGTCTAGAAGCTCTGGTCTACCCTGTTGACTGATATGAGTGGGTTCAGACGGGGTTAGAATATTATATCTGCAGACGTCCTGCGAGTTGATCAATGTCAGTCCGCGAGTATTTGTCATGTTACACCCCCAATCCCTGTGTTTGGCATTGAGATCTCCTCCTATTAAAATAGCCTCGTTTTGATTAAAAATATTAACTAGATTTTTAGTATTAAAGTTGTTTAAGGGAGAAAGCCCGCAGTAGACAGACCCAACCGTAATAAAGCTGTCTTTTAGGGCGATTTTGGCATAAGTGCCTTCAATACAGTTATCAGGGTTGGGGATTTCGTATGAAATTAAAGTTTTTTTAACCAACAGTAAGGTACCGCCTCTTTGGGCCCCCTCTCTGTCCGTTTGGTAAACATTAAACATTACAATTCGGCGCGCTTATATAGCCTTTAGAAAATGATGGAATGATCTAGAAAATTCTAGAATAATCTAAATATTACAGGGTGAGAAGAATTAAGCCTAACAGAACAGTCGAGAACGATTTTTGACACTATCATAGTCGTTATACGGATAAAAATTAAGGTAAGTCTATTTCAATAAAATAACAAATAATAAATAAATTCATCTAAATCTTAACAAACCTATAACTAGGGTTAAATTCGCAACATTGCCCCCTTCCCAAAGTTGATCGACCCGATCAAACATCTTCGGTATCTTGGTAACGGGCTAACCGATGCAGGTGCACCACTTTCATTTTTGCATGAGAGCTCTTCTGAATCCGGTATACCAAGTTATTCAGTCGGGTCACCACACGATACGGGCCTTCCCATGATTTCTGCAACTTCGGCGAGCGTCCTTTAGTTCTTTTTGGATTATATAACCAAACTTTTTCACCGACTGTAAATCCAGTGTGATTGGCTCGTAAATCATAACGTGACTTCATTCTATCGCTTTCTATCTGTAATTTATGGCGGACCTCTTCATGGATTTCTCTGAGGCGTTTACTAACCTGGCTGGCATAGTCCATAGTAGTTATCTTATTGCCAGGAGGTCGTCCAGTCAAGAGGTCGACTGGGAGCTGTAAATCAGATCCAAATATTACACTGGCAGGTGTTTTTCCATCTGACTGCGGATGAAGAGGCGTTGTTCTTGTCTTATGAATTCCTAATAGGCTGCACAGGCTTTTGAATACATCGGATTCAAAGTTTCTGCCTTGGTCGGAGTGTATTTCCCTTGGAATTCAATTCCATATCGGCAAATCCATTCATGAAATAGTACGTCAGCGACAGTGATGGCTTCTTGATTGGGTATTGCGTAGACTTCTGGCCATTTGCTGAAGTAATCAATCGCTACTAACATAAAACGATTCCCGGACTTACTAACTGGAAATGGTCCTGCTCCATCTTTGGCAATTCGTTTGAAGGGTTCTCCGACGTTGTACTGCTTCATTTTGCCACCGAGTACGAGTTTGGGGTTCTTTACTTGCGGCGCAGTCTTCGCAGGTTCGACACCAATCTTTCACATCTGTACGACTTCCCAACCAATAAAACCTTTATCGAACTTTTTCAAGTCTTCAAAATACCAAAATGTCCTCCACCTACACTGTTGTGTACGGCTTGCAACACTTCAGGAATTCTCTTTGAGGGCAGAATAGTTTGATATTTGTTATTTTTGCCATCAGAAGTTTCCCAGATTCTTTTTAACAGGCCATCTTTTATCACCAAAGAGTCCCATAAAGCCCAGTATCCTTTAAATTTCTGGGATTTGGCTGCAATTTCTTGGTAACAACGTCTTGGTGAATTTTCTAATTTCAACTTAATTATAGGGCCAATATCTGAGTCTTCTTGCTGATCTTTGGATAACATTTTAGAGTCCCACTCTTGAGAGCTTTGAAGTGCTGTTCTTCGGTAATGAAAATCGTCAGGATCTTCGCTTTCCTCGTGTCTGTTGCAACGTTTACAACTTTCTGGACATGGTCTTCTTGATAAAGCATCAGCATTTTTATGATTTAACCCTTTGCGATGTTCGACTCTTATTTTTGGATAATGCCGAATCTCAGCCGAAACTGGAGTTAAAAAATGTTAAAATAATTTTTTTAACTTCAAATACGACATCACATTGTCAGCCATTGGACCAGGGCGTGATTCAAAATTTTAAAAACCACTACAGAAAGTTTTTGATCAAGCGACTTTTGACATCCATGGAGTATTCTGAATCTACCGAACAATTGGAGAAATCCATAAATGTTGTAATGCCTTTATTTGGATTGTTGCTGCATGGAAAAAGTCGAATCCAACACCATAAATAACTGCTTCCGCAAAGGTGGATTCGACGAAACTCTCGAGGAAAACGTTGACTACGATAGTGAAGATGATGTGTCATTATCGGAATTATGTAGAAACATCAATGTATTCTCTTCCGACTTAACTTCATATTCAGAAATTGATTAAAGTTTATTCACGGAAAATACTAACATACGTGTACGAGAGTACAGGGTGGCCATTTTATGGTGATACAGTACCTTATCTAGAAAACGGTAATAGTTATGACAAAAAGTTAAATACAAAAGTTGTTTGAATTCAATTAAATTTTTATTTTATTTCACTTTTGCCTATACAGGGTGTTTCGTTTTGACGTGACACATGTCAACTTTCTTCATTTAAATGCGATACCCTATATATTATTACATATTTCGATTCTACTGTTAATTTGCGAAAGTTTTTAAAATAACATTTATATTTGAATTCTTTATCGTTTTTGAGTAAATTGAGTTTTTAGAATTTTTTTTAAAAAAACATATTTAAAAAAAAAATTTTGCCTATAAAGCTTTAATGGAACTGACTAATATCCTAAATATACATTACTAAGGGTTCAAGTCAACGAGTTTCCGTGCTGGTCTCACCAATTAATACAGGGTGTTAAAAATGGAGAGCAAAACAAACAGAACTTTAAATGTAAAAATCTCCCGTTTTTTCAAATGGAACACTCTGTATATTTTTATTTCATCTGATTCAGCGTTCAATTACCTATCATTACTCATATATATGTCATATACCTAAAATGAACATTTTCGATTTTATTAGCCGTTTTCTGATTTGTCTATTTTTTTTTAATATAAGTAAACAGATGAAGTGGGCTAAAATAAAAATGTCGTAAACTAAGCCTTATTCTTATTTCTTAACACAGATAGCGACTATAAATAATGTTAGAAAATACAAATAAAAGTGAAATATGTAATTTATGTTCTTATTATTTAATGTTTTCGAAAATAAGGGAGAGAAAAAAAATATCTTGTGCCACACGGTGTAACTAATAACTAACTGAGTATTAAACATGATTAAAACAATTATAGAAAATTTTCAATATGGCCACCGTCCATTGCGATACATGAAGTGTAAATAGCCTCCATTTTTCGAATAGCGTTCCTTACCGAATTAGATGCATTAAAATTATTGATCTCTTCCCTGATTTTTATTTTTAACTCATTTCTATTATTAGATCTATTTTTATAAACTTTATTTCTTAGTGCACCCCACAAAAAGAAGTCTAAAGGGCTTAAATCAGGGCTTCGTGGTGGCCAGGATATTAAACCATGTCTTCCTATCCACAATGGAAAATGTTGATTAAGGAAATTTACTATCGGTGCAACCGTGTGGTAAAGGGCGCCAGCCTACTGAAAAATGATATTTTCTCGAATATTTGCTGGCAAGTCGTTGATAAGGGGCATGATTTCATTTCTAAGCTGCTCCAAGTATCTTTCGCCATTTAACGACCTCTCAAAAAATATTGGTCCGATAATACGGTCGCAAATAATTCCGCACCACACATTTACACAGTAATGAGTGTTTTTCCGATTAAAAATACCCGCTGTATTAAATGAGGCCTCATCAGTCCAAAGCACTTTTGAAAAAAACACATTTTCGAACTGCCGATCCATAATATCACAACAAAAAGTCAATCTTTCATCAAGTCTAATTGTGATAATAATTGAGTTGGAAGAAATTTATTTTTATTTTTGAATACTTCCTCTACTGACACCTGCAATGTCTTTGCCAGCATCTCTTTGGGATCTTTCATCATCTTCCTCGAAATAAAGTAAACTCTCTGGTTGTTTTTCCTCAGTGAGGACAAAATTGGGACGATTTTTCTTAGAGTTTTTAAGGACACCATTTTCCAAATCACAATTCGAAAAAATATAGTCCTGGAGGGAACTCGATTATTAAGATATTCCTTCGAATATTCTCTAAGGGCTAACCCTGGACTTTTATTATTTTTTATGAAACAGTTGTATAATTTCAAACGTTCATCTAAACTATATAAAGCCATTTTTTAACAAATTTCGCAGCAAAAATTTGACTAAAAACGACAAACAGAGCAAATGTCAACTTAAGTCAACAATTGCATTAGGTTATTTCCTAAGCCTATCTTAATTTTTTTAGTTTTTGATCTCATTTACTGGCAAAATTCCGGGATAAATCAGAAAACGGCTAATAAAATCGAAACTGTTCAATTTAGGTATAGGACATATATATGAGTAATGATAGGTAATTGAACGCTGAATCAGATGAAATAAAAATATACAGGGTGTTCCATTTGAAAAACAGGAGATTTTTACATTTAAAGTTCGGTTTGTTTTGCTCTCCATTTTTAACACCCTGTATATTAATTGGCAAGACCAGCATGGAAACTCGTTGAATTGAACCCTTAGTAATGTATGTTTAGGATATTAGTCAGTTCCATTAAAGTTTTATAGGTAAACAATTTTTTTTTAAAAATGTTTTTTTAAAAAAAATTCTAAAAACTCAATTTACTCAGAAACGATAAAGAATTCAAATATAGATATTATTATAAAAACTTTCGCAAATTAACAGTAGAATCGAAACATGTAATAATATATAGGATGTCCCATTTAAATTAAGAAAGTTGACATAAGTCACGTCAAAACGAAACACCCTGTATAAACAAAAGTGAAATAAAATAAAATTTTAATTGAATTCAAACAACTTTTGTATTTAACTTTCTGTCGTAACTATTACCGTTTTCTAGATAAGGTACTGTATCACCATAAAATGGCCACCCTGTACATCAGTGAATTTCAAAAGAGTGAGAACCGGTCAGATTGCATCTGACAGTGAAGATGTATTAAGAATATTAAGGAAGCATATAAAATGTTAAGAGATATTGAAAACTTTTGTATGTTATCTAGAGATTCTGTTTTAGCGGCAAAAATCTCAGAAGTTGCGTCTAAAATGGAATCTCAAATTATTAAAAATAAATTAACTAGTTTAAGACCAACAACACTTTATAATTTTTTTAAATAGAAACTTTTTATAAAGTAGAACTGTATCAAACTGTATATGTAGGTAGTATCATATTTTATATTAGGTAGTACATTTTTATTGTATGCCTATATGTATGTAAAAGGTGTTGTCCCCACAACGGACAGTTTCTGTGGCACGGCTACTGTCCGTTGTTGAGAGGTTTTACTGTATTACTGATAAAAAACTTAGTTGGAAATATATCCTTTTTTTATAGACCGCATTTTTACTATTACATGCTTAGTAAGAACAGGTTTTACCTAAAAAACTTATTAAAATACCGACATTATCTTTTTATTCGGCATTTCACTGTTACCAACAGGCATAACTAGATATAACTAGTAAGAATTCAATATTACTAACGCTCTTAGAAACTTTGCGTTTTTACTAGTTCGAGATATTACGGATTTCGGCTCTTTACGGTCATCTTAAAAATTATTTCCAGAATTCCTCTTCGGCACTTTTTTATACTATTTTTTCTACAATGGTGGTTTCCGAGAAACAGCCGCTTACCTCGGTTATTTGCCCAGCCTGCACAAGTTCTGACGAATTGCTTATCAGTGGTACGATAGCGCAATTGATTAGAGCGATGGGCTAGAGATCCAGAGGTGCGGGTTCGATCCCCGCTCGTACCATAACTTTTACTGTTGATTAAATATTTCTACAAACCCACATTGTCAGAACCATTTACGCACTAACATCTCTGAAGCTGAAAAAGGCCAACTTACGTACCTGGGATGCATGGGTCACAACGGTACTCTGTGCGTTGGCCAGGGCAACGTGCTGCCTATAGTTGTGCAGTCTATCAGCCAGGGTGGGGATAGAAGGAGGCGCAGGGACACTAGCTGCCCCCGAAAAAACATTCCAGCCGATATCTGGGTAGACTAGAGGGGGAATCACTATATTGGAAGGGTAAAGTAAAAAATTGCATTAATTAATAGAATGATGAAGAACCAAAATAATAAAACAAATTTTGGAACAATATGAAAAAAATCTTAACAATTTTTTTTACCTTGTGCAATGCTGGTTTGTTGTTGCTGAGTTCTTAAAACATCCCAAATTTCTCGAATCTCTAGGTTGAGATTTTCCAAACTCTGTATAATCTCTGAAGGTTCTTGAAAATCAGTCTTCGTGATAGCTTTGGGATATGCTGCCCCGTCGGCCGCCGGTACGAATTCTGTTGAACTTATTCCGGAACTAGCGCTAAAATATAATTAAAAAACAAAACGTGTTTTCGCAAATAATACTTCCCCATATACGTACTTTACAACTTAAAATATTTACTTTAACAACTTGAAATATTTACCTTTCTAATTTTTGTTTTAAATTTATATTTTTAGAATAGAACAGAATAGAATAGTTTATATTACCATAAATTATTTTATAAAGGATCCTCAAAAAGTATATATAAAAAAAAGTATAAAAATAAAAATAAATATAAATTTATAATACATATTAAAAAACAAGCACAAATTAAAAACATACATGTAAAACATCTTAAAAAAAAATGTTTTTTTTTTAGAAAACAAGACAAACTATTAGTATAAATACTATCATGTGTAAAGCAGCAACGAAACTCTCAAGACTGCAAATATTCTTGTACCGAATGGGAAGCTTTATCAATAAGAAATTGTCTGACTTTTTTCCTAAAGTTGTTGTCACAAGAAATTTTTAGTATATAGTAGAAAATTGATTCTTTGGGATGACCGCTAAAGCAATGGAATTTGGCTAACCATAGACACGTGTTTCTGACTTAAGGTCTTCATCAGTACAGTCAACTAGTTGAGAGACGAGTACAACTACGCCAAAATGAATACACAAAACAATACCAGAGTCACCAACAGGAGCAAAACCGACATTTGTGATTACCAAGAGAACATCCGAAATCTTCGCCGGACTTGATACTCTATTTACCACGGAGCAGCATATAGCCACCTGTGGCGAAACTCATAACCCAAGAGTAGTAAATCAAAAGTAGAAAATATATAACGCGGTAGGAACTAGTATATAGTAGAAAATGGATTCTTTGGGATGACCGCTAGAAGATTTCGGATGTTCTCTTGGTAATCACAAATGTCGGTTTTGCTCCTGTTGGTGACTCTGGTATTGTTTTGTGTATTCATTTTGGCACTAGTTGTACTCGTCTCTCAACTAGTTGACTGTACTGATGAAGACCTTAAGTCAGAAACACGTGTCTATGGTTAGCCAAATTCCATTGCTTTAGCGGTCATCCCAAAGAATCCATTTTCTACTATATACTAGTTCCTACCGCGTTATATATTTTCTACTTAAGAAATGTATAGTGTTTGGACAGTTTATTATAAAAAGTCAGACAAATGTAATATGGAGATCTCTGAAAGAATGAGTTTTTATGAGATGACATTCTCATTTCTAGACTTGTACGAATTAGTGTCTCCCAGTTTGACAAATAATTTAAGGTTATTGTTTGTATAAATTAGGCACTTAAAAATATATATACAGGGCAATGTTAAAATTCGCTTTTGAGTAAATATAGGCTTACAACTATCCATGGGCTTGAGATTGAAAATCAGTCTTAAAATATTTTTTTTCCAATAAAAACTCTCTCCCATACTGCTCTACCTCCCCATGAAATAATATTATTAGATTAGTGGCTGTAAGACTCGTTAAATGTATTGTTCAAGTTCAGAACAGCAAAGTAGGCAGAGTTAAGCTTAGCACCGACATGCTCGGCGTGACTATTAAAGTTAGCCTCCACTAAAATCAACCCGATCCTCGGTTTTCTTCGTGTCATTGGCCGTTTGAAATTTCAGCGTGGGCGATTTTAATATGAAAGCTGTCAAAAAGCGATTTTTTCAATTTGGCGCTTTTTTACTACGAATTTTTTGCCTTTCTTTTTTATTCAAAGTCACAGTTTTTATAAAAACTGTGTCCGAGATAAGAAAGTTTAGGATTTCAGTTTGTTATTGAAGTATTTTATTTGAACACAGCCCTTAGTTTTGTGTCAATAGTCTCTGGTGGGACTATTCTCATCATGAAAGTGCAAACTACACGCTCAAAAAAAAACGTGCCCAATATGTGACTTTGAATTTCCCAGTGTTTCAGCAAAAAACAAACACATTAAAAACATTCATAACCAGGAACAGGATGTCCAATGTAGCAGAAAGGCACATGTTATATGCCCTATAAGTACAGACAAAGAATTTGCCTGTGGGACATACAACATGCTTCAAATTCATCTGGAACAAAGTCACAAGATAAAAGTTAAAGTATTAATGTTTAATTTTTTTAGCAAAGAAGAATATCGCCCTCATTTAGACAATTACAACGATAAAATCATTATAAAAGCACACAAAATGGCAGAAACAATGGATTTGGGGAATATCAGGTTATGTCTTCAACAGGTGATGAGTATTTGAATGTTTCTTATAATGAATTATTTGAGTTAGAATGCAAAACTTTATACTGCATAGTATGCAAGATTAGCATTCACCGCTATATGTGTGACTGTTAACAATATATTATAAAGACTACCTTGTGTAAACACATACATTTAGTATGTTTGTATCAGCAAGAGCAGGGAAGCGGTTCTGTTTTAGGTGATGTTGCTGAAATGCTTGCCGAATAAGGGCCATTGACTATTAAGAATCACCATAATGATGAAATTGAGAAATTTATGAAGGAAAAAAACGATTGTAACCTTGGGGCATCAGTTGACAAAAAAAAACAGAGGGAGATCGAAATTGAGACGCTATCAAACTTTTTAAGATCTTTGGATGATGATACTTATGATAAATATGTTGCATAATTAAACAAACTAGTGCCTTAATATTAATTAATTATTATAATTTAAGTAAACCAAAGATGCAAGGTAAAAGACAAAAAAAAAGGAGAAACAAGATTTCTTTCCTTCACAAAGAAAACAATGATATTATAAATAATTAAAAATGTTTAATTTATTTAGTTTACAAACGTTATGTAGTTTTTTTTAATTATGTATGAATTTTTATGTTGTATATTGGTTTTGTAATTATCTTCTGTTGTGTATCTTAAGTTTTATGTTTAATTACAAATTGCAATATTAAATCTCATAATAAATTTCAACTCTTTTGTATTTTAAAAAAAATATGCACTCTTAAGTTGCAGTTTCTTCTTACGAGTTGTATTCGAAACTGTGGATATTATCTGAATTACATTAAACTACTTTAAAATGATCAAAACGTCTTTTTGTACAGTTTTTTTATATCATTTACAGTTAGTGACCCAAAATCGGAAATTGAGCCTTAATATCTCTTTAACTATAAATAAATTGAAAGAACTATATTTGGCCTTTTAAGAAATTTCCATCACAGTTTTAAAAAACTTGTATATATGACAGATTTAATATTATCAAACTTATGTTTTCTTTATGTATCAACTTTTATCAGAAATAACATTTTCTCTATCAATAAAAAAAAATCTTATATGGGTAAAACTTTTTGGGGTATGCTGTATATTTACTCACCATTGAGAAAAAGCCACCATTGTAACTTAAAATGAATAAAAAGAAAACAACTTTAAATCAAAAATGGAATGTATGGAAATAATTTGATGTAAACACATTTTATGGGAAGACTAAATTACAATATAATGTCCTCAGAAAATTCTCAAAAAGAAAATGACCAAGAATTTTATATCACAAGTATAATTATCATATATGAAATTATAAATCATTAAAAATAATAAGAAAAACACATTGGAATAGATATTAATATAGATTCTTTATTCCATTGGCTATGTTGTGTTTCTTCATAAGTCTGCAACATATATGGTAATGGCCCCCCTTTTCACTGTTACTGTCTTCTCTCTTTTTGATAAGCGTTATTGCCTTTGGTCTTATCTTAAGGTCCAGCAGCTCTGCCTGCAGTATGACTTCTGTTCTAGATGAGTCTGTTGTATGTCACAAATAAATGTATTACCTGTATAATTCTCCATAAAAGTCATAATATTACGTGTGGCTTTTTGATATATTAGCGATTCTGTTTATGTTTATGAAAGTTTCTACCGTTGTATGAACGAAGCTCCCGTTCATACAACGTCTCTACTTTCTGGAAACTCTATAGAAAACTCAATCTCAGGTGGGCACGAGTGTAGTTTGTTCTAATAACCATGGGTACACGATCACTTTAAATAATAAAATGCGTTGTTTTTAATTTCGGACATAGATATAGCAGTTCGATAGCAAAATAACAACCTCTTTGCTTTCTTCGTATATGACATAACCTCAAATTGTCAGTCAAATCATTTGAAAATGACAGAGCTATCATTCGATTACAGCTCTTCCCCGCGTTAGAAACTCAAACGGCAACGACACTCGATATCCAACGAAGAAAGCCGAGGATCGGGTTGATTTTAGTGGCCTCTATTAAAGTTTAGGGATGAGTCTATTATAGTTCCTAAAAATTTGCTAGAATTTGAAAATTTAATGTTGTTAAAGCTATCAAAATTTAAAGGCAAGGGTTTACGAACAAACATATTTATATATACAGTTTTGTCGGGGTTAAGCATTAGACGGTTATTACGGCACCAAATCTCCATATCGCAACAAACGTTTTTTAAACTACTGGAAAGCTCCTCCGGGGTATTTGCCGCTAATACCACCGTCGTATCATCGGCATACATTGTAACGTATCCAGTACTAATATTTTCTGGCAGATCATTGGCATATAGTAAAAAAAGTAATGGTCCCAGTACTGAGCCTTGGGGAACTCCAATATTTACAGATCTAGACACAGAACGCACAGAAGATAAATAGGAATTAATCCAGTCAGACATTTTACCACGTATACCCATACTGTACAGCTTCAAAAGCAAAATATCTTTATTGACAGTATCAAATGCTATTGAAAGGTCAAAAAAGAGAGCCACAACATATTTTCCCTGGTCAAGCATAGAATAGTAGTTTAAGAAACGCTAGGAGCCTATTTCTATTGACTTATTAGGTAAAAACCATGCTGCCACTCACTTAAAATATTGTATTTTTTAACAAAATTAAGTATTTTCTCATAAATTATTTTCTCTAAAATTTTAGAAAATATGCAAAGAATTGAAATTTGACGATAATTTTCTATGTCGTCACGGTCATTCCTTTTTTTGTAGTGGTATCACATTTGCAGTTTTTTTATTTTTCCAAAAATCCTTTGTGTAAACTTACATTTATTAAATATGTAAGTGGATATCTAATGTATTCCCTGGCAGCCTTAACAAGTTTTACATTTATATCATCAGAACCAGCTGCAGTATTTGTGTTTTTCGGACCAAATAACGATCCACGGTGGCCTCCTCGATTAGATTATTTTTATGGGGATACTTAAAGCAAAAAGTTTATAAGGATTGACCTTTTAATAATGCTGAGGAACTTGAAAATTCGATTCGTCTCCATTGCAGAAATATTCCAGCAAATATCTTGCGATCTACTTTTGGTGAATTTTATGACCGGACAATTAGATGCATTGAACGAGAAGGTGGGCCCACAGAAACGTTTAGATAATTTTAATTTTTTTATGTACTTCCTTAAAAGTTTTTTTACTTCATGCTGATTTGTTAATTGTTAAATCATTATGTTTCAATGTGTTTATGTTTAATCAAAAATCGGTAGTTCATATTAGAAAACCCTTTATTTGCAGAAATATTTTATTTTGCACTACTTTAGTTAACAATTTATTGGTAAATTTAACAGAACTATATTTATTTATATAGTAAAAAAGGTAACTAGTCTGCAGAAAACTGTTAAATTTGCCTAACAGGAAAACACATAGAGATTTTTAGCTAAAGGATTATTAATAATAATCGGTACCTGATAATATTGTGTAAATAGAAGGTTTTACTCTAACAGTAGTCTAATCGATAATTAAAAGGGTTCTTGTTCTATTGTAAAGTTCGCTGAAATGAAACTATCTTATATCGTTGCAGTAAACGCCAACTCCAACGTTTTACTCATAAAAATCTGGCCGTTGTTGCTCCGATGAGTAATCATTCCAGTTGGTTCATTTTATTTATCCAGTATATATCGTTTAGTATTCCATCTACACTACGCATCAAAATTAACGCACCACTATAAATTGCACAGCATTTCAATGTGGATCTTCTTGTGAACCGCTGGACGGATTTTGATGATTTTTTTTTAAATGTAGATTTGTTTATCGCTTTTTTTAGTCTTGAGCATATACAGGGGCCAACAATAAGAGCAATTTTTCTCCAGAATATTTGAAACACCCTGTGGATCGTTTCAGCCGTAACAGCGGGTATACAAATTATAGACCCATGTTTTCTTAACAATTTGGTTTTTGTTTCATGTCAATATCTCTATTTTTAAATGAAATACAGAGAAAAAGATTAAAGCGCACTAGTTTATTTTAATAATTTAAAAACTTAAAAATAACAATAATAACAATATTGGTGGCAGCAGTTGGAAATACCCAGTTAATGGAAACCGAATGCATCAGCCTATCTCGACATAGCTTCACATATGACGAAGTGGTTCAAAACCCAAGAAACTTGGACACGGGAAAAAGTATGGGATCCGATGGGATACCTTCCGTCTTTCTTAAACAATGTAATCACTCCCTCGCCCGTTAAGTCTCATTTGAGCAAGGAACCTTTCCAAGCATGTGGAAACACTCATGGCTTATGCCAATATTCAAGTCGGGTCGCAAAAATGACATTAATAACTATCGTGGTGTGTCTTTGCTGCCAATTATTTCCAAGGTGTTCGAATCCATAATCACTGATGAACTTTTCGAATCATTCAAGCATTATATATCAGGAGATCAACATGGATTTTTTAAAGGGAGTTCAACCTCAACCAACCTTGGAGTATTTCAGAACTATGTAGTAGAACGCGTGGAGAGTGGCATTCAGGTGGACGTAGTGTATACAGATATCCCTAAGGCATTTGATACAGTTAATCATCACCTTCTTATTAGAAAATTATCTGCAATGGCACTAAGTGGACCATACATTCACTGGATCAGTTCATATCTATCCAACCGAAAGCAAACCGTCAAGATTGGAGGTGTTGTGTCACGAGACATAATCGTAACGTCAGGCGTACCGCAAGGGTCACACTTGGGGCCCATTCTCTTCCTACTCTTTATTAATAGCGTTACATCTGTGTTTCGTAAATGCAAATGCCTTTTATATGCAGACGACCTCAAGCTGTTTTATGCTGTCAATTCCTTTGAAGACTGCTTGAGTGTTCAGGAGGACCTAGAAAATTTTGAAAACTGGTGTGATTTAAATAACCTGATTATCAACATCTCTAAATGTAAAGTAATGAGATTTTCGAAAAGTAGGGCTCCTATGTTAATAGGTTATGTCTGTTATTTTTTGTTTTGTTATCGTCGTAATTTTTGTTAAATAATTTAAGTAGTGTAAAGAAAAAATACAGTTTTTAGTTAAAAAGTTCAAGATAATAGCTTTATGTATCAATGCAATTGAAGATAGTGTATGGGATGGTTTATACAATAATAAATTTACAAATATTATTTGGATAACCTAAAAATGGAATGTGATGTGTGTAAACAGACCAAAGCACCAAATTACAAGTGTGATATATGCAGAAATAGGGTCTGTAAACCATGTGGACAATTAACATCCTCAGAAATAAAAGTCTTGGAACTAAACAGCCGTGTTATGAAATTTTACTGCACAAAGTGCCGAGAACAAGAGACAGTAATAATGTTTCAGAGATTATTACGGTCAAAAAATGAAATAATTGATACCAAAGATAAACTAGTAGCAACAAAGGATAGCTTAATTACAACAATGGAAGAACAAATAGTGCTTTTGAGAAAAGAAATAGAAAGCTAAAGAACCAAAATAGTGAGGGCATGGATGAAGCACCATTAAAGTACAATGAAGTGGCTAAGAAGAAAGTCTGCAGTGAAATATTAGTGGTTAAAACAAAAAAAGTTCAAGAAAGTTCAGAAACAAAACCCTGTATTGAAGAAAAAGTGGACCCAGGAAGAATTAAAGCGGGAGTTTCTCGTATAAAGTTTATCAAAGATGGAGGTGTTGCAATAAGTTGTGAAAAAAAGGAAGATTTAATTAAGGTATCAGAAAGTATAAAACACATATGGGCCAAGACTATGAAGTTAATATATCAGAAAAAAACTGTCCAAAGATCAAAATTGTAAATATAGAAGAAAAGTTATTAAACAATGAAGAAGACTTTGTAGAAAAAATCATCTTGCAAAACAGCATAACAACAGCAGATCCAGAAAAAAGAGTTGAAATTGTTAGAAGATTTAAAGGTAAACATGGAAAAGAAAGTGTAGTATTGGAAGTAGATACAAATACATATAGTCTACTGAATAAAAGAGAAAAGTTGTCTATCGGGTGGAAGTCATACAGATTTTTTGACCATATTAACATTATACAATGCTTCAAATGTTATAAGTTTGGTCATAAAGCAAAAGACTGCAAATCAAATAAAATGGTGTGCCCAAAATGTGCAGGTGATCATGAACTTAATAAATGTCAATCCAACGAAACTATTTGCTCAAACTGTAAATATGCTTCCGAAGTTCTTAAAGTACCTAACGTCCATTTTAATCACATGGTATATGATAGGAAATGTGAAGCTTATAGAAGAATCTACAGAGAACAAGAACAGAAAGTTAATTATCCAAACATATTCCCAAGAGAAAAATAGCAATTAAAGGCACAACTGCTGTATTTAAACATAGCGAGCTTAACTGCTCATATGACCGAACTGAATTATTTAGTAAATGATTGGAAGCCTAGAATTATTTGTCTCTCCGAAACACGAGTAACAGAATTTATTCAAGATCAAGAACTTTACTTAGATGGCTACCGCTTAATTAACACAATTTCACACAGTAAATATACCGGTGGGACAATAATATACATCAAGGATGAATTGAAATCAAAAATAATTTTGAAAAAGTCTGTGTCGAAAAATCTATGGATAACAGAAGTTGAAATATCTATCAGAAATAAATCTTATTTAATTTTCAGCATATATCATTCACCTGCTGCAAGCAACTCAGAATTTTTGACTCACAGAAAGCATTTTTGAGGAATATTCCACTAAACGGGGCACACAGATATTTGTAGGTGATTACAATATTGATATTTCAAAATCAACTTTTTACTCAAACAAGTTAAAGGGGTTAATAAATGAATATGGACGTTTTCAAGTTATTAATGATTTTACTAGAGTAACTGATAATAGCGCAACAATGATTGATCTGTTAATTACTAATAAAAACCTGAAACCCTGTGTACACCTAACACCTAAAATAACAGATCACTCTATAATAACTGTGGACGTGATAGAATATATGGAACGCAATGATGTTGATAAAGTCTATAGAGATTTTAGTCAAAATAATGAGTTGCATTTTCAATTGGATTTGATGGAATCTGCATGGGATAGAAGCTGCACACATGTCGACTTATTGGCAGATCAGTTGGTTGGAACAATTACAGATACACTAGATAAACATGCGCCAACTAAACAGAAAGTGATCAAAAGCAAATGGGCAGATAAAAAATGGTGGACCCAGGAAATCGAATTAAATATGCAGGAACGGGACTGTTTATACCGAAGAGCTGTTATAACCCAAAAAGAACAGGATTTTGGTCGTTACAGAATACAAAGAAATAAAGTGGTAAATATGATTAAACAGAAAAAATATTATTACAACAGAAAAATTGACATGAACCGGAATGACTCAGGAGAAATGTGGAAAACTATAAAACAACTAGTAGGTGGAAAGAATAAACAATTAGGAATAGAATTTCAAGGAAAGACAGCAGAAATAGCAGAGGGATTTAATGTTTACTTTATAGAGAGTATTGAAACAATTACCAGTAAACTGAGTCTTGATATTGATATAACAATAGGCAAAATGGATGACTGCAATGTCAGCATGAATAAATTTCAATTGCTTTCTTTGGCAGAACTCAAAAAAACGATCAAAAATTTAAAAAAGAAAAAAAGTAGTGTTGATGGCATAACCACGGAAATATTACAAAGTTCCTTTGAAGTTATTGGAGATCGATTTTTACATATGATAAATACTAGCTTGGATTATGGAATATTTCCTAAAAAATGGAAGAAATCCACAATTGTTCCTGTAGAAAAAAAGGTAAACACTAACAGGTGTGAGGAGTTTCGCCCAATAAACATGGTTCCTGTATATGAGAAACTGATGGAAATAATAGTAAACCAACAGTTTATTGACTACTTTGAGAAGACTAATCTTCTTACTATCTACCAGGCGGGCTTCAGAAAGAATAATTCCTGTGAAAGTGCACTTCAGACTTTGTTAATGAATTGGAGAAATGCATTATGTCGGGGGAAAATCATTGGTGTAGTCTTCTTGGATTTCCGTAGGGCATTTGAAACTATAGATCGAACAATGTTACTGGAAAAATTAAGGAAATATGGCATCAAAGATAAAGTTCTTCTGTGGTTTAAAGATTATTTGTCTGGGAGATATCAAGAAACAAAATTTATGAACACTACCTCAAAACAACAGGAGAATATATATGGTGTTCCACAGGGAACGGTACTGGGTCCAAATCTGTTTATAGTGTACATAAATGACTTTGTTAGGCATCTAAAGGCATGTAATGTACAACTTTTCGCTGACGACACTTTGCTGTACTTAGTAGGAGAAGATGCTCAAGATATTGTAAATATTGTAAATAAGAAACTTGAAATTGTATATAAATGGTTAACGCACAATGGGCTAAGTTTAAATATAAAGAAAACCAAATTTATGTTTATAAAAAATAGAAGAAATCCCATCGAAAGAAAAAATCATAGTGGTATCTTTATAAATGACCAAAACATTGAACAAGTGCAAGAATACAAGTACCTGGGCGTTATTGTTGATGAAAATCTAACATTTTCTAAACATGCAGAATATATTACCAAAAAAGTCGCTAAAAAATAAATCTTTTAGGAAGGATGAGTCCCTATCTTAGTGATTGATCAAAGCTAACCATATATAAAACAATAATACTACCACATTTTAATTATTGCACATGCAATCTTGTTTTTACTACCTAATTTCCAAGTCGACACACTCCAGAAAAAACAAAACATGGCTATGCGATATATTCTTAGGTGCAGTAGATACGCTAGTATTAATGAGATGTTAAAGGCCACCGAACTGTTGAGCGTAAAACAAATTATATTTATAAACACAATGATTACAATATATAAAATAAAACACCATTTATTCCCAAACCATTTATTAAGTTATACCAGAACTGTAGCAGATATACATACATATTAAACCCTTCCAGAGAAGACTTCTATGTAAACACAGTTTCATCTACATATGGACAAAATGACCTTTTTCATAATGGACTTATCCAATATAATGCCTTACCTCAACATGTTAAAGACTGTGAATCTGTAAAGCTTTTCAGAAGAGAATGTACCAAATATCCTAAAGACACTATTGGCACATAGAAACCGCTATTCAATTCATTTTTAATTTATTTGTTGTCTGAAATATTTATGTTTGTTAAAATTCAAAAATGTAAACAACATTCTTATCATGTATTTTTTGTTAGCTATTGCTATTAATAAATGATTATTATTATTATAACATACCCATACTCTATCGGAGACACTGTTTTAGATTCTGTAAATAGTTTTAATGATTTAGGTGTTGTCTTTAGAGAAAATCTAAGTTTTTAGCAAGCATGTTGATATTATAGTTCTGAAAGTCTCAAGAATGCTAGGTTTTTTACGCCGGACCTGCTCTTATATATGTGATGTTAAAGCAATCAAATGTTTATATTTTTGTCTTGTGCGTAGTATATTAGAATATAATTCTGTTGAATGGTGTCATACAAGGTTCCATACAAGGAATTATCGAACCAGACGCGTCTTCAACTAGCCGGTATCGAGAGTTTGGAATTTCGAAGGCAAAACGCTTTAGCAATTTTCTTACACAAACTTGTAACTGGAAGAATAGAATGCAATCAGTTGTTGTCAACAGTCAATTTTCGTATACCTCGAAGAAATACAAGATGCAGAGATCTTTTCCAGCTTACATTCCATCGCAGAAATTATGGTACGCAGCGTTTCTCAGATAGGCTTATGAAGAACTACAATCATAACTTTGAAAATATTGACTTTTTTGCATGTAATTTAAATACGGTTAAGAATTTGATTAAGATGCGTTTAAATGGTTAGATACTAAGTTTTATCCTGTAACAGATAGGATTAGATGACTTTTTTTTTGTATGTACAATTTGGAGTTTAAACTCTGTAAGTGCTTATGACAATAAATAAATACATTAAATTACGTTGCTTACCTATGAGACGATATGTCACTCAACGTAGCGTCGTCCAACTTGTTTTGGTCGTTGTGTGCATTCGCTCGGTGTAGGGACTGTTCCAAGTGACGAAGCCTGATCACTTTCTCCCCTAGAAGACTCCTGGTACGGTGCAAGTTCACTTCCATATCGGTCAACTCTTTCTCTTCCTGTCAAAATAAATTATAAAACTAGCTTGGCATTTCACATTGAAAAACAATAAATCGAATATTAAGTAGCGGAAAATCATTTTGCAACTTAATTCATCACGCCAAGAAACGCAGTATTTGTGTCACTGTATACAGGGTGTTTTTTAATTGATAGTTAAAAATGAAGGACGTAATTATTTGCCTCATTTTAGGACTATAAGTCCATATAAACACGTGTCGGCAAGGCCTTCGTTTTTTGAGATACCGGGTGTCAAAATTTTAATTTTTTTGTTAGATTTTTTTCAGTGCATTTCTAAAGATAAATCATTCAAATTTGACACACTGTATCGTAAGCAATGTCTACGAAATGTGTATAATACATTTAAAGAAAATCTATTAGGTGTTTTTCTTTGGTCGCGACCGCAATTTTTAGTGGAAGCCACTGAATGTTTTTATTTAAATGTAAGGGAATAGACTTTTCCATTTGTTCTTGTTCCATTTAATTATAATAAATTGTCAATTTACTATGTTAAATATACAATATATTTTATAACAGAAAAGTTTTGAAAAAAGCTAGGTTTTTTTGAAAAGCATTGTTTCACTTCAAAAAAGATTGGCCGAAAGCGTTTTCCTTTTCTTTTATTTTTCGCCATGTTCTTTTTGATCCAGAATGCCTATAAATATACTTTTATTTTATTTAGATTTTGTTTTATTGGATTTTATTTAGGAAATTCAAAATCATTATATTTCAATTTAATACGATTTTCACATAAAGTAGAACTCTAGGCAACCCCATATGAAATATGTATTAATTAAAAAATCAGGATGGGTCTATGACAATGCTTCGCGTTCCAGCCAATAAGAGACCTTTAATGGGGGCAGTTCTTGTCAAATTAGGTGTCGACTATTTTTCTGATTTCTAAAACAAGAGTTAGTCTGTGTCAAAGTTCTAGTTGTTACGTTTGATTTTAAATTCTTGTTTTGTGGTGGTTTATGGGGCTTTACATATACAGTGGATTGCCAAAGTTAGGGGAGTAATTTTTCAATAATCAACGTAATCAACTAAACAATAAAAATTAAGTATGAGAGGCTTTAATCTATCTGTATTAAGATCTCAATTATACGGGGCGAACAAAAATCACTGATACACTTTGCCTAAATAGAATCATTAATAATTAATAATAATAATATTAGTGTTTTCTATACATACATGCAATCGTTATTTTAGTAATTTCCGTTCTTCTTACAAGTGTAGTTATTAAATAAATGTAGATGCAAACTAATATATCCATAATAATAATAAAAAAAAAATTCAGTACCTGAAGAAAATAAACTCACTTGACAGAGCTGTTGTAGGGTATGCCTAGCCATCGACCCATGTTTCAGTTTCAATTCTTTCTGTCTCTGTTGAAACAAGGCCTTTTGACTCCTCAGGCTCTCCTTCGCTCTTTTTATTGAATCCCTCTCCAAATGGATCCTATGGCGGAAAAATTCGAGTTCTGAGCTTCCTTCGAACTTTTGGCCATCAGAAAACGGATATCTATAAGGATATAATACACGATTCATTTATAAATATTACCTTATACTTTAGACCCAAAGACGCTTGTATTTCTACAAGAACAATATCGTCTACATTTTTACTAGTTGTAAATAACGTCACATTAAGTATAATTTATTTATTTATTTATTTATTCAAACTTACACCATTTTTACAATTTACATTTCGGAATAAATATTGACAATAAAAAATTAGTTAGTAATTACAAAATACGGACTATACAACATCACAAGATCAGACTTTTCAACTCTTTTTTGAAAACATGTATTGACACGTTGAAAAAACTCAAGTTAGGAAACATATTCACACTAGTAATGACTCTATTTAGGGGCATGTTCTGACCATGCCTAGTATTACAATGCGTAGCAGACAAGAGGGGTGATCTTCTAGAATTTCTGGGTGGAATATAAAAATAAAAGCTATTCAGTGTACTGGATGATGTTATTATGTTATTTATTACTTTATAAAAGAACAAGACCTCGAAATACTGTCTGCGACTTTCCAGCGTGGTCAAACCATGATACCCTCTTACCTCCTCCAGGGTTAGCTGTAAACCTGCTCGCGCCATTCTGTATCGTAGGTACCTCACAAACTTAAGCTGTATTGCCTCTAGACGCCCACGGTGCACCTCAAAGTAAGGACTCCAAATCAAACAGCAATACTTTAACACAGATCGCACATAACACACACACAATGCAACCAAGCTAGGCAAATTGTTAAAATCATTAGACAATCTTATCATCATACCCAACACACGGTTGCTTTTATCAATAATTGCTTCATGCATGGTCCGTATAACGAAGCTTGCCGTCCAGCAACACTCCCAAATCCTTCACTACATTCACTCTCTGGAGTTCATTTCCCCCTATATTGTACCCATATTCCCCACCATCCCTATTGCGACCAAAGACAATATAAGTACACTTTGCCACATTCAGTGCCAAATTATTCTCCTGACACCAATAAGCCAGAGTATCCAAATCCCGTTGAGGCAGCTCACAGTCCTCGCTCGATTGCACCGCCCTAAAAATCTTGAAATCGTCTGCAAACAAAAGGTACTTTGAGACAAGTTTTCCTCCTGTATCATTCACCAGTAGTTGAAACAGTCTAGGACCCAGGTGACTCCCCTGAGGCACTCCAGAGACAACATTAAACATAGGTGAAATGAAAATATATATATATATATATATATATATATATATATATATATATATATATATATATATATATATATATATATTTAGAGACTCTATTCGGACGCGAGAAAGAAAGCTTCGAAAAGCCAAATGTGATTTTGGCGAAACGTCAGCAAAACTGTTCTTTTCAGAACGACAGTAGTGAACGGATGTACACCCGGAATGAAAACACATTGTATTTTTCCATCCGTGAAGGAGTAAAAATCAACATATATATATAATGGAATAAATTCGATAATAAATAAATGGGGGCGTGTTCGGAAAAACGCTTGGACCTGTCGATTGGTATTTTTAGTTGCTCATTTTCTCCAATAAAAACTTTTTATACAGGGTGTGTCCTGTAACAGTGGTCAATGCCAACTTTCTTATTTCAAATGCAACACCCCGGATATTATTTAATTTTTGGATTCTTTAAGAGATTCTAAACATATTTTATGTTCAATGTCCTATACCTATCTTCAACTATTTCGGCAATATTAAGTGTTTTCAAATTTATTGCAAAAATTAAGATTAAAAAAATAAAATTATTTATTTCTTCATAATGTATAAACAAAAGTAAAAAGTTAATTTAGGAACTGTTGAATATGCTCGCCGCGAACGTCTTGGCAAATTCCTAATCTTAAATAGAAATTTCTTCTAACGTTATTTAGCATCTCAGGCGTGACCGATCTAATCGCAAGCGTTATTCGTCTTCTTAAGTCAGCTAAGTCGAGGGGTTTAGTTTTGTATACAACATTTTTAATATGTCCCCTAAGAAAAAGTCTAATGGCGTCAGATGGGATCGCGCTGGCCATTCTATCGATCCTCGTCTCCCTATCCACCGATTTGGAAATATTCCGTTGAGGTACTGCCGGACATTAATTTGGTAATGGGGCGGTGCTCCATCTTGCTGAAACCATATCATATTCGCTGGAGTTTTGTGGGTTTGCTGGATCCGGATACAAATTTGTCAAAGTTGGCACGACATTATTTTGGAGCAGTGCTAAATAATTATCGCCATTCAAATTGCCGTCAATGAAAAAGGGGCCTATGATATGATCCCTAACAATTCCTGCCCAAACATTAACCTTTTCAGGATATTGAGTATCTTCTTCGCTGATCCAGTGAGGATTTTCCCTAGACCAATAGCGGCAATTTTGACGATTTACATGACCGTGAAGTGTAAAGGTGCACTCATCCGAAAACAAAACATGTTCTAATTGAATAACATTGTTATCTAACATAGCCATCATTTGTTCACAAAAATAAGTTCTCCTATCATAATCGTCTTCCATGAGCTCCTGAGTTGGTATCACTTTATAGGGATGCATTTTATTTTCTTTAAATGTTCGAATAATCGACGAATGGCTAATATCGAACATTGCGGCGGCTTGTCGACTAGAAATATGTGGGTTTTCCTCAAACTCAAGCATAATATCCAATTTAGTATCATCATTTATTGAATTGGCAGCTGCTTTTTTTATCTGCCTCACATGTCCAAGCTCGCGAAACTGCTTTTCTATTTTACTAATTGTCCCTTGGGATATATGAGGCAAATTTGGAAATTTTTCATGAAATAAGCGAGAAACTTCCACTTGTGTTCGTGTGTTATCTCCATATATTTGTAGAATTGTTATTTTATGCATTTCTGTTAAATGAACCATTTTTCTGATATTAGGTATTATGCAGTTAACGAAATTCAAAAGACTATGACACTGACACTGACAACTACTGTCTTGCAAAGAGAAAGGGCAGGCATTTTACACAAAAGTAAACAAAACTTAAAAGTAAACAAAACTGGCTCTTTTTGTGCCATATCAATAAAAAGGAACGCTAAAATGGTTTTTGCTTACATATATATATATGGTAAATATATATATATATATAATCAAATATAGTTCAGTAACCAAGCCACTTATATATATATATATATATATATATATAAAAATAAATTTGAAAATATATATATATATATATATATATATATATATATATATATATATATATATATATATATATATATATATAAATATATATATATATATATATATATATATATATATATATATATATATATATATATATATATATATATATATATATATATATATATATATATATATATATATATATATATATATATATATATATATATATATATATATATATATATATATATATATATATATATATATACATGTATGTATATATATATATATATATATTTATGTATATATATATATATATATATATATATATATATATATATATATATATATATATATATATATATATATATATATATATATATATATATATATGTATATATATATATATATATATATATATATATATATATATATATATATATATATATATATATATATATATATATATATATATATATATATATATATATATATATATATATATATATATATATATATATATATATATATATATATATATATATATATATATATATATATATATATATATATATATATATATATATATATATATATATATATATATATATATATATATATATATATATATATATTTATATATATATATATATATATATATATAATATATATATATATATATATATATATATATATATATATATATATATATATATATATATATATATATATATATATATATATATATATATATATATATATATATATATATAAATATATATATATATGCTCTATACAGAAAAATATATATATTTTTAATAATATCCAAGTGAGAAGTAAAGGATGCCAATATCTTTCAATGCATACCTCTCGCAGTCGAGTTATTTTTTTCTCTTAATAATTTGTACACGCTTTTTATTGGAAGAATAAATGCCAGAGGAGAAAAAACAAGTTGTTGAACATTTTCGTGTCTTTACATTAATGGTAGCCATGTGGGAAAAAACCTTTCTACACTGGTTTGGAAAATACCTATTTTTTGTTACTGAAAATGTATCTAGAAATATGAAGTACCTTAGATGATAAGTGTCCATCTGAGAATTCTGTGGAAATTGATCCTCTAAATCTTCAAGTTTTTGCAACTGCTTTCTCAAATTTTCGACAGGGGAACAAGATCTCTGTTGATTCTTTCTTGACTTGGAATTTAGGTTGATTCTGGATGTAGATGAACTTTTCAGCCTAATACACAAAGCAAAGTTTAGAAAGTTATAACGAATGAACTAAAAAAAAAAACTAAATTCTAACACCTCTTAAAACATCACAAAATAAATATGTATCTATATATAAATTGCCATATATGGAATCGACAATACATGTGTTTCTTAATTGAGTGTCAATATTTAAGGAGGTGATTTTTGGGTCCATTTTAAGAAGAAAACTTCATATAAACATATGTCTTAAACGGTGTAAATTTTGAGTTACAGGGTGTTAAACTTTCAATAATTTCATAATTTTTCGATAATATCTCGAATATCACTCTAGATATTGTAATGAAATTTGGTATAGAGGTACTATGCATCTAGTGGAATTTTTTGATGTAGAACATTTTTTTAATTTCAGACATTGATGGTACGCCACTGATTTTTTTTTAAATAAAAATTATTTTTGAAATTCCCATTCATTTTTGAGCAAGTTTGATCCCTTGGTAATTTTGTGTTGGACGCACGGTTTTCGTTTTAAAAAATAAAAACCGTTTCTCTGCATGGTCCAAACAATCCTGGTCATAAGACGGATATCACCATGCATGCAGAGGAATATTATTGTATTAAACTCGAGAAATCAGATCTTGTCGAAAATAAATACTAAAAGTTTTCAAAAACAAACAAATGAATCAATAAAAATGCTTTATTTTAAAAAAATCAGTGGCGTGAAAGTAATTACTATGTCCATTCTTATTAAAATCAGAAATCGCTTTATCTTAGTGAGAGATATTTGTAGATAATAGTATGTAGTCTTCAGCCGCCAATCTAGGGCCACCATGTCAATGTTTTTCAGAAATCTGTTCCTTCATAAATACTTTTTATAAATTTTATTAAAATAATATGACATTCTTCAACAATAACAAGTTATTTACAAAACTATACTAATACAACTAGGTACATAATTAATAATTTCAACAAAAATAATTAGGTTTTAACAAATTGACAGCACACTTTGTGAAACAAAATAGAAGAAAAAAATTAGATAAGTTGTTGAAAATGCCCACCACCTTGGAGAATACACGCTTCAGCCCTTTTCCTCATGTTGTCGCGAACTCTTTGAAGGATACCCTCGGTATTTCTGATAATATCGCAAGAATCTCTTATACGATCCTTCAGCTCCTCTACAGTGTTTACTGGGGTGCGGTAAACTAAAGATTTAAGATGTCCCCATAAAAAAAAAAATCCAAACTATTTAGGTCTGGGGACCACCTACCCATCTGTTCTTAATAGTGCGGTTCAAATATTCTCTGGCTTCAATACTAAAGTGAGCGGGCGCGCCATCGTGCATGAACCACATTCTGTTTCCAATCAGAATTGGTATATCTTCTAACAATATCGGGAAATCGTTCTCAAGAAACCGGCGATAATTATGGCCATTTAGTCTTTCTGGGAGGAGAAAAGGTCCAATTAGGTGATTTTCGATAATGCCAGCCCAAACATTTACAGAGAATTGCTCTTGATGATGATGTTCTACAATGGCATGGGGGTTCTCGTCGGCCCAGATATGATTATTGTGGAAGTTTCTGATAGCGTTCCTGGAGAAGTTCGCTTCATCTGTGAACATTATTTCGCGATCAAATAAGGGATTACGCGCAATTTTTTCCAAAAACCATTTACAAAAATTAACTCGGAAAGGAAGATCTCGGGGAAGTAAGGCTTGCACTCTTTGAATGTGATATGGGTATAAAAAAAAAACATGTAGAATTCTCCAAACTAGGATGTGCGAAATATTTAGGTTAATTCCAATTTTCCTAGTACTCAGTTCAGGATTTTCATCTATGGAATTTAATACTGCCTCTTCAATTTCTGGAGTTCTTACAGTCCGATGGGCCCCTTTTAATTGATTATTTGGCCTGAATGTACCTGTTTCGCCTATCTGGTATGACTCTACCAGGAAAGCGCTCTTGATATAATCGCCTAGCTTCCGGTGAATGTAATGCATGTCTCCCAACTCTTCATTGGTAAACTCAACCATTTCTTTTCTCAGATATATCAGATATTTAGAACACAAAATTAATTAAACCCGACTGAATATGAAAGCTGAACTGTCAAATTAAGTTACAAGAGAAGTATTAATTCTGACAGCCAAAGCCTACTACAATAATAATAATTATTAGTAATCTTTATTGATGAACTAATAGTATTTTATAGTTTCGTGTTAAAAAATTATAAGCTCAAATAATAATTTTGAAATATTTGGGTATTAGTTATTCATAAGCAAATTTGATTTCTTGAATTTCAGTCAAAAAAAAATTTCCTTGTATGCCCTGGCGATTGGTGTTGTCATTGTTAAAACTCTGCAGAGAAACGGTTTTTATTTTTTAAAACGAAAACCGTGCGTTCAACTCAAAATTACCAAGAGATCAAACTTGCTCAAAAATGAATGGGAATTTCAAAAATAATTTTTATTTCTACATCAAAAAATTTCACTAGATGCATAGTACCTCTACCAAATTTCATTACAATATCTAGAGTGGTCTTCGAGATATTATCGAAAAATTATGAAATTATTGAAAGTTTAACACCCTGTATCTCAAAATTTACACCGTTTAGGACATATGTTTATATGAAGTTTTCTTCTTAAAATGGACCCAAAAATCACCTCCTTAAATATTGACACTTAATTAAGAAACACCCTGTATAAGAGCATGTCATTTTTTTAAAAGTTTCTTCAACCAGAATTCTTACCATAGAAGATTTCTCTTTCTCTTTGTGCAACCAACCAAAATAATTTAGAGCTAGGTACGAAAAAAAAAACGTCCTCTACACTTTGGCGTTTGACGCATCAAAATCGGCCAAGCCGTTTAAACAACATGCAACATAAAAAAAACACATACAGGTCGAATTGAGACCTCCCCCTTTTTTGAAGTCGGTTAAAAAGATTAGACTGCAGCATAATTTGATATTACTGACCTGGAAAAAAGCTTTTTTCTACTTCTTCCTGGATTAGTACTATCCGAGGAATCATTTTGATTGGCCTTGTCGTCGCTCTGATAGCAGTTGTCGCTGACGGAGGTATCCAGGTCTTGGATCATCACTTTCGTCAGTTTCGTATCCACTTTGACGGACTGGCCCGGAGTAGGAGGTTTTTCAATCAGTTTTTTGGATGGTGAATTTAAAGGAGTTCTAAAAAAATACAGTATTGTATTGGCATTTTAAGTTCACAAACAAATAAATATATCCATAAAACAAAACTTATTGAAACATTGCAAATAAACAAATCGTAATTTATACATTCGTTTAAAATTAGCTTCTATACTTGAACATCAAATATTTAAAACTCTCCGTGATAATACCAATGTGCAAGCAGAAAGGATATAACAAACAGTTGCCATTAGGCAGCCAAAAAAGTTCGAAGGACTTATGGACAACCAAAAACCAGTGAAACCAACGCAGAATACCGTAATCAACGTATCTTCCAAAGCGCTTACTGAAGCAGGGCAATCCGTCTTCTCCAAACTCTAAGACTTGGCCATTATAACAAGGCGCATAGAAGACAGTGTTGTCCATCGAAGCCACAATTAGAAGATTTTTCGCAGGGGAAAAAGAAGATCATCTTAAACGACAGTACACATATTTTGGTCCTTCCAGCAGAAAAGAGAAGTGCCAATGTAGACATGGCCAAAACAGATTTTAAAGAAAATACAACTCCTTTTGGGTGACAGTACCTACAGAGTACAAACAGACACGCCAAGAGAGAGACGGATATCCAACCTTACAAACGCATCCAACCTGCTAGCAGAGAAAAAGACATTAAGGCCAAGCAGCTCTAGAATACCGCAGTTCCACAGACTACCTAAAATACACAAGGTTAATGTCCTACTTAGGCCTATCAACAGAGCAATAGGATCGCCCACTTACGAAATCGTTAGATATCTTTCAAATATTTTTAATAATTTTAAAGGAAATTCGTATATAGAAAATTCACATATATTATAAAAAAATGACTAGATTTCACTAATATCAGACCTATTTAACTATAATAAACTTGACAACTCACTTTTAGATCTGATTGAAGCATGTATCACATTAACATATTTCGTTTTTCAAGCAATTTTTTTTAACAAACCCCAGAAACAGCCATGGGATCCCCGCTGTCACCTGTGGTAGCCAATATCTTCATTGAAGCCTTTGAGAAGGAAGCCTTAGAATCGTCTCTATCGTGGTTCAGATATGGAGGCGACACTTTTGTCATAGGGCCTGTATACATGGCCAGAAAATCTCACTGTGTTTCTTTATCATCTGAATCAACAAGGCACGATTCCCTTTCTAGATGTTCTTGTACACAGGAAAGGGGCACTCTGTATATAGAAAACCAACACGTACATAACATCATCATCCGGCTCGCAATTATTTCTTTCAGTGCTGATGTTGGACAAACTGGACGATCTATATCGACTAGGCTTGAGGAACATGAACGATGTATTAGAAAGAAACAAACTGTACAATCTGCTGTAACTGAACACCAACATTTCACTGGACACGGTATAAATGAAAAAGAAGCCAAAGTTTTTATGTTATCATAGGTCAAAACCGATCGTTACACCGAGTGACGGATCGGTGAAGACAGGTCGGGTAAATAGCGAGACAAAATCTCTCCGAGCTCGTTCAATGTTCTGATCTCGTGAAATAATGATCCTGGAGATGCCTCGTGCAATCAAAGGCGAAACGTCGGAAACTTAATTGACCAAAACCGTGAAAGCTTCAGTTCTACGTAAACTATATAGGGTGAAAGGGAAATGACCACGAATATTTTAACAATTCAAAATACGGGCCATTTTAAGCAATATTACGTCAATAGTATTTCAATAATTAAGGATTTAATTAAAAAAAAATCGAAGTAGTCAGTTGGTGAGTCTTGGTATGAGAATGTCGCCGAATTTCATTGAGTTGAGAATACTATTGTGAAACACTTTCTGTGAATGTGAGGTTTTACTGGAGCAGTGATACTTGATATAGAGTCCGTATTATGATATTCAGAATAGAATCTGTTCAAAACAAATTAGTGCGTTATCTCCAATGGAAATTGGCTCAGGCAAGTTTTTTATGGCCATTTTTGTGTAAATTTAAGTTTGTTACAAACGGTGTAACCGCTGAAGTGAACAAATAAATAAAAATATTATTTACAATCGAATTTTTGCCGCAAACAAAGAACACTCCAGACACTCTCTAAGCAGTATGTGAAAACTTGATTCGCCATTGCCGTGCTTGTGGGCAAAAAGTAGCAAAATTGTAAGTGTTTTTGATCAATAATTTTTATATTATTCAAAAGTATTGGTTTCTTAGTTTGCTAATTTTAAAAATATTAAATTCCCTCCCGATGAAGCATTTAGAGCAGTGGTCGCCAGCCCGTCGATCGCGAGCTACCGGTAGCTCGCGAAGACATTTCTGGTAGCTCACAACATATCTTTTTAAAAATCATAGAAGCGTCCATAAATTTTGAAAAAAAAATCACAATATGAAGACAAGCAGCGGCAACACTGCGGTGAGCGCTCTGGACAACAGCTGCTAGAATTGACCAGAGCGCCAGCAACGCGTGAATGTTTGGGAACACGAGAAAGATCTAGATTCCTTTGAACGCGTTAAATGCGCATGTCGGGGATACAACGCGTTCAGTTTAAAACTGTTAGAACACAGAGTAAGCAATAAAATAAGTACAGGCAAATAATCAGTTCTATCTATCTATGTCGTGTTGCCTTAAAAGTGAAAGCGTTATTTTCTTCAACCTATTACAGATGAACATATGGATAATTGTGTTGAAATGGCTGTATCAAATTACACTGCAAACATCAAAAAAATTATCGATGAGTCCGAGTGTCAACCTTCTCATTGATCGCACGCATTTTTTAACACACGCTTTTGTTTATATAGAAATGTTTATTTATTTTTTAAACCCTCATGGTTGGTAGGTATGTATTAGTATTAGTTAAGTACTTATTAATTCCATAAAAACATGTATGTCAAATACAACTGTGCATTATTTCGTTTAGGCTGGCTTAAACGCTGGTTACAAGTAAGTAATTCACGGTTTATTTCTAAATTATCAAAGTAGCTCAACACCTTGAAAAGGTTGGCGACCACTGATTTAGAGAATATAATTGCAATATTGCCGCGTTGTCATAAAAATCGTAAATTTTGAAATGACCATAATCCCTTGAGTGTTGTCCACCTTAATTACCTTTACTTTGACCTGTTAAAATATTTGTAGTAATTTCCTTTTTGGTATATATTAGTTCTACGACATGCAATTAAGTTACCTTAATTATTGAAAATTACGATGTGATGTTACCTGTCTTTGTTATTGGAATGACTTTGTTCAGTCTCTGAACCGGTTGTATTGGTTGCGGTAGTATTTGTACTGTTCTGTTCCTTTCTTCGATTCCGCTTTTCCAAAGATAATTTCACCTCGGTTTTTAACCTAAAACGATCACCGATGCAATATTTTTTCAATGAGACATTGATACAAAAACTCTTTTTGTCTTTTTGGCGTTTGAGCTTAAAAACTTTGTTTATAACGGTTTTTGTATCGTACAGGGTGGTCCAGTAATAGAGGACGTCGGACAAAAATATTTTAGGTGAATCGGTCAAGAGAAATCGCTGTAATTTATTTCCATGTTCGGAAGTTGGCCGCTAGGAGGCGCAACAGCAACAAAAACGTGTAAATGCCAATTTTCTTTTAAATTTCCATAATTGAGGTACAGTACAGACTCAATAATCTGAATAAATTAAAACGACGGTAATCCGGATTAGCGCAAAATTTGGATTACTGGAGAATTACTATAAATTTAATTTATACTTAACTATGTAATTTATTGATAGGTTATATAAAACAAATTTAACAAATATTTCTTAATATAAATATCAAACAAAAATTGCAGTAAGTAACCAAGTGTATTCGAAAAAAGAACTTAATCTCTACAAACAAGTAAATAAACATATGTATTCGAAAAATACTTATAAATTGTATATAAAAAACCTCGAATATCAGAGTAACAGAAATTATTTTCATTTTGAGATTAAAAAAATCAGTTATTTTTGTCTGTTTTTTCTTATTTTGCGTACTTATTTGGATAGTCTCATCTCTCAAATTTTTCAAGATGGAAACCTCATGACAGTAAGATGTAGTAAAATGCTATAAATGTGCGGGATATAATCACATGATCAAAAATTGTTCCAGAAAACAAAACTGCCTAAAATGTGGACTTCAAGATCATAATGCAATTTCTTGTACAACAAATAATGAACATTTTGCATGTCCAAATTGCATTGAAGTAAATCAGAAGTTTAAATTAGGATATATGATTAATCATAACCCATTTTCTTTAGATTGTCAAACATACAAATCACAAGTTGAAAAAGCAAAATTAAAAATTACATATGACGAATAGCAATTAGAGAACATGAGTTGTTTAGAAAATAAGGTAAATAAAATAAATTCTTGTAGTAAAGTGTATTACCTAATTAAAACAGTTTATACAAATGTATACAAAAATAACTGCAACATCAAAGACTATTATTGACTTGGTTATAACAAATGATTTTACATTAGAAACAGGAGTTAAACACGTACCTAAAATTGGAAAATTTACAGCTGGATTTTTGTAGATATTGAATATTATGTTTTGGAAAATTATGAAGAAGCAAAAGTTATAAAATTTGTAGATTATAAAAAATTAAATATTAATGACATTTATGACGGAATCGAAAACAATGTTAAAAATTCACTTAAGATAGTGGAAAAAATAATAATTCTGTTAATTCGAAAAATAACCCCGTACCTTAGTTCAATAAAAATATTTTGGAAGCCCAAAAAATTTGAGATAATGCCTATAAAAAATATATCCTAATGAACAATAATTATGATTGGGATATATACAAAAGAGCACGGAATCAAGTTGTAGGAACTTTAAGAAAAGAAAAAACTTTAAATTTTCAGAACAAAATTGATAGCAATAAAGGCAACAGTAACAAAATGTGGAAAACATTAAAACGTTTAGTTAAAGCAGAAAAAAGAAAAAACATTACCGAAATTATTTTTGAAGATGGCAAAGAAAACAATGCGTTAGAAATTGCTGAAAAACTTAATGTATATTATATCAAGAGTATTGAAGATATAGTAAATTCGATACAAAATGGAACTGAAGAAATTTGCATATTTAATGTTACAAATATAAATAGATTTAAATTATTTTGTGAAATATCACTGAACAGTTTAAGAAGAAAAATTTTGGATCTAAATTCAAACGAAAATTATAACGAAACGCTAAACAAAACATTAATTAAAGAAACCTTTGAAACCATTGGATATCCACTATTACATTTGGTAAATTTTAGTTTAAAATATGGCGTCATTCCCGAAAAATTAAAGTGCTCATATGTAACACCAATTCCTAAAGTAAAAAACTCTAAAAGATGTGATGAAATGAGGCCGATAAACGTATTGTGGGACATTGAGAAATTAATAGTCTGTAGTATATGAACAGTTTGTGTAATTTATAAATGAAAACATTTTGGTATAACATCGAGCTAGTTTTAGGAAAAAACACTCGACCGAAACAGCACTGCAGTTCGTAGCTGAAAAATGGAGAAGGAGCTTGGCAATGTATGAAGCAATAATAACAGTTTTTTTAGACTTTAAACGGGCTTTTGAAACCATTAACCGGGAAAGATTATTAAATAAATTATATTAATTATGGGATAAGGGATAATGTGCTAAATTGGTTTAAAAACTACTCGAGTAACAAATATCAAAAAATGAGAGTATCAAATGAAATTTCGAGTGACAAATCTATTTATATAGGTGTCCCTCAAGGTAGTATTTTGGAACCATTACTTTTTATTTTGTGTATAAATGATATTTCATTAATTTTAAAACATTGCCATATTCAGTTATTTGCTGATGAGACATTAATTTATATACAAGATAGAAATATATTAGCAGCACAAGATTTTATTAATTCAGATCTAAATGTTTTATCAACTTGGCTTAAAGTAAATAAATTAAAATTAAATTTAAATGGTTTTGGGTCAAAATTTAAACACTAATAACTTGTATATTTCATTAGAAGGGACAAATTTGGAAATAGTGAAATCCTTTAATTATTTAGGTATAATTATAGATGATAGATTAAATTTTAACTAACATTTTGAAAAGACTATAAGTAAAATTGCTGGTAAAATTGGATATTTTAAAAGAATTTCTACAAATTTAAGTTTTTTTCTCCAAAAAAATTATTATAATACTATTATCTATCCACATTTTCTATATGGTTCTACATTTTTGTATTTGGCAAACGAAGAAATATTTGATAAATTACAAATTAGTCATGCGAATTTTATTAAATTGTGATAAATATACAAAAATTACTTCAATGTTAAGAAAATTAGAATGATTAAATGTTCGCAATTAAATTTTTTATTAAGTTCAAATTTTTATTTATAAAATAAAAAATAATTTATTGCCCGAAAATCTAAGAACATTTATAAATGAAGAACATAATTACCTAACAAGGCAAAACAAAGACTTACATTTAAATTATGTTTTTAAAGGTGTTGTTTACAAGTCAATTTTTCATAAAGGGTCGATTCAATATAATAAACTACCATTTATTATAAAGCCTCAGAGATCCTATAAAAAAATTAAAATTAACTTAAGAGATTATTTATTTAAGAATCAATTTTAAAAGCTGATAAGGAACACAAAAGTATGGTTTTTGAAGCTAGTTTAGAACAGTCTATAATATTTAAAATTTTATGCTTGAAAAATGTAAATTGTAGCATTTATGCTAAATAAAGAAATTAACTAACTAATAAGGCACATTATTTTCATCAGCCCACTGCAAAGAAATTCTAATCCAATTTGATTTTGCCTGATCATGGCTAATTAAATATTCTGCTTCCCAGTTTTCCGTGCTTTGCAAGTTTTTCCAGCATTTTTTAACAACTGCAGATGTTACCTCATTCCATGAGTCGGAAAGTAGGCATATAGCATGGTACAAATTTATTTTCTTCGGGCACTCTATGATGTCAGTTTCGTCAATACACAATACATGGGTCAGTGAACTTCTTCCATATGTGAGACGAATTGTGTTTTGAACCATTGGCTGGATCAGGGCTGTGCAGCTAGGTGGTAAACACATTGTTGTGATCATTTCATCGTCACTGACCAACTGGTTTTCTGAGGCATAACTAGGTGCATTGTCGATTAGCAATAATGCTTTTCGAGGCAAGTTATTCTCTTGTATATATCTTCTAACCCCTGGAATAAAATAATTTGTGAAGTTGATTTATAGATAACCAATAGATCTTTGTCTTTGAACGCACGTGGATTCCTAGCTTTACCAATGACGAGCAATTTTAATTTGTGTTTTTTTTTCTCCATTAGCACATGTAAGAAAGGTAAACCTCTCTTTGCTAGTTTTGTGTTCTGGTGCTGTTCTTTCCTTTGACCCCACCAATGTTTTTTCTGGAAGAATTTTATAAAGCAAAGCTGACTCGTCAGCATTATAAATTTGGCAAGGTAATAAGTTTTCTTATCTAATATTCTGGGCCAAGTTTTGTTTGAAAGGTTCAAGTGCTTGAAAATCATTGGTAAGCCTAATTTTTATGATCCACCCTTTACTGGTACGAAAAGCATCTTTTCCATAATGCTGTTGATAAAACTGTTTAGCTTTCTCAGCTAAAATCTCATAAGAGATGGGAACATGGCGAGATCTTTGTTTTAAAAACCATGAATAAACGGCCTTCTGCATTTCCGGAAACTCAGCCTGCTTTAGAGTTTTTCTCTTTTCCGGACCATGGTAGCAATATTTTATGCAACTGAAAAAAAAGTTACAATAAAAATTAACTGAATAACTAATAGTATATAAAGTTATACATGTATGGAAAACCAACCTCGGTGGTCGGGCAGAATGTACAAGGTGTCCAATTTTGGTTGTAAATGCAAGGTATCTCCGTTATTTGCAAATATTTATGGTTGAGGTTTTCGCGACACCGTGCCACTTTTTTGTCAAACTCAAGCTGCCATAATCAGATTTTCCATAGCCCGCCTCGTTTCGGAGATACAGGACCAAATTGAAAAAGTTGCATTTTGGGACACCCCTCGTATCTCGGTTATCTTTTAACGTATCGAAAAGGTAAAAACTGGCTCTTATAGAGTTTTTTACGTAGAATCCAGTGGAGTAGACAGATTTTTACTCGGGGCCGTCGTTTTTGATACACGACCCAAGGTCACGTTTGTTTAAATGGGACAGCCTGTTTATTTTTACGGAGTCCTATTCGTCTTATTATGAGCTTTTCAAAAATATATGGTTATCTATACTTATTTTAAAAAATAAGGCTGCAATTTAGGTTTGTAATAATATCTATCTATATTTTTCATAGTAAGCCATGGACTGATTGTCAAAAATCGCTTTGTCATAAAGTAAACGAAGTTTTGATGTTAATACTAATAGACGTCAAATTAGTCGGTCTGATTATTACTTTTTAACAAATGGCTGCAAATCAATTATTTAAAAACTTTGAGCAATATGATATGCTGACCTGTTTCATAGAGAGTCATGAAAATATAAACGCTGCTTCTGAGCTTTATTTCATTAGGTAATGTTTTATTTTCATAATTATTATTGCAATCTTTTTTAAAACTTAAACTTTTATTATATAGATATCCGGAAAGGAGGCAGCCAAATAAATTAATATTCTATAGGCTGAAATCGAATTTAATAAATTTTGGCTCTTTCAAAAAGCCCATATCAAAAAAATATAACAAAGAGAATCGTGAGGCTGATGAAATTAACGTCTTAGCAAGTGTAAATGTAACGCCTGTAACGTCCTGTAGAAAAATAGAGAATGAAGTGGGTGTAATCAAGTCTCGGGTTCAAACGATTTTAAAGAAACATAAGTATAAACCTTATAAAGTCAGAGTTGTGCAAAATCCACATCCTGGAGATGCAGAACGACGTATTGATTTTTGTAGTATTTACAAAAAATTAATACTGATCAAAATTTTGGAAGGGCGGTTATATGGTCCGACCAATCGTATATGAGTAGTGCTGGAATATTCAATAGGCACAATACGAGACACTGGTCACCTGAAAATCAACATTTGATATTTCCACGCGAGCAACAAGGAAGATTTGGCTTCAATGTCGCTTGTTTCGTACTAGGAACCAAAATAAAATTTCATATTTTTGAAGGAGGTCTCACTGCTAATCGCTACCTTGAAAAATTGCAAAATATATTACCAGAAATCATAGAAGATGTCCTTTTAGCACATGTGAATCAAATATATTTCCAACAAGACGGAGCTCCAGCACATAACTCCCAAATTGTGAGGCGGTATTTAGGAGAGAACTTCCCCGAACGCTGGATTGGAACGCACGGACCTGTGCCATGGCCTCCTAGGTCGCCTGACCTGTCCATATTGGACTTCTTTTTATGGGGTCACCTAAAAAATTTAATTTTTCGTACCCGACATAACACAGTTTAAGACCTGCGTAACACCACTGAGCAGACATTTTTGCAAATACAAGCACGCAATGTAGTCATTTCAAATGCACTGGGTAAAATTGCAAGAGTGTGTGAGAGATGTGTAAGAGAAAATGGAAATCAGTTTGAGCAGTTCTTTTGAACATGGCTAATTACGAAAAATAGATATACTTAATATATTCTTAAAAACTTAAACTGTAGCCTTATTTTTAAAATAAGTATAGATAACTATATATTTTGGAAAAGCTCATAATAAGACGAATAGGACTTCATTTCACGTAAAAATGTACAGGGTGTCCCATTTAAAAAAAACGTAACTTTGGGTCATGTATCAAAAACGACGGTCCCGAGTAAAAATCTGTCCACGCCACTGGATTCTACGTAAAAAACTCTATAAGAGCCAGTTTTTACCTTTTCGATACGTTAAAAAATAACCGAGATACGAGGGGTGTCCCAAAATGCAATTTTTTCAATTTGGCCCTGTATTTCCGAAACGAGGCGGGCTATGGAAAATCTGATTACGGCAGCTTGAGTTTGACTAAAAAGTGGCACGGTGTCGCGAAAACCTCAACCCTAAATATTTGCAAATAACGGAGATACCTTGCATTTACGACCAAAATTGGACACCCTGTACATATGGTTGTTATTCACACTTTGCCCAATATATAATCAATGACGTATTTAAAACAACAATGTTTAAATGCGTTGAGTTCTGTTCTTGTTTCAGCGTTCTCAAACCCCGGTGAAATATTTTCCGTACCTGTGTACGTAAAACAAATTTCTATTTTACTAACCTCTCAATTTTGGCTCGATTCTTTTGTATGTCGGTAATCGTTGAACAACCAACTTGATATGTCCTAGCTAATTCGACCCCTGAATGTCCTTTGTCTAATTTCTGTAGAATTTTATATTTTTTACCGAAGGACAGAGTATTATGGTTTCTTCCATGATAAAGAATTCGATATCGCACGTGGTTGTTTAGTACGCTTTAGACTAACACTGAAATAAAAAGCGTTACAGGACGACGCAACAATGTTAAAAAATGCGGGTATATGAATATTGATTCATATTATAGAGTACTCATAACGCGCGGACATTAAAATATTCGAATTATTGAATACTTTAGTTTGGTTTAAATAAACGGATTATGGAAACCTTACACAATTGCGGATTACAGAATACCGTGTTATAAAAAAGTCACGTTCGGATTAATTTTGTCTATTTTCGAAAGTAAAGTGGTGGTGGCAGGTCAAACATTTTTACTTTCAAATGTAAATATCACTGTTTTGGAAGAACCGATTTAATTCGACTTGGTGTCGAAAATAAGTGCCTTTTTTGCTCTATTCGTGGCGCCATAAACTGTAGCGTAATGACTTTGTTAGTCACTAGGTGGCGTTGTTTTGGAATTCTCCAGAAGATGCTGATTTTCTCAAAAAAATTAAATGGAACCCTATGACTTTTATGTCACAATTTATTTGGTAGTTATAAAGAGCATTGAATAGTAAAACAAAAAATACAGATCCGCATTTAAATTAAGAAAGTTGATGATGGTCTCTCGAATCCGAAACGTCGGATTAGAAAATTAACTTTGTCGTTTTGTAGAGGAGAAAAAATGACAATAGCATTTTTTTTCATCTCTCATTTCAATTAATTCTACAATTTCAGGAAAACCAGAAAACTGGAAAAAAACGAGGCTCCAATAGAAATTTTGGTAGTCTCATAATTACATAAGCTTTGCAATAAAATAGCTAAAAGAGGGGCGTGCGGTGAAATTTTAAGAAAGAGTAGCAATTTTTAGAAATTTGCCTATTTGTAATCTAATTCGATTCTTCGATCATTTTTTGCAATTTCGTCAATGACGTCATTATAAAAACGTCGATGCTCCGACATATTTTGGAAAAGTTTATTTTCAATGGACAACAGCGATATATGCGAAAGTCTCTCCTGTCCCGTTGAATTTCTCACGAAATGTTTTATACGTTTAAGAGCTGTCAATACTAATTCACACAATTTCGACACTTGGGTGTAGGCATCTTCCAGCTCCTTGTCTTTTAAAAATTGCATTAGTTCCTTAGCGTTATTTTTTGCGCTAATGTCATCAGTTTCGTAAATCACTTTTAGTTTAGATCGGAATAACACTCGGTCGAAGAACTGGCCATAGTGAAGAAGAAGAGATTTAAACGCATCTTCTGGAAAAGTTTTTTCTTTAAATGCATCAAAATTGCAGGGCTCGAGGAATTTAAAATCATTTAAACCGTTAAATCTATAGTTTATTTGTTGCTGAATTTGGACGATTATTTCATAAGAGGCGTCTGTATGATGTTTGAACATCTCCCACCTTGTCTATTCGAAGACGCTTGGCTTGTGGCTCTACATTTAACGTCATCGTTTTCTCCCAAAATACATCAAAGTCATCTCTTTTTTGGCTTAACATGGACTTAAAATCATCCACTTTTTTTAGGCAAAAAGCAATATCATTTGTTTTAGTTTGTAATATATTAAAAACATTGTCCGAGAATGGAAATATTTCTGAAAATATGTTCAACAAATAATTAAAATTAAAATCTCGTTTCAAACAGTCCAAAAACCCCCTCGAACTATGTATTGCTTCTGAGTCCCACGTTTCATTATTTTCTATTATATTCTCAAATAGTTCAATCAGTGATTCACGATTTTCAGATACCGTTAACACAAGTCTTCCATTATAGTTCCACCTAGTAGGAGCTACTTTTGGCAATTGTTTGTGGACAATGGAGTCCAAAGCTTGTGTACGTTTTGTTGACTTGGAAAAAAAGCAGCCATGCCACTTAAACTAACGAAAAATACTTTACACTGTTTAATGTGATTGATGGACTCGGATAAAACTAAATTTAATTTATGAGCAAAACAATGGACACATACAGCACTTGGGAAAGTTTCTCGAACTTTAGCTTGCAGACCCCCTAATTGTCCTGCCATCATTGCAGATCCATCATAGCTTTGAGCAACTAATTTTTTCTCTCCATTAATTTCTTTAGTATATAATGCATCTGCTGTACGATTTTCGGACACATTCTTAAAACCTAAGAATCGCTCTTGAAAACTTCCGTCTGTTTTAACGTAGCGTATTCCTATAGATAATTGGCTAAAATTAGTGATCAGTTGTTTCGTCCAGAACAATAGCAATGAATCGCGCCTCGCCAATATCCTGCTTAATTCTTTTTAGAATAATGGTTGCAACAGCGGAAATTAAATCATTCTGGATTCGATTCGACGTTCCGTGAAAAACGCTAGACTGCTAGAAATGATTTTTTAAGGAATCATCATATTTAGCCATTAAACTAAGTAAATCTTGAAAATTTCCTCTATTTGAAGAAACCCTTGTGACGTCATGACCTCCAAATCCTAATTCGTGCTGTCTGAGATAACAAACAACATCGATAAGTCTTCTTAATATTTGCCTATTTTTATCGACTAGTTCAATGTGTTGGCGGTGACTAATTTCCAACTGTTTATTAAGGGCGTGTTCAATTCTGGTTTTGCTGAAGACTTTTTCTTTTATGGCGGCCTGCAAATGCGCTTTGGACATAATGTGTCCTTTTACAGCTTTATGGAAATTGTGTAAATCGGAAAAACCAGTTTTATATCAGAGACCTTATTCATTTTCAAAAAGTAAACATGGCCAACAAAATAGTTAAATTTTTTATAGGCGGTTTTGCCCTTCCTTTGGAAATTATTTGAAGCTTATCAGCGAAGTTTAATGTAATGTATTTGCATATCCAGGTCCGTAGTATTGTCTTCCATATCGCACCATGCACGACGCGACGTACGTATCACACAACACACGGATAGTCGTTCAAACAAAGAACCTACTCCAACGATAGCTCCCGCCCCCACTTAAAGCACGCGACTCAAATGCAAAAACTGCAAACAGCCGGTGGAAAGTTCAATAACCTCTGACTCGATTCACAGGAAATCAAGCAGACAGGACTTGGCTGCAGAGAAGCTAACGGCCCGCATAGGTTCTATTCGATTTTCTATTGTGGAGTCAAGGCCGCATTTATTATGGGCTTGATAATTAAGATAATATGTTAGCATTTTTAATATAAACGAAATTAATGGTTTCATATTTCAAAAATTACATTTTAGAAGATGTTTTGTAATTTTTTTTGGGGAAGCACTGCTTCCCTTGCTTCCATGGACTGCACGCCCCCGGAGGTAGAGCAGGACTTGCGACAGTGAAGCAACAAAAGAAAAACGACGAAATGAACCAATAACTGATAATAAACTAACAACAAACATATTTAAAATTATGGAAAACAACTTTCGCAAATGCTCAAAATGCCGGCTGTCATTGGCAATACAATTTTTTCTGTGTCGATTGGACTACAGCCTCCACTTCTGCTATAGAGATTTTTTGGATGGCATTCCTAATAAGGGCCACCATATCTTTTATTGTAGTAGGTCGGGTCGAATATACTAATACTTTTTACCTTAAGTAGTTTTCAGTAATTCTATTTATTTAATATTTATTTACGTTCTGACCGGCAGGACAAACGGGCACCTTAAAATTTTGATGCATTTTTAAGTTCAATATATTTTTGTCTAGTGGGCCGATTTTAATGATTTTTTCAGCAATTTGTAGCTAAATTATTTTTACTTTTTAGTCTCTAAATTAAAAGTGAAAGTTCCCATCTGTTTATTATACGAGGGAAAGCAAAATGTTATCTCGGCGATAGTTTGAAACGCCCTGTAGAATCATTTAGCAAAGTAAGGAATTTTAAACTCATTTTATTATCAAGGAACAACTTTTCTCGATAATTTGTTTTTTGTTTCATCCCGATAGCTTTATTTTTATTGAAGTTATGCGCTTTTGAAAAAGACGCTATCGATTTACAGCTATTTTAGCATTGAAAGTTTGCTTTTGCTTTGTTTATTGTTTTTGTAATGTCACTGTCACTAAAAACGATATTAATATTGTTTGTTGGCAGTTACTATAGCAGAAATGTTTTTTTTAAGTACAGAAATTGCATGGGCTAATGTTGCTTTAATTGAAGATGGTAGAGATCAAAATTATATCGCTAACAGTATAGTGCAGCGCGTTTACGCACACTTTCTCGAGACAGGTTCATACGCTAGACGTCTAGGAACAGGCCCTCGTAGGAGAACTTCCCACTGAGATGATCGTTTTATTGTAAGTTTATCACTAAGAAACCGCCGGCGCCGTTTGCCAGCTGTTCAAATTCGTAACGAAATGCACCACGTAAGGCACGTAAACGTAAGTGAAAGAACTTTAACGAGGAAGGTTAAATGACGCAAATCTTATGTCAAGAAGGCCTGCTTCGGGACCACAACTAGCTATAGAGACCATCGGATCATCCGGCTGCGATTTGCCAGAGAACACCAAAATTGAACTGAAAATTATTGAAGATATGTTTTATTTACCGCAAGGTTTTGTTTGACATCCCCAGACGGCCGAGAAAGAGTATGGAGACGAACAGGGGAGCGATATGCCGAATGTACTTTTAGTCCCAGAGTAAGCTTTCAAGGAGATTCATTTATGGCATGAGCGGGAATTTCTTTGCAATCACGTACCGACTTGTATATCTTGTTCCTTGGGGAGCCATCAATGCGGAAAGGTACATAAATGAAATGTTGGCTAATTATGTTATTTCACACATGCACAATTGGTGGGGGATAATTTTATTCTAATGCATGATAACGCGCGACCTCACCCGGCGCGGATAGTGAGGGAATATTTAAATGGTGCCAACATCACACAAATGGATTGGCGACCGCATAGCTCAGATCTAAACCCTATCGAGCATCTCTGGGGTATAGTCGATAGGAAAATTCCAAGTTTAGTACCTGCCCCTGGAACATTGGAGTTTCGAAGGGCACTGCTAGAACTGTAACAGTTTAATTTGGTTATAAGTTCATTTCATTGTATGATTAATTTAATATTATAATCTACTACTTTAGTATTAAGTTTAGTGATTAATATGTACGCCTTGTTGGTTTAATTTACTTAGATATTAGTAGTTTTCTTATTAGAAGCGGTTAAATTGTTCATATTTAAGCGAAATATAAATACAACACCTTTGGCAGCAAATTTCGGTACACACAGTGTCACCTCTCGATAGATAGTTAATTTTGTACCTATATCTGAACTCAAGATATAAAGGAATAATTTTCAGTAAATGGTATAAGTTTAGCGTTCGTTCATAGATGTCGCCAAAAAAAAATCAGTTCAAATATAATTGTTGGATTTATTTAATTTTGCCGAATTTAATAATTATATACTGTATAAGAAAAACTTCAAATAGCACTTTAGACAAACTATTTATTTCCCATATATTTTACAGAGTAGATATAAATTAAATTTTATTAATTTTGAAAACCTGTTTTCGAGTCCTTTATACAAGTCTTGGGATTTTCGTTTTCTTTGGCTAGATATGCTGCATTTTTAGATTCGAGCGTGTATTTTGTATAACTCTTCTGTCGCTGTAAAAAAAACCAAATCATTAGTACCCCAATAAATTCTTTGATATAAAGTCGATATTATGTATTAATATTGAACTGTAAATACTTGTATAAAAAAAAGGTTGCCTTGATAAATATTTCTTTTCAGATATACATAGGATTATTTTTAGACTATAGATACTATATATACACCACTTCATATTTTCTCTTAAATCTACATTTTATTATTCGTGTTCCTTTTTGCTTTGAATATGTAACATATAGTTAGACATAAATGAACCAAAGGTATTTCTCGATTCAATATTAATATTCTTACCTTTTTTTTCCTGAGACTATATAAACTACAGCCTTCTTATAATTTCTATCAATGTTTGATGTTCCGAAATTCAGATCGACTTTTGTTTTGTCCATAGTTGCATAATTACTTGGAGCCTAATATAAACTGAAATTTCGTTACGTTTGCGTCTGACGCATTTCCTAAAATAGTTAATAATTGTGTGAATAAATTCCTATTTTATGGTTAAATAATGAGTTTATACAGTTGGGAAAATTCTATTAAATTAAACTCAACTTACGTTTCATTTTTATAACATTTAGCTACTCCTGCACATCATTTTTTTTGACTCTTTGGTACTCTACTCCGGACTAATATTTGACTTTTCTGAGTGGTCCTTTTCCATTAGTACTAGAGTAATTAATTAAATATTATTTGTTTATTTACGTTTCCATTTCGCCTAGGCGTTGCTTTTAAATTTCAGGTTAGTTGTTTCTGTCAATGTTATTATTGTGTCGTCTCGGAACTTTTCGTATCTATTCGGCTAAGACTTCCATATTAACTTATTCTCGAAACCCTCCATTCGGTACTTCCTCATATCAAGAGCGCAGGCATCTTTTTCGCTGTTGCCAAGTGTATTCCTGCATTATTTCCTGTATCTTTCTCAACCAATGGAGAGTCGTTTTTCTTGTCTAACATGTTAATCATATCCTTGTTTTATTCCGACTATGTGCTCTTTTGGCAAGGTTGTTAGCACCTGATATATTCTAGCCAATGGTATTCCGCCACCTTAGTTAACCAAAGTTCTAGATAGAAAGGAAGCTGGGGGAACACATTTTTCACTTTTCTGGTCACCTGCAGATAACCCACAGGTCTTCAGCGCGAGTCTGAGGAAATAATCCAGGAAAATCTTGGAAATCCGTTAGCGGGAGTTTTCCTCAACACCCCTATAGTTTTTCGGGCACATTATAGTTTGCACTGTGAGTGTTATTTTTCGTGCTAGAAAATCTCTCTAAGAGAGGATTTTACCTGAAGATTGGACCAGACCGCCATTTTCCATGCCCTTGTACTTGGCACGTGAAACCACTTTTTGACTAGAACTGAGTGACCCTATTGGATAGGTAATTTGCTTTAATATAATTTATCCTGAAAAGGGGATATTTTTTTTTTCTGAAATTTTGCATGATTTTCAATTTCGTAATTTGGTAACTTTTCTCATTTTTTTTTGGAATTAACTTTTGCTCGGGTGAGACGATTTTTTTTTTTTTGATGCAACTGGGGCTAGTTTTTATATATTTTTTTTATTAATTTTTAGTTTGTATTTCGTCGAACATCTTTTACCTCAGTAATTTGATTCATTTTCCTATTATATTAACCATATTTTGTGGATCGTAAATTGGCTCTATTTTATTTTAAAATAAAACCACAATATTTAAGCGGCTTGCATAGTGTGATTTGGTTAATGTATTCGTTTTTTTTAATAGATAATAAACAGATTAATAAATGGCTTGCAGAGGTTTTCAGTTTGATTTGCCGCTGGAAAATAATTAGTTAAATAAAACCTTTTTTTTAAGCTGGTTATATTATAATTTAAATATATTTGTGCCTTTTGATTTTTCTTATTGCTGCCTTATTATATGTATATTTTTTGTAAGTATTCTCACAACGTTTCGCTTAAATATTTGCTATTCTTCAGGTCTATACATACCTTCTTTTGTTAAGATTTTGCTTTTTTTTATTTTATTTTCATTTCTATTTAAATTGGCCGAGGTCAGTCTAAATTTTCTATTTATTTTATACGGGAAATTGTTATAGTAATCGATTTTGTTACAAATTTATTTATTGTAAATTGAATTTAGTTATTGGAGTCAGTTATAATAATGTGCTTATATTTTTCTTGCCCAACGTTTCGATTACTTTTAAATCATCATCAGGACCTAATTTTTTTTTTTTTAGTATTAGAATTATTTCTACTTTATTACGTATTTCTAATTTAAATCATTCCGATTCAGTCGAAACCTTGTATTTATTTTAGTGTTAACGCGGGTTATTGGAAAAATAGGATTATATTTGATAAAGTAAATTTTAGAATTTTCCTTTTCGGTCTTAGTTTGTATTTGTGGATTTGTTGGATTTATTGACACAACGTTTCGACTGAATTTTCGATACCCATCAGGGTATTTTGTGCTTATTGATGGTATCTTTAGTGACTTCATTTTAAATTATTTAATTGTATTTTTTTTATTTTGTTGCTTGCGGTTTTAATTTATTTACAGAAAAGTTCTGATTAGTGTCTTGAAATTAATTAAATATTTTTTTATACTTCTCGGTAAGACTAAATTTTTAAAATTAAATTATTGTTCTGACTGTTCAGTTCATTTTGAATCAGTAGAAACCTTTTGGGGATTTTTTAGAGTTAATTAAAATTATTTGGGTTTTTGTTATAGACTTTGAATCACTATGAAAAATTCTAGAAAATTTTTGTTTTCATAGGGTTCAAGTCAGGGGCCAACTGTAAGTCACGGTCCTAATTTCAAGTCAGGGGCCAACTGAAAGTCACAGTCCTAATTTCAGTCAGGGGCTATTTGCAACTGCAAGTCACAGACAATTTCAAGCCACAAATTTAACTTCAAGACTCGGGACTAATCCCATGTCACGGGCCTAGTTTGAAGTTAGGAGCGCTAGGTGCTGCTGGATTTGGTGACACTTATTGTTTACTTTTTTTCTTTATACCGTAACTGATAACATACTTATTGTTTATATTTTTTTTTCTTTTATACAGTAACAGATAAATAGATTTTTTTTTTCTTAACTTCATTTGTGTGTTTTATTTAGCTCACTCTTTTTCTTTTAAAGTATCAAGAGGAAGCAAGTGCCGCGAAGATCAAGGGGCTTTCCAATTTAAGCCGTTATAAATTGGTGGCGCTCATTTCTTTTTTTTTTCGTTTAAGATTTCTTAAGTTTTCCCACGCCCTACTCTCCGGGTTAATTGAGCTAGGGCATCTACATTGCACGCTCTGTTGACCACGAGCTGTAATCTTGATACCATTTTGTGGTAGTGGAGCGTAGCAATCTTGCACCTTGGTTTTGAGAAAATCCAGGGTTCCAGAACAATGGGCGGCTATTCCTCAGGAGGATATACGACATTTAGTGGAAAATATGCCGAGACGAATAAACGCTGTCATTGAAGCTCGAGGGGGTAATTTAAAGTAATCATCTGGTTTAAATTTCTTATTGTTTGTTTTAATGTTTCCCATGATTTAATAGGTAATTCTGTAAAAGTTTATAATCAGAATAAAAGTTACGAAAAAAATGTTAGTATTTTCTTTAAACTTTTGTATCTCCAATAAAAATAAAGTTATTGAGATCAAACAAAAAACAAATTATCGAGAAAAGTTGTAACTTGATAACAAAATTACTTTCAAGTTCCTTACTTTGCTAAATGATTCTACAGGGCGTTTCAAACTTTCGCCGAGATAACGACATTTTGTTTTCCCTCGACAGATGGGAACTTTCATTTTAAATTGAAAAAGATAAATAGTCAAATAATTTAGCTACAAATTGCTAAAAAAATTTTTAAAATCGGCCCACTAGAGAATATATATATATATATATATATATATATATATATATATATATATATATATATATATATATATATATATATATATATATATATATATATATATATATATATATATATATATATATATATATATATATATATATATATATATATATATATATATATATATATATATATATATATATATATATATATATATATATAGATATATATAAATGTGTCCCAAATTTGGCTTACATGCATTGCTATCTCGTAAACCGCTATAGCTACAGGGTGGGTTAAATTAGGAAAGTTTTAGAGAATTTTATTACAAATTTGATGACGTTTTGAAGTTTAGGATATCTTTTGTGGTTTTCAAGATAATTGGGAAAAATCAAAATGGTGCATTTTCAACTTTTGCCCGTAGCTTCTAAACGACTCGTATTATGGTTTTATGGTTTATACATTATTAGGGCACATTTATTAGAGGAACATTATGCAGGTAAAACGAAGTTTCTAGCTTCAATTGTTTTTGAGATATTGGCATCAACTTTTTATTTTCTTACCGACGCCATATTGGATTATTGTATTTTTGGAAAGATCTTTTTAAGAGCTTTCCAATGATGTATAACAAGGTAAGATTATTATTTTTCTTGAGCTCTAAAAACCAAAATAATTGTTTTTTTTTAAGTAGGCTTTGATTACGCATGGCGGCCATAATGAAACAAAAGAATGCCGCATGTCAACAATCATTTTGTGTTCCTGAATAACTACTTAAAATGGAGGGTAATTATTCCAACGAAGAGAATTTGGATATGATAGAACTTTATTTTAAAGCAAATAGAAATACACAAGCAGCTGCGCGTTCATACGAAGAACAATTTCCAGACCGACATCAACCAAGCCAAAGGCATTTCAGATTTCTAATTCTTAACCTGTTAGCCTACGGGTCTTTTTTGAAACCGAAACCAAAGACCTATTCAATAGATAATGAAGCAAGAAACGCAGCTATAATAGAAAGTGTCAGGGACAACCCAACAACCTCAGTAAGAAAGATTGAAGAACAAACGGCAATTCCCAAATCAACCGTCCAACGAGTCTTGAAAAAACTTCACTTTCATCCCTATAAACCTACTATTGTACAGGGTCTTCAGGTAAATGATTTTGCTAGAAGAATCACGTTTAGTGAATGGTTCATCAACAAATGCCAGCAAATACCCAACTTTCATTCTAAAGTACTTTGGACAGATGAAACACGATTTACAAACTGTGGAATTTTCAATAAACATAATACTCATTACTGGGGCACCGAAAATCCTCATAATTTAGAAGAAAGATGTTTACAAACAAAATTTGGGTTCAATGTGTGGTGTGGCATTATAGGTAATTCCAAACAATGCACTTCTGCTTTAAATCACTCATAACAATTTGTATTTTAGATAACCGTTTGATTGGGCCGTTCATTTTCCAAGAAAATTTATCGGGTAACAGATATTTGCAACTATTACGGGAACAAATTATTCCAGAAGTTATAAATTCTGTTCCCCCAAACGACCTGCAAAATATTTGGTTCCAACAAGATGGCTGTCCGGCTTACGGTACCAGAGAGGTGATGGCGGTCCTCAGAAATACTTTCGGGGAAAATATTATCGCTAATAATGGCCCTCTTGCTTGGCCGGCAAGGTCACCGGATATTACTCCTCCCGATTTTTATTTATGGGGATAAGCAAAAAATGAGGTCTACGAATTTTCTCCGCCAGAAAGTCTCAGAGAGCTAGAAGACAGAGTCCGAGATGTTTTTGCTAATATTAACAGGAACACCTTAAGAAGGGTTACACGGAAGGTATTGGAGAAATGTCAAAAATGTGTGGAAAATGAAGGGAGGCATGTGGTGTAACTTATATTTTTTTATGTGTTAATTTAAATTTAGTTTAGGTATTTTCAATAGTGTGATAGTTACATTTTAGTCACTAGGTATTCACTGTTAGTATAATATCTTAGTTGAAAATCTGAAACATCGATGGTTGAATTAATATTTTTACCCATAAGCTAACAAGTTTACAATTAGAAATCTGAAATGCCTTTGGCTTGGTTGATGTCGGCCTGGAAATTGTTCTTCGTATGAACGCGCAGCTTGTGTATTTCTATTTGCTTTAAAATAAAGTTCTATCATATCCAAATTCTCTTCGTTGGAATAATTACCCTCCATTTTAAGTAGTATAAGAAACTCAAATAAACTTTGTAAAAACTCGGCACAATGAGAAAATGATAACAAGTACTATTCAGGAATACAAAATGATTGTTGACATGCGGCATTCTTTTGTTTCATTATGGCCGCCATGCGTAATCAAAGCCTACTTAAAAAAAACAATTATTTTGGTTTTTAGAGCTCAAGAAAAATAATAATCTTACCTTGTTATACATCATTGGAAAGCTCTTAAAAAGATCTTTCCAAAAATATAATAATCCAATATGGCGTCGGTAAGAAAATAAAAAGTTGATGCAAATATCTCAAAAACAATTGAAGCTAGAAACTTCGTTTTACCTGCATAATGTTCCTCTAATAAAAGTGCCCTAATAATGTATAAACCATAAAACCATAATACGAGTCGTTTAGAAGCTACGGGCAAAAGTTGAAAATGCACCATTTTGATTTTTCCCAATTATCTTGAAAACCACAAAAGATATCCTAAACTTGAAAACGTCATCAAATTTGTAATAAAATTCTCTAAAACTTTCCTAATTTAACCCACCCTGTAGCTATAGCGGTTTACGAGATAGCAATGCATGTAAGCCAAATTTGGGACACATTTATATATATATATATATATAGCTCGCTTTGTCGTTTTTTTTATTGTGTTTCACTGTAGCAAGCAAGGTAGAACTCGGTTTAATCATTTTGCCCAAATCGAGTCCTGCTCTGCCTCGCCCTAGCTGTAGCTATTTTATTTCGAAGCTTATGTGATTATGAGACTGAGTTTTAGTAATTTTTGCTTTGTTCCTTTGTTAAGTTTTGTTCTTTACGGTTATGCAAGATTACTAAAGTCTCTGTTGAAGCCTTGTTTTTTCCAGTTTTTAGGTTTTCCTAAAATATTAGAATTAACTGAAATGAAAGATGAAAATAATTTCCACTTTGCTATTATCGATTTTTTTCCTCTACAAAACGTCAAAGTTAATTTTCCAATCCGACGTTTCGAATACGAGAGACCATCATCAACTTTCTTACGTTAAATGCGACCTGGATTTTTTTATTTCACAATTCTATGCCCTTCATAACTATAAATACATTGTGATGTAAAAGTCATAGCTTCCCATTTGATTTTTTTGAGGAAATCAGCATTATTTGGAGAATTACGAATCTAGTGACCACTAACAAAGTAATAACCGAACAGTTTATGGCTCTAAGAGTAGAGCAAAACACCAAGTGGAATAAAATTGGTTAATCCAAAACAGAGATATCAACATTTGAAAATAAAAATGTTTGATCTTCCCCCACCAGTTTATTTCTGAAACTAGACAAAAATGGTCTCAAGCAAAAAAGTGCGTAATTGTTTGAAGAATAAATATAATGCTTATATTTTCAACATACCTCAATTACGGAAATTTAATAGAAAATTGGTATTTACATTTTTGTGTTGCTGTTACGTCCCCTAGCGGCCAACTTTCGAATAATTTACAGCAATTTCTCTTGGCCGATTTACCTATAAATACCGTTTTCCTTAAGTTCTATCATTCAACGGGTCCCGAGCTACAGCCGACGTGCTCTCTTATTGGATCATCCTGTACATAAGGCTAGTCAAAATTCAAGATTCACACATTTTTAAATTTTTTTTTATTAAAAAAAATAATAAAAACTAAGGAGGGTGGGTATAATCACCCTGCAAAGTGTGAAAAAAAGACTGGTCTATTATACACATCAGTAAATTTCTTTAGCTGCATAGATTTTGGCGTAAATATACAGTATGTCCGCGAATACAGGTGACAAGAGGATAAAAATTACCATTTTTCGAAAAAAGTCACTCTTTATAAAAGCTTCTGCTTGTTAAAAATATATAATTCAGCTTACAAATTTTTGGTTTTGTCATAGGGGGTGCATAAAAAATACAAAAATTAGAAATATTATCAAGAGAAGCTTTTATAAGTTTTTTTTCGGAAAATCTTTTCTGACGTTTTGTTTTTTGGTCATATCTACCCGCGGCCATACTGCATATCTGACGCCAAAAAATATATCGTCAGATTTGTTTTCAATAACAATACAAGTCATGTATTTTTGTTCTAATAGTTTTTTTACGAAAAAATGCTGTAAGTTTGAAAGATCATCTAAAGTGATGGATCATCGTAAATCCTAACTGATTATTCTGTATCAGTATCAGCGATCTTATTCAAAGAAAAACAAAACGTATGCAAATATTGATCAAAGATGTAAATATACCTCAAGTATTTTTCCTTTAAACACCTATATTTGTCTTCCAACAGTCTTTTTTCACAGCGCAGTTTCTCAAACTGTCTATCGTCGAACGTGTGCTTAGTTTTCGCTGCTTCTATTTCGCTCTGAAATTTGTTCTTCAGTTCAGCCATTTCCGCTTGATGCCCTTGTCTCAGAATCTGCTCCTTTAAAAAAAAATTGAAAACTATAATTCAAAAAATAAGTTATTAGGCGGAACTACGCTGTCGGAAAAATAGAGGTCATAAAATAAGCAGAGAAACAAAAGGGCGCAAATCTAACATGCTGTTTCTGTTGCGAGTCCTAATATATACAGTGTTTCCCAGATTCGCTTCTGTATACATAACTTTTAAAGTATTTGATGTATCAAAACGAAATTTCTTATAGGTAAATAGTACATAAAGAGGAGAGTTTCACATATTTTTCACTTAAATGGAACACTCTGTATATTTTTACATTTTTGGATCCCTGAGACAATTCTGAATCATAATGCGACATTTTAAAAACTTTTTACGCATACTTGATTTTTTTATAGCAATTTTTAAAATTGCATCCAGGTGGCCATGACCGGGCGCAAATTAATCTAAGGACCTGAAATGATGACAGAATAATAAAATCGCTAAGTTTTAGTGATTAGTCTGATAGCTAGGAACAAAAGAAGTTGATAAAATTAAATTTTGTCTTTTAGACAAGAACATTTTGAGAAGACGATTTTTCTGCGAATCGAACGGTATTAACTTGTTTGCGATTGGATTAAAAATAATCTCAAAAATTAAATATTACTAAGAACAATTCTCGATAATCAATTATTTACTTTTATCAAGTGCGCCATGGATATCCATGTTGGATATTAAGTAGGATTTTTAATTGTGACAGTTGGTTGATCAAGATTACTTACCTTGGAACTATAGTTGGCGCATTACCTTTCTGGAATGACGTCATTTTTGGTTATTTTTGTTTGATTTATGTTAACTGACAGTGACAAAAACATTTTGAAAAAACTCATTGTCGTTTCTTTACAACAGTCAATGCCGGTTTTGGTTATGTGTCTTTCAGAATATATTCGTCAAAATTGACATTGATTTGTTGTGATTCTTTTTAAACTTTTGCAAGATGCCGCGAAGATATAATCAGCAATCACAGCTAATAGTTTTGAATATCTTGGCTTTTTTTCAATTGGAAAAAGAGCAAGCTAAAAATGGAATCCTTCCGCAAACTGATAATATAATTGAACGAGCTTCAAATGCAACAAAACTTAGCCATACAACAATCATAAATATTAAGAAAAGAGGAATAACGAGCGATGAATCCTTTACCTCCAGAATGTCTCAAAAGCAAAAAGAGGTAAAAACAAAAATTACAGATTACTTAAAGAACAAAATAAGAGATACGATCTACTGCATGTATGCGAAAAATGAATATGTTACAATGCAGACTTTGCTTAAAAAACTAAAAGAGATAAATGAATATTTTAATTTTTCCATCACCTCGCTAAGAAAATACGTAAAAAGTATTGGTTTTAAGTGGAAGAAATCAAAAAATAGAAAATACCTGATGGATTTGCCCCACATCGTCCACAAGAGAATCAATTTCTTGAGGGAATATGTCAAAAATCAAAATCTAGGACAAGATGCTTATACCACCGTATTTATTGATGAGACTTGGATTTTTAGTAAAGGTTCGTTTAGAAACAGCTGGCAGGATAACACTATGTCTACAAGTTCTAAAAAAGCTAGTGAAGGTCATCGATATATTGTAGTTCACGCTGGATCAAAGGAAGGATTTATTAAGGGGGCCAGTTTAATATTTAAAAGTGGACTAAAAAGCGGAGATTATCATGACAATATGAACAAGCAAAATTTTGAAAATTGGTTTAAAAATCAGCTGGTACCAAATCTTCCTCCAAAAAGTTTGATAGTGATGGACAACGCAAGCTATCATTCCGGCCTTTTAGAGGATATTCCAAGAAAATCATGGACAAAGCAGAGATTGATTGGATGGTTAAAAGAAAAGAACATTGACTTCCCAGAGAGGGCCATGAAGGATAAAATATGGAGCATTGTAGAAAAAAATTGTAACATTGAAAAAACATTCTACCTTGACGAATATGTGAAACCTTTGGGCCACAAAATACTAAGACTTCCTCCATACCATTGTCAATTTAATGCTATTGAAATGGTATGGTCTGAGTGTAAGAGGAAATACGACCAATACATTGCTAGTCTGAAGGGGACACCATCGGAAGTTTTGGCCATGTGGGAAAAAGCGATAAATGAAGTATCTTCAGAGCATTGGAAAAATTATGTCAGCGACACAGAAAGGGTAATTCAAGAAGCTTGGAAGACAATACAGATATGTGATGCTTCAGACATTGCGCCACTTGTAATTAGTACCGACGAAGACAGCAGTGACGATGAAGAATTTAGTTCTGATTCTGAAGACAGTGAAGGGGAGTAGTTTTTATTTTTAAAGTTAGTTAGTTATACATTAATTTCTCTCTTTTAGTTTTTAAAGCAAAGTCTGCATTGTAACATATTCATTTTTAGCATACACGCAATAGATCATATCTCTTATTTTGTTCTTTAAGTAATCTGTGATTTTTGTTTTTACCTCTTTTTGTTTTTGAAACATTCTGGAGGTAAAGGATTCATCGTTCGTTATTCCCCTTTTCTTAATATTTTTTCAGTATTGTCTGTAATTGAGAATTAAAATAATTTTGATGAAAATGGGTAACTGGCGTCAATTTATTACATTGCAAACAAAGAATAAGACTAAGATGAAAGAATTTATATTAGTAAAGTCTTATTTGCAAAATAATTTTAGTTTTTGAAGTTATAATAGTTATTTTTGTATTAAGTGTGCAAAATGAGGGTTTTTTTATGGCAATGAGAGTGTTAATTTTTTGCCAGCCATTTTCGACAAGTTGCAGCGCTTTCTGTACAGAAAATGCCAATTTTAAATTCGCTTTAGCCAGTGCTGAACGCACCCCTCCTATCTACATCACTGCATACGTTTAGGTTAGGAATGATCGCTGAAATATAAATAATATAAGAAATACGTTATTTGAAACCAGCGTGACGTCATTCCAGAAAGGTAATGCGCCAACTATATCTATGCATCATGTCAGGTAAAGTCTGCCCAGCCTATCTCTGTTGATGAAAAGAATGCACGTCTGTGCGCCTAACGCCCGGAACAGCATTTTTTATACAGTTTTCTGCTGCCCCTCTTCAGATATCGTCAACAAACAAATTTAGGCGTGCAAATCTGTATCTTTGGCTAACAAATAGTTCAGAGTATTAAACAAAAATATAACTTCAACTAACCTCAATAACGCTATAAAATGTAAAAGCACAATATTCGAGTTCACTGTAGTTGTTCAAAGTGCATTCCTCCTTGTTTATGACACATTTCCGCTCGTTCAATTGCTTCTCTCAACATTTGAGGCGTAATACTTCTAAATACACGTAAAATCCTTCCTTCTTAGATTTCAAAAGTGGCTGGGGCTGATGCATAGACTCTTTCTGTAACATATCCCCAAATAAAGAGAACAGTGAGATCCGGTGAACTTTATTATTAAAATGTTTAATTAAATAATTGAGAACTTCTCTGGTGTTGTGAGGCGGTGCTCCATCTTGCTGGAAGTAAATTCGGCGTAAAACTTCTAAAGGTCGATCATCAAGATGATGCTCAATTTCATTTTGGAGAAAGCCTAAGTACCTAACCCCTGTTGATTGGCCTTGAAATAAAATTGGCCCAATTATTCAGTTACTAACGACACCAGCCTAGATATTGACACCAAACCTTTTTTGAAAATTTCCTACTCTCATTTCATTTCATTTTGTTGGGCCCAGTAAAGAGTGTTTTGCTTGTTAAACATTCCACTATTAGTAAATCTGGATTCGTCAGAAAACAAGATAAAGTTGATAAAATTTGGGTCAATTCTACAATTTTGAAGCAACCAGTCACAAAACAATCGTCATCGTCAGGATACAAATGTTGGTGTAACTGGTACTTAAAAGCTCGATATCCGTATTTCTTTAGTATTTTTCTAGCTGATTCATGACTTAAACCCAGTTCGTGACTAATTTTTCTTAAAGAAACAGTTTTATCAACTTCAACCATAGCAAGAACGTTAATCTCCATTTCTTCATTTATAATAAATCTGCCTTCCGCCACTTGATTTCCTTCTTGATGCTTAAAACGATTCTCGAGATATGGAAAATACTGATGGACTGGATGTTGCCGGTCGGGGAATCTCTGAGTATACAACTCAGCAGCATTCCTTGAATTTTTATGATACTCTCCAAATATTAATAACATACGACTCTTGCACTTTGAGTTATTTTGACTTAATACTGAAAATCAAGAAAAATAAGGACATCTTATGTTTACTCAGAAAGAATAGGTAAGTGTCCCTGTCAAAACAAAAATCCTACTTAATATCCGCCTTGGGTATCCATGGCACACTTGATAAAAGTAAATATTTGAATATCGAGAATTTTTCTTATATTTTTATATAGTAATATCTAATTTTTGCGCCTTATTTTTAATCCAAAAAGGGTCGCCATTTGAAAAAAAAATATTTAGACACAAAAATTTGATTTTACCAATTTCTCTTGTTCCTAGCTCTCAGACTAATCACTAAAACTTAGCGATTGTATTATTCTGTCAGTGTTCCATTTAAAAAATCGAAACTGGAGTCATTTCCGGTGAAACCGGAAGTGACCGAAAAGTAAAAAAAGCGAAAACTCTCCTCCTTATGTACTATTTACCTATACCAAATTTCGTTTCGATACATCAAATACTTTAAAAGTTATGGCCTGTCTAATAGATTCGTTGACACCTGGTATAAGGATCTCGGCTCCTATTATACCTACAGCAAAGATTAAATGGGAAAATTTTTAGAGGAAACTTAGCGGATTCGATATCCAGCTTCAGATTTACGATCTGTCAATTGGTTTCGGAAATATTGCCGAAAAACCGAAAATGGCAGATTTCGATTTTCGCCAGTAAATTTGACAGCTGTCACAATGTGACATTATTCGGACAGTTTTTTAAGACGAATAAGATGGCGTGTACGACATGTCTCCATCGTCTTTTGTTATCCCGCAACCAGTGGCGGCTATTCAGGTGAAGTAGGTGAAGTGCTACTTCACCAGGAAAAATAAACAAGCAAACATCTAACTACATTTATTATATATTTCTTAAAATTTAAGTTTTTACATTCATTTATTCACCTAATTGGCAAAAAATAAACTGTACATCTCGAATAAATATTTTACTTGGCCGTTGGCGGCATGCCTTTTTAAAACTTTCAATTGAACTTTATTATAACAACTATAACAGTGCCGCAAACCGCTTCGACTTTGCTGGAAGTGCTATGTTTAGTTTACGATTTTCCTACTACGTTGCCATGACAACGCGTTCGCGATGACGTCGAGCACATGGAAGAATAATGTTAACCAGCGCCATACAACGCTCTTGGTGAAATGCTAACGCAGTACACTACACCCTTTATTTTCGCGGATTTCGCTGCAACCGGTTAGTTCCTTTACAGTTTACTTGACTGTTTTGTGTTATATTTATTTATGGTCTTGTTACAACTCTATTTGGTGTCGGGTTTATTAATTTACATTATTGATGAATCCGATCACGGTTGTTATTTGCATTTTGTTGGAAACTCCATTCAATCGATGGAAGGAACAAGATCAGAGTTTTAATCGCCATCCTGGTTCTCGGGGTACAAATGGTTATGTAGTAGTCAAATATGACAAAAATTGTTGTGGTGGCCTTGTTTACTAGTTTCCAATAAATATTCAGTGTGGAATAAAGAAGAATTTGATATGTTAAATATATGAAGGTCTTTACATAAACATGAAGACTCAGAGGAGTATTTAAAGTGCGAATTAATGCTAAAAACATTTGTAAAAAATCAAAGCACTATAGCTGACCCTTTAAAAGAAAATGCTAAACTATATAAAATACATTTTAACGAAAACGTCCGATTAAATCGACTATTTATGAGCTTGGTAATTGTCGCAGTTTTGTACCTTGCAAAACAAGAGTTAGTCTTTCGCGGCCATGATAAGATCAGCGAGTCAATAAATAGGGGGAATTTTAAAAAGCTTTTAGGTTTATTAATATCGAGAAGTTCCCAAGAATATGTTTTTACGACTTCATAAGATCACCACGAAAAAATTAAAAATGTTTTTACTATTGACTCAAAAACTATTCAAAAAGAAATAATTGAATGCTTCTGATTATTTAAATGATCATGTAAAAAATTAAATAATGAACACACAGTTTTTTTTTTGTGCAAGTGGATGACACCACTGATATTACGCAAACCTCAGTAGTCGAGAGATTCTTAGGATTTTATAATGTCAGCTCCGATAGAACGTCGGAGAATTTATATTTTCTATTGTATCAAATTTTAAACCAATTTGACTATAAACATAAATTAATAGGGCAATGTTACGATGGGGCAAGTGTGATGTCTGGCCATCTAAATGGCCTTCAAAAAAAAAAAGGGGCCGCTGGCTGTATTTGTCCATTGTCTTGCGTATCGTCTTAACCTTATGATGCAGCAAAGTTTAAAAATATTTCTAAATTTCGAATTTTCTCTGCAAGTCTTTCATCACTCAGCTAAACGAACGTATGTTCTTACATCTGCATCTACGAGGCGTATACCAACAATTACACAAACTCGTTGGTTTTCAAATTCGAAGTTAGAAAATGTGATTGTTCAAGACTGGAATAAATTAAAAGACGTCTTTGAATTTATAACAAACTGTGACAAATCTAATGAAAAATCAATCCGGCTTGCGAGAGGATTTTTAGGTGAGATGAACGATTTTGAATTCACGTTTCTGGCATTAGTGTTTAATGACATTTTTTCAATCACGGACATACTATTTGCGTTCTTCAAAAAAAATCGCTTGACATTCATTGCATATCCAATATAAAACGCTGTCGTGAGGCGCTCTGTAAAAAAAGAAATGAACATTTTTTTAATACCATTTTTGATAATAAATTATTACAAACGTGAGCTTGCTAAGCTTTCACCTGAAGAAATTAGGGCTAAGTATAGAACCCTTTTTTATGAAATATTGGATCATATTTTAATGGAAATAACACTAAGCTTTGAAGTCTGTGAAAAACTTACATTTTTATGTTTGATAGATTTTGCTAAATTTTCCGAATATCGTTTAAATTTTCCGACTGGCCCGTTTGAAAATTTGTTACAGTTTTATGGGGAAATATTTTCAAAAAGTCAACGACTTAAAAATGAGCTTGGTCTTATTTTTGCCAATGACAGTAATTGGAATATATCGCTGCAAGAGCATGTGAAAAAAATTAATGAAAATAAAGATATTTTAACCAAAGCATATAAAGTGTTTTCCCTTATTTTGAGAATACCGTCGACAAATGGTTCAGTGGAAAGAAGTTTTTCCTGCCTCAAACGTGTAAAAACGTATCTAAGAAATACAATATCTCAAAAAAGACTTACTTCTCTAGGCAATATTTCAATTCAAAAGGAATTTCTGGAGGAGAGTAGGGCAACCCATCCATTTTATGAGGATGCTATAAATAAATTTGCTGATATGAAGGATAGGAGAATTGATTTAGTATACAAAATTTAGGTAAGTCGTAAAAACATATTCTAGCCCTTCCACATATGAAAAACATTCTGGAAAAAAAATTATTGCGATATTTTCTTGCTTCATTTGCCCTTACTTTTTGACCCGCGAGCCGCCACTGCCCGCAACCCGCCTCAACTTTCATTTTTCTTATGGCCGCCATATTGGATTTTTCGATTTTTAGAATTATTGTAAATATTCCAGTCTAGTGATGTATCACAAGTGCATAAAAGATTTAAAAAAAAAAATCCGAAAAAAAAATGGAAGACCCTGTACATATTTGAGGTTCGACTTTGGCGATATTTGAAATAATTTCTCGCAGTGCCACGGTAAAGAGCGCCCCGGCGCACGGTGGAAGGGATGAGATATCCAGTAAGACAAAACTCCATACTACAAGTTTCAGATAATTACCCTTTTTTGCTCTAGAACTAAAGTAAAATGTCATACTTGGTTAATGCGTATTAAAAAATTACCATAGTAGGCCATGAACCAATTAAAAGTTATCCAAAGTCATCTGTCACTCTAGGCGTCTCAGTAATGTTTGCTTTGATTGCGAAATAACGCATATTTTAAGTTATCTTAGTTTACCTAAAATTACATATAAAAACTACTGGTATGGCAAACGGACAGAGGGGTATGTAAATTTTAAATTAATGTAGAATTTTTTCCGTTATTCCATAAACTTTCGTCTCTTTTTAAAACTTTATAAACATATGCATCAAAACAACTTTTTCTTCAAAGTTGAACTACTCTGGACATTTAAAAAAATAGGTAAAAAAAGGTATTTCTGATTTTCATATAAAACTGAAGTTTACGATATTCTGTATAATATATCCAAAAATGGTTTGACTCTATTTGCCGCTTTTTGAGATTTTTAATATTTTATGATTCTCACGCAGTTATGTTAGTGTGAAAAATGATTTTTTGTACGACCTTAAAGAAATTTATTAAAGATTTTATATTTTTTATTATGATTTGGTTCATTACTAAATCGCTAGGGTCGTAAGAGGGCATGTTTATGATGGAGAGGTCCTCATACACCTCATAATTTTGACCTAGTAAAGGAAAAAATTAGTTTTTAATTAATACAGATAACATTGCTTGTTATACAATCAGAGATATGCAGAAACTTTCTTGGCTATAGTCAACATTAAAACTTTACGTAAAAATGCTACTTGACAGATTTTTCAGTTATTTATTCCAGGAATTTGCCTGGCTGTCACGTGACTGACATAATTTTAAAAAAGTTTCTGCATAGGTCCAAATGTATTCTTTGCTAAATCTGCGAGGGATATTTTGGAAAATATTTCATATTACAAAACAGCTTTCCTTTAATATTCCTGGCTTGACCCCGAATCGTATTTTAGGTATAACTCGGCAAGAACTTTTTATCGCTTTACGGCAAAATGGCAAGTTTTCGCCTATGTCCAAGGAATCCAAGAAGTGCCTTAAAGATTATATTACTAGCAGGCTTAATAATCAAAACCTCGAAAATCCTAAGTTGCTCGAATCATCCATTTTGACTTTTTTATCCGATTTAAATAAAAAATGGAAATCATGTCACAGAACATACACAAAATTCGTTTCTATATATGATTCTTGGTTAACAAAAAGCATTAATCTGTCTAGGTTATTTCAAATAAAGAAAACGGGTGGTAGACCGACAAAACATTTTGCCGAATGTTCAGCTCGAACTAAAACACGCAAAATTCAAAATCTTGTGGCCAGCAAATCAATACAAGAGCTAGCCACAGCTACCAGAGTAAGTTTGAATCTTTCTGGTAAAAAAGACGCAGCCTTTTTAGTTAAACAAGCAACATCTCAAACTAACCAGGCAACTGAAATAAAAAATGCTTTTCTTGATAACCAAAAAATCTCAAGCAGTTTTACGTCCACGGAAGCCTTGGCATTATTAACTGACCTAAAATTAAGTAAAAACCAGTATATTTCACTACGAGCTAGGTTAAAAGAAAAGGGATATAAAAATCTTATTCCATCATATGATCTGGTTCAAGTCGAGAAATGTAAATGTTATCCCGCTAAAGAGGCTATAAAAATAACGGAGTCTTCAGCTGAGATTCAATTACAGCCACTACTGGATATTACTGCGCACAGAATTTTAGAAGTTCAAAAAGATGTTCTGGAAGCTTATATACCAAAAGAAAAACCTACAGAGTTGCAGTTTATACACAAATGGGGTATTGATGGGAGTTCTGGGCAGGCAAGGTACAAGCAAAGATTTTTGGATCAAAATGTGAATGATGCAGATTTACTCTTAGTTTCATTGGTTCCACTTCAAGTACGACACAACTTATCAGACAAACCGGATACACAAAAAATTATTTGGAAAAACCCTAAATGTTCATCTACAAAATTCTGTCGTCCAATAAGTTTTTAGTTTAAAAAAGAAACAAAAGAAACCACAAAATTTGAAGTAAATAAAATAGAGAACCAAATTATAAATTTAATTCCAACTGTAGTACCCTTTCATCAAACAAACATTATTATAAATCACAAATTATTCCTTACTATGTTGGATGGCAAAGCAGGTAGCAACTTAACGGATACGTCAACTCAAACCTGTAACATTTGTAAAGTTACACCTAAACATATTAACAATTTGGAATATGTTAAAGAGCTGCCCGTAAACAAGGACAATTATAAATACGGGTTATCATCGTTACATGCCCATATCCGTTTCTTTGAATGCCTGATTCATGTAGCTTATAGATTAGAAATAAAGAAATGGCAAATAAGAGATGCACAAGAAAAACAAAATTTTGAAATCAGGAAAGCTCATATTATTGACCAGTTTAAAAAGGAACTTGGATTATTGATAGATCTTCCTAAGCAGGGTGCAGGATCCACCAATGATGGCAATACTGCGCGCACTTTTTTTGAGAACTATGAAAAATCAGCTTTAATAACAAACTTAGATCAGACTTTAATATGGAGATTTTATATTATATTGCTTGTTATATCCGCAGAATATGAAATAGACACTGAAAAGTTTCGTAGCTATACTTACGATACAGCAAAACTTTTTGTTGATCTATATAATTGGTACAAAATGCCCCAAAGTGTTCATAAAATTTTAATTCATGGGGCAGACATAATAGACGACTTTATTCTGCCAATTGGACAGCTCGCTGAAGATGCCCAAGAGAGTAGGAACAAGGACTACAAATTTTACAGGGAGCATAATACGCGAAAAAACTCAAGAGAAAATACAAACGAGGATTTAATAAAACGAATGTTGATAACGTCCGATCCAGTCATTTCTTCCATGCATCCATCACGATCATATAAATCTCTAAAAGAATATCCTTTAGAAGCCAAAGCGTTATTTAAATGTGTTGAAATTCCTAATTTATAGTTGATTCCTTTTATTACATTGTTACTTTCCCAATATACTAGTTTGCTTTTGCTTAAAGAGTTTTATTTACTATTTTTTTGTTTAGATAGAGTGTTAAATTAATTTAAATTGGGTACCAAAATATACCAAAATCCTAATAAATAGCACCCCAGAAAGCAAGTTATATTAGGTTATTCAAAATGATCCATCTTTTTGCAAACCCTGTATGATAATGAAAATATTCACTAGGTTTTAGTAAATTCTTAATTATTTCTTCACTTTTGGTCAAGATAATTCTATTCCAATTCTTATGAACCAATATATAGTTTTGTCTTACTGGATATCTCATTCCTTCCACCGTGCGGCGCTGTTGTTAAACACACCGCCTTTGTGAGTTTTTTCTGTTGATTTCCTTGTTTTTATTTATGAAGACCAGGATCGAAATTTTTCTTTGATGAAGACTGTGTTTCGTTGTTTTCTTCGTGATGCGATGTGATTAAAACTATTCTTTATCTATATAATATGTATATTATTAAGGTTTTGGTAAATTTTGGATAGTTATCTAAAAAATATAATCATGCGGAAGAAGGGAATTTAGATGACATATTAAGCAAATGGGGGGTTATCTGATTTACTAACTGTATGTAAAGGTAAGTTTTTTTTGTATCTTATCAATAATACCATTTTATGTAATGTAACATTATTAATTTAATATTTTAAATTTTAATTTTCTGGGTATTAGCCAGGATTCGTTAGTTATCGAGTTATTTATAAAAAAATACAGAATAAATAGTCTTGACGATAACCATGGCGCTAGAAGAAGACAGAATATGCTTTATTTTGTCTCCACATTTTGTGTAGTGAAAGTACTTTTCACTAACCTAAATTTTTTTGGACAAAAAAATAATCAGAATTATTTTGTCACTGAAGGCTTAAAAAGTTCTAGAAGATGGAAAAAGAAAGTGTATTCTGTTCCCCGATAACTTTAGATTTTATACAGTTATTTAAGAGCAAAAGTTTTGACTTAGTGAGATGCAAAATCACCAATGAAAAGAGAAATGGATATGTTTTTCGTCAGACTTGCTCAGAAAGTTCACTTTTTGACCACAAAGTAGCAGAGCGAAAGTTGCCCTTTCCAAACAACCCGTACTTCTCTTCCCTAGGGAGAGAAAAGAACAACAAAGTAAAAAGAAATAATTCATTGTTTTCATGTGTACGAAAATTATATTTTCTGTTTTTGATATGAAGATTGTCTTGGCAGTGCAGCAGAGTTACGAGAGAGAGGTATTATATAAATTTTCTTTCTATCTCACTCTCTAACAGCATTTGATTGATTGCCACTTCTTTTCTACATTTTTCAATAATTATTATTACAGTTTATACTCAGAATGGCTTGGATAACAGCGTAATATTTTCAATATTGAATATATTTACAAAAAAAAGTATTTAAAATATGCAAAGAAGTATATTAGAAACACAAAAACTGTATTTTTAACGGCACAATATATATTTTTTCAAATACAATATTTTATTGTAAGTTTTAAATATAAGATAGTAGGGGTATCTATAGTGTGGGCCATTTTGGTGATGCAGGTATTGGGATCAAGGAAACTATAAGATATACAAAAATGATTAAATTAGCAAAGTTTTACAGAATTTCATTGGTAATTTAAAAACGTCAGCGGCGTGCTTTTAACTTTTTTGGTTTTCGAGATATTTTGAAAAACTAAAAACTGGCATTTTCTGTAGAGCCCTGTAACTTCTTTATTTGTATTTTGTTTTTAAAATCTATAAACACTTTTTTATAGCCATTTTTTAAGTAGAAAACGGTTATTGCATTAAATTTTAAATACGACGTTTCGGATACCCTTCTCCATCACCAACTTTATTTTTTCTTATGGACGTCATATTGGATTTTTGTCTCTTTAAAATATGCAAGAAAAATCCTATTCATTGATGTATAACAAGTTTACATTTCCTAAAGAAAAACCATCAAAATATTCAAAAATCGATTTTATCCTAGTAGGCTTTGGATCGCCACGGTAACAATATTTTTTTGTAATGTCTAATAAATATTTAATGTAGTAATTACAAGAAATACGAAAAAATAATAATAAGCTTTAACCAGAAACATACACATATACACAAAAGAATACAATATTTGGTATATTAAACAAAATGCTGTCCATTTTTAGCAACGCAAGTACAATATTATTTTTAAACACTATTTGTCACTCTGCTAAGTGTGTTTCCCCTGTAGCACAAAATATTGGTCCTAGCCTAATGCACTGTTGGCCCAATATTTACAAGTGGGGCCAATATAGAAGTTTTTTAGCCTATGTAGGTATAATATAGGTAAAAAATATATGTTTCGATATATAATGCCACTTTTGAACCCATATAGGCCCAATTTTTTATAAGTCACACAAATATAAAAATTGTTTAGCCTATGTAGGTGTTATATTGGCAAAAGAAATATGTTCGATATATAATGCCACTTTTGGGCCAATATACGACTAATATAATATATAACCTCTTATAAATTTCTATCGGTTCTATGTTTTTTAATCAACGTAGTACATTCGTTGGGCCAATATGGACATAACATATTTTTCCAGAATAATAAGGCTCAGACACACAAATCTGCATCCTTGTTATCAGGAATAGAAAGATGGGTGTACTAATATTTTATCAGTTCAGTCCCATCTCACAGCTAATTATTCTGCAAAATTTTGGATGAATTGTATAGGTCTAGTTTTTATTAAGAATATCTAAGGACCCTGAAACGTAAAGATCTGAAAAAAATCTCGAAGGGTATTTTTTTTAAGATTACAATACTTTCCCTTACAAGAAAAGTAAAAACAAATATTTATAAATGCGGCGAATCTTAGAATTAAAAAGTAGTATTTATTTCCCAAACTTCGTGTTATTTGCGACTTTTGGCAACGCCAAGTAACTGTGGCAACTCTGCTTCAAATACAAAATGCAAATGCCCGGTCAGTTTATGTATACACGGAAGACGGCAATGACGCCATAAATTCACGTTTTTCGAAGAAAATTGATGTGAAATAATTGTTGCATTTTGGTAAATTTTATTCACGTCTATATTTTGCAATTGCAGCTTTAGAACTAAGTACACACTAGATTGTTTTCAAAATATTCACGCCAAGCTGAATATTGCCTTTACTGGCAAAGGACGAGATCGGATTTGTTAATGACTTAAGTTCTTAAGCTTTAAATCAATTAGTGTTTTGCTTCAGTTATAAACAACTTGTATAAAAACAGCACTTTTTCACTTTATTAAACTCACATTGGGTACAGGATTTATTTCTTCTATTGAATTGATTTTGATATTTATTATACCCAATATTATACCCTCCTTGGGCCAATATAAAATTCAGGTTTACAATTTATTCCAACTTAAAGCATATGGCAGGTTTTGAACGTAATTTGACCCTTTGTCAACATTTCTGAAAATTGATATCTATGTTTCAGTTCATGTCAAAAGAAGAATGTTTTATAATTGCTTATTATAAAAGTTCTAACTCTGCCCGGTATATTAGAAATATGTTAAAGGGAAATGGGGGGTTAATTGGTAAAAAATAACAATTATTTGTTAATAATTAATTCATTAATTAATATTGTCTTTTAATAGGTTTTGGGTATGCAGATTTGAATTATAAAAACTGTTTATTTTGGTGAAAATTGGAAAATAAGGAGTAAGGGTAAAAAGGGGAGGGGGCGAAAGTGAAAATGTATTTAAACAATCGAGTAATATGTAGTTTTATATGCTCTTGGACATTCAAATGCCAATTTGAAATTTTCATAGAAAAACAGTCAAGGGGGAAAATATTTCGAATTTTTTTCTTCTAGATGCTTTTCTAATGTATTGAAAGTTTAGTTTAATAAATTAAAATTCAAAACATTTGACAGAGGGCTGAACGAAATTTGAAACATGCCATCTCCTTTGAGTTCAAAGCCTACAGGGTGGCCTATTTACGGGGGACCTAGGTATACCTTTCTATCTATCTCCGATATGGAAATAAGTTTTATATCATCTCAGCTGAGTGTTGTTAGATTTATTTGTTTTCATTTATTTAAGGGGCAGTGCGAAGACGATTCAAAGATGTTACGATAAAGATATAAAAAAGACAGTTTCGTTCTTTTGGCAGGTGTAAAGGACCGTGATAGAGGGCGAAAAATTATCGCAATGTACCAAATACAACATTAGGCACCTAGCGAGAGGAAAAAGAATTAGTAGAAAACGATCTGGCAGTTCAAGGGTCTAGTAACTGATGGAATTTCATTTTCATTTTCGTGTTTTGTTGATTTTTGTTATTGATTATAAAACCGAAAAATTAAATGACGTATTTTACTTAAAACCCTCTCCTAGGAGTACGTATGGTGTTAAAGTCAATTACATGGTGCTACTAAAAAAAATCTGATTGAATTTTCCTAGTGACCTAGTGCTAAACTTTATTGTAATAGAGCTCGATTGTTAAATGAATATAATGTATAATATAGAGACAATAAATTGTAAACACATTTTCAAACATGGTTTTAAATTACACTATATATAGTAAAACCTAAAGTCATGTTTAAAAATTATTTTTTTACACCATCTCAATTTTTTTATTCATAAAAAACCGTTTTTTCGGACAACAGACATACTAATTACATTATAACAATTTAACAATGGAGCACTATTACAATAAAGGGCCTATATATATATATATATATATATATATATATATATATATATATATATATCATTTTTAACGTTCCACCACAAAAAGAAATCCAATAGTGTAATATCTGGCGACTTAGTAGGCCATGATGTAGGACCACCATTGGAAATTAATTGGTCCCCAAAAGTTCTTCTTAATAAATCTCTGACAGCCCCAGACTTGTGGGCTGGGTAGCCATCCTGGTAAAATTTGGTTTTTTATCATATCTAAATATCTTGCACCAGGTAAAGTATGCTGGTAAAAAAATGGGCCTTTAAATGGATTACCTGAAAATACAAGATTATATATAAAGCAGTGGCGGCTCCTCAATAAGTGCACATGTGCACGTGCACTCCCAAATTTTTTAAACAAACATATTTAAATGTTAATTTTCTTTAAACAATATTATCATAAAATAATAATTTAAAAACCATGCCGTCAAAGAACATGACCCAAAGACCAGACATTAAAATATGCGATGTAAATTGATCGACGAATTTCTTAACTAGCGGCAATGTCATGAATCATCAATAATAAGCACTAAACAAAACCAAAGTTTGCAGAATAAATATTTCTGTAGACTTTGACGCTGGACCTGGACGCCTATGCGTACGTATTAAATATCGAAGCGGGCCTTTCATCGGATCCATCCATCCTGCCGCAGCGACTTCGTTCACTGCTCGCCCGAATATTAAATCTAATTGGTGGAAACCTGCCCCCCGCGCTCTTTGTTCCCCGCGACAATCAGGCGACGTCCGATAGCTCCCGAGCACCTGAAAGCAGTGCACATTAGAATTAGCGCTTTACGGTACGATAAGGTTGTTTTCATTTCGCGATTGCAAGAATGACGGAATTATCAAACCTTGATTGCATTAGCGTGCAATATTTAAAGACAATTAAATTTTCCTCGTTATCTTTAAACGAAAAAATAAAAATTAAAAGTGTCGGTCGTCCAAAACCAAATTTGTTAATTACGAGTGTAACTAAATGCAAAAGTCGTGATTATAAACGAACTTTTAAAATAGAAACTTACGAAAAAACCGAGTGGTTATGCGGGTGTAGTATTAGTAATAGTCTTTACTGTTTTCCGTGTTTATTATTTGAAAGCGGTGAGGCATCAGAATGGACAAAATCCGGGGTTAAAGATTTAGTACATTTATCCGAAAAAATTAAAAAGCATCAACATTCAAAGTCACATCTATCTGCTAAATTAGGATTTAATTTATTAGGTAAATAAGATATTCGGCAACAATTAAATAGTGAATACCGATTAAGCATTCAAAAACATAATGACGAAGTAAAGAATAATAGGTATGTCTTATCTAAAATTATAAATTGTATTAAATTTTGTGGCGCATTTGAGCTTGCTCTCCGTGGACACAATGAACAACAAGATTCATTAAACCCTGGTATATTTAGAGGCCTCATAAATTTTTCTGCCGAATTGGATTTAGCACTGAGGGATCATTTGCAGCAAGCTACCGTGTTTAAAGGCACGTCAAAAGACATTCAAAATGATTTATTAGAATGTATGCTTTCCGTGAGTCAGACACATATAAAAAAAGAAATTGCCGCTGCAAATTTTTTGTCTGTTATGAGTGACGAAACAAGTGACATTTCGAATATTTTTCAAATGGTTATAGTTTACCGTTATACTTTAGCAAACGGCACCCCCGTTGAACGATTTTGGACATTTGTAAAACCAAATGAACATGATGCTGTTGCCTTAGCTGGTTGCATAGAGGAGGCTCTTAATTATGTTTTAAAAAATTCTGAACAATTGATTTCCCAAAGTTATGACGGAGCAAGTGTCATGAGTGGCGCCCATGGTGGTGTGCAAAAACGTATTAAAGATAAATTTAAATATGCGCATTATATCCATTGTTATGCTCATCAACTAAATTTGATAATGTCGCAGGCAACAAGCATAAATACAAATGTACGCATATTTTTTCCGATTTGAGTGACCTTACCAATTTTTTTTCGAATTCTCCACAAAGACTTGCAATATTAGATGAAGTGGTTGGAAATAGAGCATCTGCTACAAGATGGAATTTTAAAATTAGAACAGTTAACACTGTATACGAAAACAGAGAAGCACTTTTAGAGTGTATGGAAAAAATACAATCCACATCCAAACAATCTGATACCATTAGAAAGGCGGGTGCTATTTTCAGATTATTGAATGACTCTAAATTTGTTTTTTGGTTGACAGTGTTTCATCGTGTAATGCCCCATGTTGATATTTTATATTCACAGCTGCAAAAAAGGGCTACTGATTCCGTTACTGTAAAACGATGTATTACTGAGTTCGAAAAAAATATTCAAAAGGAGAGAGATAACATACATACTATTAGAGAAACCGGGTTAGTAGACATTGATGAAAGTCAAGCTAGAAAAAGAAGGAAGACGGATGAGAGAAATTCTTATGTTTCCACGACTGTGCAAGCTAAAGAAGTGTGTGACACCATAATTGCAGAAATAAAAAGAAGGTTTTCGTTCACAGGCCATTTGGAAATAGCTCACTTATTTTCGGTGGAAAATTTTGAAACATATTCAGCAAATTTTCCTATACTACATTTAGATTCAGCAATTCAAAACTTTCCATTTTTAAATAAAAATAAATTAAAGACAGAATTAGAAATAATATACAGAAGAGCAGATTTTAGAGAAGTTTCCGGAGCAGTCCACTTGCTTAAATTTTTAATTGAAAATAATTTGCAAATAGATTTCTCAGAAACATTTTCAGTGTTACAGGCGATTGTTACAATGCCAATGACAACCGCAAAAGCGGAACGTTGTTTTTCCACATTGAATCGCATAAAAACTTTTCTTAGAAGTATAATGGGCCAGAATAGACTAACTGCTCTCGCAATGTTATCTATTGAGAAACAAATGATTCAAGAAATTCCAAATTTTAATGAATTGGTTATTGAAGAATTTGTCTCAAAAAAGGATAGAATACAAAACGTGTTTGTAAAATATAAAAACAATTATTGTTTGGCCAGACCGATGTACTCAGAGAGGTAAGTTACTTAATTCTTAAATTCTTATAAGTTTATTTAATTTGTATGATTTGATAGTCCAATGAAAGTCTTTTGGGCGTGGCACCCAAAAAACGTTTCGCTTCCGCCGATTTACCAACGGCACTCATGTTCTATTCTAAGGTTGTGCACCCCCAAGTTATTTAACCACGCGCTGCCACTGATATAAAGCAGTTAAACCAGCTACACCAAACGTCCATGCCAAATCGGGTTTGCAACCTACATTGTGCCAACAATCTAGGATACTCTGTTGCCAAATGGTGAAAAATATGTTTCGTCAGCACATATAACGGCACTGCTAAAATTTACATTTTCCTGGCATTTGTTAATGTACCAGTTACAAAAGCTTAGTCTCCTTAGAAACTCTCCTTCAATGAGCTCTTGAACAATAGTCGGCTTGTATGGGTGGAACTTATTTTTCTTTAAAATCCCTGTAAGTGTTGTCCTAGGAATGTCTAGCTCTGTACTGCTTATTCTTGTCGATGAAGTTGTGTTTTCGGTAAAGTCATTTATAACCTGATTGTCACGATTGTTATTGTCTTTGTTATAATTTTAGGCCTTGACTGTTCGAAAGTTCCACACATTCTTAAATTAACCACAAGTGTTGAAAAATACTTTGGTTTGGTTGTTGCCTCTCTGGATAAGTATCAGTGTAATTATTTAAGACTATAACCGCATTTCTATTGATTATAATATAACACTCCAATATATCAAATTTACCTTCGTTGGTATAACGCAAAGCCATCTTTAAGAATTTAAAATTAACGATAACAGAAAATAACTAACAAACTTTGAAACGTCAAAAAGTCAAACAGTCCAAAACAAAAAAATAATATTGTTACCATGGCGATCCAAAGCCTGCTAGAATAAAATCGATTTTTGGACGTTTTGATGGTTTTTCTTTAGGAAATGTAAACTTGTTATACATCAATGAATAGGATTTTTCTTGCCTATTTTAAAGAGACAAAAATCCAATATGGCGTCCATAAGAAAAAATAAACTTGATGATGGCGAAGGATAACCGAAACGTCGTAATTAAAATCTAATGCAATAACCGTTTTCTACACAAAAATGGTTATAAAAAAGTGTTTATAGATTTTAAAACAAGATACAAATAAAGAAGTTACAGGGCGTTGTTCTTTAGGAAATGTAAACTTGTTATACATCAATGAATAGGATTTTTCTTGCCTATTTTAAAGAGACATAAATCCAATATGGCGTCCATAAGAATAAATAAACTTGATGATGGTGAAGGATAACCGAAACGTCGTAATTAAAATCTAATGCAATAACCGTTTTCTACACAAAAATGGCTATAAAAAAGTGTTCATAGATTTTAAAACAAAATACAAATAAAGAAGTTACAGGGCGTTACAGAAAATGTTACTTTTTAGTTTTTTCAAAACATCTCGAAAACCAAAAAACTTAAAAGCACGCCACTGGCGTTTTTAAATTACCGATAAAAATCTGCAAAACTTTGCTTATTTAATCATTTTTGTATCTCTTATATAATTTCTGAGATCCCAATACATGCATCACCAAAATGGCCCACACTGAACTAAAAATTATAGTTAAAGGTAATATTTTTTTTTGTTACGTTTGCAAAATTTTCTTTCCGTGTATTTAACCTAAGGTCGCTACAACAAATGTTTTTGTCAAAAGAGTCAGTCGTGACACAAACAAAAACATACACCCTGTATACTTTTCTAAAGAAATTAATTAACGTTCATTGTCCATAATAAAAAATAAAAGATATTTAAAAATTTAATATCTTGACTCTTAAAAACGAAGTGTTTCCGAATCCATGTTCACAGAAACTTTTTATTTTGTCGTATGTTTACTAAACACCCAGTATAGAGATAAAATTAAATAACAAAAAATACCGTACCTCAATTTTGAATTCCCTTTTCACTTCCTCGATGATAATAGAATGGTTCTGTTTCAGCTGATCTATATCGGCGTTGTGATTAATAGTCATCTCTTCCTTTTGTTTTTCGACCCTATCGGCTAGTTCCTTTTCGATTTCCACCAGTTTATCTTCATAATACTTTTCTAATTCCTCTTTTTTTATCTGCACATATTAAAAATTATATGGTAAAAATAGTAAACCTAGGTCTAGTTCTTAAATCCGTCCAAAGAACTCAATAATTTTCTATTAATTGACATACCTCATACTGTTGAATGATTCTGTCCTTTTCCTTTATCAACTTCTCCTCCATCTCACCCGTTACTTCCTCAATTTTCTTATCAAAATTCAGTCTTTCTTCTTTGGTCCTAATTTCCACTGCGGATTTAAGGTTATCTAATTCAGTCTTTATGGTTTCTTGATGTCTTGATTTTTCTTCCTACAAAAAAACAGATATTTCTTCTTATTATTTAAAAACCAACGAAAGGAAGAATATTTAAGGCTGTAAACATCCTCAGAAACACTATCGGATGCCTCTAAGTGGTCGTCGAACACTGTTACTGAATAAAAATATAAGTTGCGGCAGTTAAACACGATTCCTCGCGTCCCGCCCCGGCTGGTACATTCTGGGTACAGGTCGGGTCTCCGGCACATAAACAGTTGGTCAGGCTCCGTGATCGCGCCAGTTTGTTAATGTCCTATATAGTGAGACAAAAAAAAATATTTCTTTGACAAATATAAGCTAACATGCCTATTAGATATTGCTCAGTAGATGGTTATAAAAAACATGTCTTGTTTTATCAATTCAGTCGTTTCGCCTACCGGTCTGTCTGTCTATTAGTTCGCAACATAGCTTAAATACTACTTACCTGAATGACTCCAAATTTTGACCAAAAATTAAGGGTCATATGAGGATGACCTAGTAATATGTTAAAAAAAATTGTTAGAATGGTGTATTATTTGGGGTTAAGATCGATGTTTCCCACCTTTATTGTTGCATCCTCAGAACACATCCTGCATGAGACCCATATTATCAGTCTTTACCTACTCCATTGGACTGCAGATATTTCCCAAATATTAAGTGTCTAAATGGTTTTCGTTAACGATCTTCTTGTTGTTATGTTAGAGGTTAGAGTGGTGTATTATTTGGGGTTGGGATCCACTAAAAAAACAACACACTTTTTTAAACTGTCGACGTTTCGCAACTTTATTGTTGCATCCTCAGGACACATATAGATTTTATATCCTGCATGAAACCCATATTATCAGTCTTTACCTACTCCGTTGGTTCGCAGATATTTGCCAGATATTAAGTTTGTAAATAGTTTTCGTTAACGGTCGTTGCAGAAAAGTTAAATGTTCAAATAGGATAAACTGGTACGAATTCAACATGACGTAACAAACTGGTGGTATGTGTCAATGTAAAAACTATTTATTGAATTTGTTTTAAATTATGCCCAAAAGTTAAGTGTGACATAGGTAGAAACAAAATGGTAAAATATTGGTAGGATTCCAATATAATGAAACAAAATGGGGCCCAATAAAAATGAAAAAGTATATATAACACTTATATACCGTGCGTATGTAGGTAGTGAAGTAAACTGAGTCACACTTCACTATTCCGAACAAATCGAAAAAAATCATACGAGGGAAGTTCCGGGAAAAGGAAATTTACCAATTTTTTTGTTTATATAATAAAAATGTTGTATTCTTAAATTCGACTAGCAGGTAAGTAACAATTTAATATCAAATTCACTATATTTAAACAACATTTAAAACTGTGATTGTAAAATACTAAACTAGTCCGACGACAAAATTCAACTCAATAATTTTTGTCTAAAGTTATTACTTATACTTTTGAAATTCCCTGGTAGATAAAAATTCGTCGCGCGAAGCCAAATTACTTTTAAACAGCTTGGTAACAAGATCCAGTGTCGATCGGGTTAGAAACTAGGCGGCTCGCCTTTTATCTGCGATTTTCAAAGTGCCGACACCCTAGTGCGGCAACTTATATTTTTGTTCAGTAAACTTTGTCCCTGTGGACTCTAGGTGTCTAGTCCTACACACAAATTTTCGATCTTATTTTACTATTATCATAACCTTAACGGCAATTTTTGATTAACAATCCTCCGCTAGTCCTATATATCCGGTTACGGATATATATGCTATAAATTTATCTGTAAAAATCTCGTTTAAAAAAAATAGCTATTTAAAAGTTGGGAATACTAGACGTTTTTTTTGGACAACTGTGTAAATATTTCTAAATTACGACATTAAAAGTTACAAGAAACTTCACCTCGTAATTGCAAATTAAACATAGACAAAAGGAATAGTTCTGGTACTAGAATATAAATTAAAGGACGTAGATAGGCTTAAATTAGAATTTAGTGATATTAGAGAAAAATTTAATAGTGAGCTGCGGGAACCCAAATTAGTGGATAACATAAAATTGTATGTAATTGAAATAGACAAATATTTTGATTCTATTTATGGTATTTTAAACAAAAGGTTAAAACTAAATTCTGAAGAAGATTTTGGAATCGAATTGACAAATTGAAAAACTAAAATAAAAATGTCGGAAAAATTCGATTTAAAAACTGCTGCAGGTTTAATTCCAGTTATGAATGGGTCTGAATTGGTAACTAAACAAATAATAGACGCACTTGACCTGTATGATTCTCTGTGAGACAATGAGGGCAAGAAGTTATTAACGACCTATGTATTAAAAACTAGACTATCAGAAAATGCAAAGGTTAAGTTAAAGCCAACATATGCGTCAAATACAGTTTTAATCAATGATTTAAAAACCTACTTTATTTCAAAAAAATGTGCAAGTGCCAACGAAATTCTATGTTAATAGATGAATTTGGGAGATCACTTGAGGAGTTATTAGTTGAACTTACATTAACACAAGCCGAAGGAAATGAACAAAATGTAAATATTTTACGACCTGTTAATGAAATCGCAATTCATTCCTTTGCGAACGGTCTCAATAATCACAATTTAAGAACTATTATAAAGGCTCGAAGTATTTAAAGTTAAATGATGCTCTCAAAAAATTCAGAAACTTGGAGCTCTTGGCTACAATTCTGGTGTTTTTCGTACAATAATAGTGTACATACAGAAACACGTTACACACCTTATGAGTTGGTTTTTGGGAAAATATGCAATTTGCCTTCTAATATTGTTAATAACATGGATCCCCTCTACAATTTCGATGATTATCCTTCTGAATTAAAATATCGGTTAGAGAACGCTTGGCATGATGCGAAAAATAATTTGATATCTTCGAAACACAAAAGAAAAGTAGAATTTGATTGAAAATCTAAAGTTATCATTTATAATGTAGATTTAATTTTGCTTAGAAATGATTCTGGTAGCAAAGGACATGTCATTTTTACGAGTCCCTATCCGGTAATTGAAGATAGAGCACCAAATGTTTGAATAAAAGTAGGTACTAAATTAGTAGATGTTCACAAAAACAGAACAAAATTGTATTTTAATCAGTAGATTAAACTTTTTTTTTCATTTTTTTATTTTTTATAGGAGGTGTAGTATAATATATAATAAATTAAGAATTTAAACATAATTAGTTATATTGTAGAAATTTGTATAACTTACTGTATATAGATTTATTAAGTATGTTACATAGTCAGCGCTAGTACTAAGGTTCAAGCGGTTCATTTAACTATTATGAAAGTGTTGTATATATATTATTTTATTGACGCAGATAAACAATTTCGTTAATTATTGTAATATATTTTAAAATGAAGTAGATTAGATTTCGAGTTGTATTGGTGAAAGTAAGGTGTTTTATTTTTATCCTGTGGTTACCCCTAAAGCAAGTTATCACATTAAACACTTTCTGGTGCCGTAATTAGTTTTTTGACCAGGTGTCTATTTTTTTATAATAAAGAAAGTGACTAAAAAAATTTATTTTTTATGACTTTTTTGAAATTTTTTGTTTTCCTAGATATTTCCTATGAATAACGTCTCTTGGAAAATTTCGATAAGACTCACCCACTTTGAGATATAAGCGCCCCAGAACACCCTTTTTTCGAACGAAAAAAATTCGTAAAATCGTCAAATGAAATTGAATCCCAACCAAAAACAATAGGGATCTGTAAAACCGGAAGAACGGCCGCGAAGCGGAAGTTTGTTAACAAGTCACAAAATTATTAGTGAGTAAAAAGGAAAGCCAGACTGTTTTTGCCTTGATGTAATAGTATAGTCTGAATAAAATGGCATGTAAAATTATTTGCATTAATAAGAAAAAAACTCACCTCTAAAATTCTATCTAGTTCATGCTTATGAGAGTCATCGAGCTTCAACTTAAAGTTAACCAACTCCTCGTTCTTCTCCTCCCAAACCTTTTGCTTCAATTCAGCCAATTTCTTGTCCGCTTTTTCCTCCAGTTTCGCTTTTATATTCTCATCCGGACTCGAATCACTCTCACTTTCAAACATGTCTTCGATTGTCTTTAGTTCCAATTTTTCGAGGCTTTTTGTATCTTCATCCGAGTCTGAACCTAAAATATATATATATATATATATATATATATATATATATATATATATATATATATATGTATATATATATATATATATATATATATATATATATATATATATATATATATATATATATATCCTCAAATAACCATACTTAAACCAGATAAATGCAGTAAAATCGTTATAATGAATACTACTGATTATGACACAAAAATGAATCAGCTCTTAAAAGATACCAGTACTTATGAACTTTTAAAGAATGACCCAACTAACATCTTTCAAAACTTTTGTAAAAAAACTCTTAACTGACGAGGAAGCTAAAAATTTGTCAATTCATAATGCAGTCACGCCTAAAATATATGGCCTACCCAAATTGCATAAACCTGACCTTCCCCTCAGGCCTATAGTTTCATGTATTCAATCTCCTTTCTACAAGCTCTCAAAGTATTTGTCAAAATGTTTGTCAAATATCACATGTAAAAACACTTATTACATAAAATACTCATTTACAATTAAACATTTTCTAGATACATTAACAATACCACCAAATTCAAAGTTAATATCACTAGATGTAATATCTTTGTATACTAATATACCAAATGAACTCATAGTTAGTGTTATAAAAGGCAAATAGAATAATTTAAAAAATTTTACAACTCTAACTCAGCGTGAATTCTTAGAAGCCTTACATCTTATAATGTCAAATAATTATTTTCAATACAAAAACCAATTTTATCAACAACTTGATGGATGTGCTATGGGCTCACCAATTTCCTCTACAATCGCACAAATAGTTATGGAATACCTAGAAGAGGAAGTTCTGAATTTTAATATTGTTTTTTTTAAGAGATATGTGGATGATTGTTTAGCATCAATTCCAGAAAATAAAATAGAAGAACTACTTTTCGCATTCAATAATTTCCATCCGAAACTTCAATTCACTCTTGAAGTTGAAACAGAAAACAAAATAAATTTTTTCGAACTTACTATAAGACAAAAAGAAAATAATTTAAAAACTAAATGGTTTACAAAAGAAACTTGGTCTGGACGATATCTTAATTTGAATTCCCACCATCCATACAAACAAAAAAGAAGTGTTGTGATTGGTTTAGTTGACCGTGCCATATCTTTAACGTCATCAGAATACCGTCCTGAAGCCCTTAATAAAGTTAAAGAGACCTTGAATGCAAATCATTTCCCAGAAAAACTGATAAAAAAAATTATCAAACAAAGGACGTACATATATTATAACAATCATAACGAAAACGTAAGACAAGATAATACGCAAAAAAATATGTTGCAATGCCATACACATCTCAGTTATCTGAAAAATTAAAACATATCTTAGGAAAATATAACATAATTGTGTCATAAAGCCCAGAACCTGATAGGCTCCCTATTTACAAAATTAAAAACTAAAATTCCTAAAAATAAAAAATCCAATCTCGTATATGAAATTCCTTGTTTAAACTGCCCTAAGAAATATATTGGTATGACAACCCAACTTTTAGAAAACAGAATAAAAGGGCATAAGTATACAAAAAATGCATCCACCGCATTACACAAACATGAAAAAAGCACAAAACACGAATTTAATTTTTCTGAAACCAAAATCATTGATGAAGATAACCTGTATCACAAATTAATTATCAAAGAAATGATTCACATAAAAAAAGAAAAAATGCAGTAAATGACAAACAAGACATAAAAAATGTAAGTCAAATATACCACAATTTGATATTTTAGTATAGTTTTAACTTCGTCTAAGCCGTTATTTTTAAAATGTAGAATATCATTGTGAATGTCTGATTCTACTCTAAGGTTTAAATTAAAAAATAGCAAAAAATAATCTTTAAATTCCTCAAAAAAACGTACTACGATAAGAACACCTTTTTACCTAAAACTGTGCCATGAGTTGCCTGGCAAACCACCAACTTGCTACCTATCATTCAAATATAAATAAATAATCAACATGCATTTTTCGAGGTATGCTAACCTTATTTTATTAATTTTGTAATAATTATATGTCAATAGTATAAAATTTTAAGTCAATTTAAGAAAAATTGTAAATGTCTTTTTATAATTAGACCACTAAATGTTTTTTAAATTATTTGTAGATAGGAAAGGAAAGCCTTATATACCGGAAAAAAAAAATAAAGGAATGAGCAATTTTTGAGAAAGCCTACTATGCTAGACAAAACGTCAAGTTAATCCCATTGTTTGATTTTGCAAATAAACCTATACCCAAGAAAGAAGTCCAATTAATATATATATATATATATATATATATATATATATATATATATATATATATATATATATATATATATATATATATATATATATATATATATATATATATATATATATATATATATATATATATATATATATATATATATATATATATATATATATATATATATATATATATTATATATATATATATATATATATATATATATATATATATATATATATATATATATATATATATATATATATATATATATATATATATATATATATATATATATATATATATATATATATATACATATATATATATATTATTATGTATATATATATATATATATATATATATATATATATATATATATATATATATATATATATATATATATATATATATATATATATATATATATATATATATATATATATAATATATATATACATATACATATATATATATATATATATATATATATATATATATATATATTAACAACAAAATTAGTACATATTTTTAAACATATATTTTGTATTCCTAAGGTGACGTTTCGACCATAGTGTTGGTCTTTTTCAAATCTAAAAATTTGTTTAGCACTATTTTTTTATCAGTTTATAAAATATTAATAATTTAGGACTACCATAGAACGTAAAATAGTTTAATTAAAAAGTACACATAATCCACATATCTGACATATACTACACATATTTATTTTACATTTTAAAACTATTGTGGATGTTTATTACAGACAAATTACAAACGACTGAGCGACACAGTTACAGTAAAGATATATACAATTTATTTAGGTTGTTTATGTCTTTTTTGTCATTTATGGCGTTTTTGTTTTTTTGAATTTCAGCCATCTCAAAAAATTCTCTTTTTTTCAACTGAGGTTCGGATTTTTATACTTTCACTTATTCATAGTTGAAAGTATGTTTTTTGGACATCTCATGGTGTGTTAATGAGGTGATGTTCTTTTTATCATATTTGGGACTTTTCAGTCTATTTTCTAAGTATTGGCTTGTTTGTCCAATATAAACACCGTTACAATTATTGCAAGGGATCTGATAGACTGTATTGTTTTTTGATAATAAGTTATAGGCTTTGTGACTTGTCGTGATGTTATATTTTTAAAAAAGGTTTTGAAATTGCTGGGATAAACCATTTATGAAAGGCAGAGAAATGTATTTTGTTTTAGGCAGATTTGATGTAGTAAGGGCATTTTCAGTATTGTAATATTTATGTATTCTGCTTTTGAATAATTTATTTACTAATTTTTTAGGGTACTGATTTAGATTTAATGCTGCTTTAGCCTTTTTAATTGCTCGTTCTCTGAATTCAGAGTCGGACAGCTTAATTGCCCGATCTGCCAGACCAATAATTACAGATTTTTTTTGGGACATTGGGTGGCAAGAGCTGAAATTTAGGTATCGAGAGGACCAAGTTTGTTTTGTGTACCATTCCGTTTTAATTTTATTTCCTATATGATGTAATGTTAGGTCTAAAAAATTGATTTTGTTGTTCTCTTCGCCTTCAATTGTAAATTGTAGTCTTTTATGGTATTGATTAAATTGCTTTAAAATAATTTCTGTTTGGCCCGATTGGGATTGAAATGGTATATTAAATTCCACATTACTTAGAACAGTCTCCTCTAAATCTTCCTTAACTATTTGGGCAACGACGCTTGATATAGATGCTCCCATAGCACAACCTTCTATTTGTTTATATAACTGATCTTCGTATATAAAATATGTAGAATTTAGTGTTAATTCTACTGCTTTAAGAAATTAATCTTGAGGAATATCTGTGTATTTTTTTATTTCAGACCATCTCTTTTTAATTATTCTGGTAGCCAATGAGATTGGAACGCTGGTATACAGGGAAACAACATCAAGCGATATCAGTTGGTAATTTCTAAATGTTTTAATTTTTCTTTAAATTGATGTCTTTGATATAGTAATTATTTTTATGTACAATATTTTTTAAGGTTTTTTTTAGAAAATTTGATAGTGGTGTAAATGGGGATTGAATGCATGAGACAATTGGCCGTAATGGGATATTTTCTTTATGTAGTTTAGGCAATCCGTAAATTTTGGGTGGTACACTATTGCGGATTTTTAGTTTTTTAGCAGTATCGGGTGATGTAAAAAGTTAATAATATTTTTTTTCCCAACAGTCAACTAATTCGTTGAAACAACTGTAGTTTTAAAAATTTTGCTTTTCTGCAATTTTCCAAATTTGTTTATGGATTACATTTTCCTCCTTGATACTTGATGAAGAATTCTTTTTTTGATACTGGTTTTTATATGTTTTAGTGTCATTTAATATTTCATTCATTTTTATGTTGTAGTTAGCAGAACTCATTAACACTGTTTTGTTTGTTTTATCGGCTTTTAGAACCTTTATAGAAGGATTATTTTTTAAAAAACTTTTAGTTTTTGTTAAGTTTATTGAGTGTTTTTTATTTTTATTTGTTTGATTTTTCAGTTTAGTTTTAAAATTTGTTAATATACTACAAGATTTTGCTCTAATTTCGTCTTTCTCTCCACCTCTCAAATGATTTATACCGTTTTCAATGTTACATAGTATATCGGTAGTTGGCAAAAGTCTATCATTATTTAATTCCGATGCAAAATTAGATCCTAAGCTTAAAATTTCCATATCGTAATCTATGCTAAAAAAAATTGCCAACCAAAAGAATAGAAGAGTCTTTTTATTGAGATGTAAAACAGAAAACTTACAGCCAACTTTTCTTAATCTTAAAATGTCTCATATAAAATTCGAAAATGTAAACCTTGAACGTAAATATAACCAGTTTGTCTTACCAAAATTTATTTTAAGTACATTAAATTTATTAATTACAGAAACAACTTTAAACATAACAAATATACAAAATAAATTCAAGCATCTCGAAAATCGCCTTACGGAAAATTTACCAAATGAAATTTTCACTAAATTTAAAATGTGCAATATACAAAAAAATGAAAAACTTTTCCAAGAAAGAAAACAAAACAATAAAAATAAATTAGACCACCTAATTTTAAAGAAAAAAGCTCCCCCTCAACAAAAAACAGTGTACCACCCAAAATTTACGGATTGCCTAAACTACATAAAGAAAATATACCATTACGGCCAATTGTCTCATGCATTCAATCCCCATTTACACCACTATCAAATTTTCTAAAAAAAATCTTAAAAAATATTGTACATAAAAATAATTACTATATCAAGGACTCCCACCAATTTAAGGAAAAATTAAAACATTTAGAAATTCGGGAAAGTTACCAACTGATATCGCTTGATGTTGTTTCCCTGTATACCAGCGTTCCAATCTCATTGGCTACCAGAATAATTAAAAAGAAATGGTCTGAAATAAAAAAATACACAGATATTCCTCAAGATGAATTTCTTAAAACAGTAGACTTAACACTAAATTCTACATATTTTATATACGAAGATCAGTTATATAAACAACTAGAAGGTTGTGCTATGGGAGCATCTATATCAAGCGTCGTTGCCCAAATAGTTATAGAAGATTTAGACGAGACTGTTCTAAGTAATGTGGAATTTAATATACCATTTTTTTATCGTTATGTCGATGATTGTATTACTGCAATCCCATCTGGCCAAACAGAAATTATTTTAAAGTAATTTAATCACTACCATAAAAGACTACAATTTACAATTGAAAGCGAAGAGAACAACAAAATCAATTTTTTAGACCTAACATTACATCTTATAGGAAATAAAATTAAAACGGAATGGTACACAAAACAAACTTGGTCCTCTCGATACCTAAATTTCAGCTCTTGCCACCCAATGTGCCAAAAAAAAATCTGTAATTATTGGTCTGGCAGATCGGGCAATTAAGCTGTCCGACTCTGAATTTAGAGAACGAGCAATTAAAAAGGCTTAAGCAGCATTAAATCTAAATCACTACCCTAAAAAATTAGTAAATAAATTATTCAAAAGCAGAATACATAAATATTACAATACTGAAAATGCCCTTACTACATCAAATCTGCCTAAAACAAAATACATTTCTCTGACTTTCATAATTGGTTTATCCCAGCAATTTCAAAACCTTTTTTAAAAATATAACATCACGACAAGTCACAAAGCCTATAACTTATTATCAAAAAACAATATAGTCTATCAGATCCCTTGCAATAATTATAACGGTGTTTATATTTGACAAACAAGCCAATACTTAGAAAATAGACTGAAAAGTCACAAGTATGATAAAAAGAACAGCACCGCATTAACTCACCATGAGATGTCCAAAAAACATACTTTCAACTACGAATAAGTGAAAGTATTAAAATCCGAACCTCAGTTGAAAAAAAGAGAGTTTTTTGAGATGGCTGAAATTCAAAAAAACAAAAATGCCATAAATGACAAAAAAGACATAAACAACCTAAATAAATTGAATATATCTTTACTGTAACTGTGTCGCTCAGTCATTTGTAATTTGTCTGTAATAAACTTCCACAATAGTTTTAAAATGTAAATTAAATATGTGTAGTATATGTCAGATACGTGGATTATGTGTACTTTTTAATTCAACTATTTTACGTTCTATGGTAAGTCCTAAATTATTAATATTTTATAAACTGATAAAAAAATAGTGCTAAATAAATTTCTGGGTTTGAAAAAGACCAAAACTATGGTCGAAACATCACCTTAGAAATACAAAATATATGTTTAAAAATATGTACTAATTTTGTTGTTAATGTATTGACCTCAAACCAAGAAAAATTAGGATATATATATATATATATATATATATATATATATATATATATATATATACGTACCGCAAGGCATCTTATAATTTTTTTTTCAAAAAATCCAAAAACACCTCAATTTTGTTTGTGAGGGGGACAATTTTTGCCCTTAAAATGATCGCAAAATTTTCAACCCTCTAAGCGGGGGTGTCATCCCCCAAACTTTTTCAAATGGGAAGAGGGGATAGTGGTACCCAATGAAAACGGCTTTCTATTCTCTATACATTCCCGCTTTGGTTTTGAAAATCGGTCAAGTCATTTAGAAAATATGAAGGATTGAAATTTGAAAAATACATTTTTCAAAAAACGCATAAATTGAATTAAATAAAAAAAAAACTTACCGTATTAATGAAGCAAATGCTGAAAATGTTGCCCGTCGACCTCCATACAGTAATACAAATTAGCTTCAAATCGTTCTCGAACATTCTGAAGAATGAGGGGCACTTCAATGCGACAAACGTCAATAATTCTTGTTCGCAAATCTTCTAATGAGGCAAGTGGAGTGCTATACACTTTACTTTTTATGTGTCCCCATAGAAAAAAAGTCTAAAGGAGTAAGAAGTCGGGTGACCGGGGAGGCCACTAATGGCACCCCTTCGTCCTATCCACCGCCCGGGAAAGTTAGTGTTTAAATAATTACGCACATTTTGAGAGTAATGTGGAGGTGCACCGTCTTGTTGAAATATCAGTTCCGCTTCAACGTATCCAGGATTATTTTCGATGATGTCAGTTAGGGCTGGGTCGATGGTATTTTCCGTTTTTTAAATCTAAGTACATATCAATTTGTTAGAGTTCCAAGAAGAAAAAAAATAAATAGAATTTCAAAAAATATAGCCCACACGTTCAATTTCTGAGGATGTTGTGTGTGCACCTCGTGAAATACCCTGGGGTTTTTTCTCAGCCCAGTACCGACAGTTATGCCGATTAACTACACCGTTCAAAAAGAAATGCACTCACGCGAAAAACACATATTGAATAGAAAATTATTATTATTGGCCACTCGTTCACTAATAGTTTCACAAAATTGCAAGCGGCGATCAAAATCGTCTTCGTTGAGTTCTTGTACCAACTGAATTTTATACGGGTGGAAATGGTGTTTTTTCAATATTCTTTGGACACTTGTACGATTCACGCCGGTCTCATTGGCTAATTTTCTTGTATCAGCGTACTATCCATGGCAACTTGGGTAATACAAAGACCTCCATAGCTTCATTTACTATAGGATTTTCCATCTGTCTCTTTTTATTCATAAGGGATCCAGTTTCGCGAAATTTTGCTACTAACTCGCGAACAATTTTGCCGGAAAGGTGTTTTTCAGGATGTCGTTCATTAAATATATGCGCAACCCGATTTCCACATAAATTATTTTTAAAATAAAGTTCGATTATTTCAAATTTTTCTGCAAGTGAGTACACCATAATTATTGATAAAAAATTTAATGATATTGAGAAATTTAAACGCACAAGTTAAAATAACAGAACAGCTATCTAGCAACTACCGCACCTGATTATTGTGGCACTGTCAAATCACTAAAATCAGCAGTAAACATCTAAAATAACAGGACAAAAATAGCGAATTGGTCGAAGGAATTTATCCTTATCATTTACTCTGATAATTTGTAAATAAACATTTTAAATTTCAATCCTTCATATTTTCTAAAACTTGACCGATTTTCAAAACCAAAGCGGGAATGTATAGAGAATCTTAAAGCCCTTTTCATTGCGGTACCACTTGACCCCTCTTCCCAAAAAAGTTTGGGGGATGACACCCCCGCTTAGAGGGTTGAAAATTTTGCGATCATTTTAAGGGCAAAAATTGTCCCCCTCACAAACAAAATTGATGTGTTTTTGGATTTTTTGAAAAAAAAATTACCCTAAATATATATATATTATATATACGTTTTTATATATATATATATATATATATATATATTTACTTTTTTGCTAAAACTCTTATATTGCTATACCTGTATTGATGGTCAACTTGGGCTTAACAAACTCTGGAGGTACCTTGACCAATTTCAACGCCGGCACATTATTTTCCACTACCGCCGAAACAGAGAACCGATTTTTTGCTGCAGTAAGTTTTACTATTGCTGCCTCTTCCTTCGGCTGTCTGTCACTATTTAGATCTTCATCGCTGGAACTTTTGTCAGAGAAAGTGATCCCTACGTCGGTGATGTTATTGTCCAAATTGAAACGGACACTCTTCTTGTCCTCATCGTCTTTATCTGATCTATCGTTGAGAGAAACCTGAAAAGAACAGTTAGTTATTTATTTTATTTACTTATTTATATCACAATTCTAGAATAACTGAGTAGCCATGGTAACCAGTGTAATAAATTAATAATTAATTTTCACATCTAACAACAACATAAATACACCAAGGTAATATCAATTTATAAATAACAATAACATAATTAATATTTTTTAATTTATTACAAATTGTCGTCCAAATCATAACAACATCTAAATAAAATAAAGTAACATCACTCAATGAAGCAATAAATAATAATCTTTTTTTTTTTAATTTATTACAGTATAATGAAAAAAAAAAGTTTTATATACAAACTTATAAAGAAATTTTACCTATTTTTCTGTTTTCTCATCAAGCTAAACGCTTCTGAAATATATGTTTTTATTTTAAGAGATTGTTTCATAATTCTAGGATTACCCTGTATAGCTAAGAATATTGACGGGTTTCACTGATTTCTAACTAAGCCAAATAGTTCTAAAATACAATTTTTTTAATTTTCAAGTGACTATTTCATCCTCCTAGGGCTACCCTGTATAGTTGAAAAAAGTTTTTTTATATAAACAAAGAAAAGAAGTATGACATGTTTCACCGTTTTTTTTTCGTTTTCAGGGGACTTTCTCACTTTTTTTGGGATATTTACTACACTGGACATTTTGCATAAAAAAAATAAAATAAGTTTGACGTGTTTTTTTTTAAATATATATAATTGAAAAAAAAAGTATCCACGCCAATGATTTCCAAAATTTTTCAATATCAGAATTTTTTGTGCATTTTCGAGATATGAAATTTCTACATTTTCATACCATTTACATAACCTAACCTAACCTATAGTAGAAATTTTTCAAATATCCAGTGAGGTCATTTTCTGCAGCTTTATAACAGTGAATTTACTAAAAAAAGTTTTTATTTTAACTAATGCCGGTACCTATAGTCGAGACTTGAGTAGAACTTGGACCTGAGCACGGCTTGAGACGAGAATTGCCTTCTATAGACAAGTCTTGGCCAAGAACGGTACATACTGCGCGTGCGTTCTCCGAGTTGTGCTCAAGTATGGCACAACCCTACCTTGAGTAATGCTTGGGTGGAAAATCCGAAGACAGCTGATAGATGACAGATGATGTTTCAGTTTCATATTCATTCTGCCATTCTGTTTTGACGCTGTGTTGGGTTTTTGTATTTTGATTTTCTATTTTCCCAATCCATTTTTATTGTCTTTTATTTAGATTTTTGTTGAAAGTGTAAAAGAGGATATATAAAACATGAGCTTAGGTAAGTACTAGTGAATTTTTAGTTAAACATATCTTTCAATTTTGTATTATATATGCAGGTGGTGAAAGGGCACCCTACACACAAAACGAAAAATTGTTGTTGGCGTCTCTGGTGGACAAACACAAGAATATTATTGAAAATAAAAGAAAAAGTTGCTGCAGAATATAACGCCCAGGCCGCGGTTATTAACGTAAGGCGTACTGCTGCACAGCTGAAGAAACTGTGGAATAATTTAAAACAAAGGTATGATTAATAGATTATTACTTATATTATTTTAAATACAGTTTGTAATATCTTGTGTCCCATGCTTTCATGAAATATACAAGCCATCCCCTTTAAATGTACACCAATATAATTTTTCAAAATTACAGAAAATACTAGTGTCTTTTTTGTGCAATTTTGTATGACAATCTTATATTTTGACTCAATTTTTGTAAGAAAAGGAAGGCTACTACAGAGTTGAAATACCAACGACTGCTAACTGGCGGTGGACCTGAACCTCCAGAGGAAAAGGACCCTGTCATGGAAGCAGTCAATGTTGCAGCCCCACATGCGGACATACACATACTGACTTGTCCATGTGACCCGACAGGAGTCTATGAAGCAAGTCAAAATGGACAATCTGCTACAGACTCTATAGGTCTGTAAAGTGTAACAAAAGTCTTTTAATACGGAGAACATACAACAGGAATATTGCATATCACTTATCTTTCATAGAAATTTTACTTTTCTCTACCTATTACCTTATATAATTTTCTAATATATTTTTAATTTATTTTCAGATAAAGAAGATTATAGCATAATAAAGATAAATACGGTAGTGAAAGAAGATTTATTGAGTCCGTCTACATCTGGTAATTTATTAAGCAAAGCTGTACTTGGCTAAATTTTTTTCAATATTTTCTTAAGGGTAGAAGACATTCCGGTCCTTTCCGTTGCCGGTGATCCACCAGCTGTTAGCAGGGTGAATGGAACCGCTACACTGACTGGTGCTTCTCAATACACCCCCACACACTCATCTAGAGAAACTGATAAATATTTATGTAAATATAATGGGTGTTATAGTATTATATATTTTTTCATATTGCTTTGTTTAATTGAGATTGCTAAAGGTTTGCGGTGTAAATTTATATGGCAACAATGAATAAATAAATTATGTGTAAGGGGTAAACAATATTTTCATAGTAAATTTGATTTTGTTGCAGGACAAAAAGGGTTAACAAAATTTGTCAAAAGGGGAGAGTGATCTTCGTGTCCAGAAAGTGCGAGAGAGCATACAGCAGCAAGAAGAACACAAGATTAAAATAAAAATAGAAAATGAGCAGCTTCAGGCAGCAATTGCAGCTCGTAAGAAAGCTGAGGCTGAAGCTGAACTAGCAATTTTGCAATTAGAATATTTTAAAAAACAAAATCAGTGTAAATAAAATCCTAAACATTTTTTTGTTTTTTTTTTTCTAATTAGAAGTTTAGTCTAGCGACATTAAAGTTAAAATTCTCTATAAATAACGATTCATAAACAAGATTTTCCCAAATTTGGTTATTTACCTTATTAAAAGTTGAAAACCAACTGGTATAATATTAATCGATGAAATACAAACAATCTCAAGTCTTAGATTTTTTTCTGGTTTCCTTGTTACAAATTTATCATCTTAATATAGACAGAATCTCGAGTTTTTAGTATTCCTTTATCAAGCACGCCTTAAGTTTTTAGTATTTCTTTATCAAGTACGCCTTAAGTCGAGATTGAGATTACACTATAGGTACGGGCATAAAACTTGTCACGTTGACAAATCCTTAAGTGTGACATTGCGAAACGTTAAAATAGTTTATCTATGCGTCAAAACAAAGTCGATATTGAAAATACCTAAAAAAGCGAAAGTAGACAACTAAGTGAACAAAGCCAGCTTATTATTCTTAATATATAAGCTTTTTTTTTTTTTGCTCCAGTGTTAAAATTGTTGATTTTTTAGGTTATAGATACATCGTCGTCAAAGCCGGCAATGAGAACGGGTTTATCAAGAGAGCTTGATTAATTTAAAATTAAATATTTTTATTCAGTTGCGAAAGAGTCAAAAAAGATTTTTGTTTGTCAATCTAAACGCAACAAAAAATCGTACATCAAACACATTTAAAAAGAGCTAGTATAGTTTCTAAAAGCGAGACAAGTGGGGAGTACCACGATAGTATGAACCGCCAAAATTTCGAAAAATGGTTTAAATATCAACTTGTTCCTAATTTGCCGCCCAAATCATTAATTATCATTGGCAACGCAAGCTACCACTCTGGGCTAGTAGAAGACATACCCCGAAAATCCTGGACCAAAAAAAAAATTAATTTTATGGCTTTCCGAAAAAAAATTGCTTTTCCAGAGGCAGCAACAAAACATAAACAAACAAGCATGGAGGGCAATGAACCGAAAAATCATTGTGTTAAATGTAAACAAATATGTAGTGAAGAATACGACAATTGTGATTCATGTTTAAAACGAGTTCATAAAGACTGTATGAACGTCACATCCACGGAAACAAGATGTATGCAGCTTCAAAAAAGAGTATTAATTGATATGCGAAGAATGTAAGATTTTTATTGCAAGAATGCCCTACATGGCGAAGATGATGGAGGATATAAAAAAGGACATAGAACTGTTGAAAATCACATATCAAAAAAGAAGCTATGCCAGAACACTTCAAAATAATCTGACAAATACGCCTACAATAATAATAAAACCAAAGGTACCTCAAAAATCTGAAAAAAGTTGGAAATAAATAAAAACTGCCGTTAATCCGACTAGATTAAATGTGGGAATAAGAGGTATTAAAGAAACCAAAAAAGGGAATATGATAGTGAAGTGTGAAACTGATCAGGAAATAAAGAAGTTTATGGATGAAGCTAAAAAACTAGGAGGAAAGTATGAAATTGAACAACCTAAAAAGACACTACCAAGGATTAAGATCGCTAGATATACTGGAGATAAATCAGAGGCCCAATTAGAAGAAACAATTAGGAAACAAAATGAATGGATAAACACATGTGATCTATTAAAAGTAACATATATAAGAAAAATTAAAAATAAAATCAACTACAATTTACGCAGAATGTTCTGGAGGTCTTTTTATGAAAATGATTAATTGTGGAGAGTTATACATAGATTGGGAGAGACTGCCAGTGTATGAGGATCTTACGGTATCGAGATGTTTCAATTGCCAGAGGTTCCACCACAAAAGTAACAAGTGCACAAAGGACCAAGTATGCGGGAACTGTGCCGGTGAACACACAACAGTTGAATGCAAAAATAAAAATAAAAAATGAGTTAATTGTGACACTGCCTTAGATTCAAACTGTCCATCGCTAAAATATCATATGGAACTAATAAAAAATAAAATGGACTATAACTCTTAACACTCATGGTTATTAATACGCAGGATGAAATTCTAGATATAATTGAGGATGAAACAAACATTAGTAGTGCGATGTTTGATAGTAAGAATGTAAAAAATTTAATCCTTTGTAAAGAATTAAGTATTATTCATATTAATATTAGAAGCGTTAATAAAAACATTGACAACTTGGCTAGTTTTTTAGAGACATATAAATTGAATTTTATTGATATTATTGTTCTAAGCGAAACCTTTCAACTTGTGACTATTGAGAATTGTAATTTACCGGGTTATAAAACCTATTATAACCAAGCTAATTATAACAAAAATGATGGCATTATACTCATGGTAAAGAACAATATTAATACCGACTTTTCTTTTAAATTAATCCTGAAACAGCCACTAAAATATTTATAAGCTCATTCAAAGAACTTATGAGTAGGGCTACTGAAAGTCATTTAGTATACACAAAATAATACAGAAAGATAAAGAGCTGGATAACTAATGGTATCATAACATCTATTAAAAAAAGGGATAAAATAAAAAAAAATTACATGCTAATAATAAAGTGCAACTCATAAATGAATATAAAGAATATGGGAATAGACTTAATAAACTTAATAAAACAAAAGAATGATTACTATAAACATCAAATAGAAAATAATAAAAATTACCTGGGAAAACTTTATGACATTATTAAGGATGCAAATTATGAAACGAAAACAAATGAATGTAACTTGGTTAATATAAAAAATACCGTTGATGAGAACTTTACTGATCCCTTGGATATGGCGAACTTTTGTAACGATTACTTTATAAATATCGGGGTGAAAATGGCTGACGCTATTCCTCTTCCACAGGTGGAATGCCGAGCAGGTCCACCAGTTTCAAACTCTATATTCCTAAGTCCCGTATCAGCAAATGAACTAATAAAACACATTTCCTCCCTTAAGAACAATAGCTCGCCAGGCTACGATGGTATTCAAGTTCATTTAATTAAACAGATTCGCTTAGAAATAATTAATCCTTTATTGTATATATTTAACCTGATTTTTGAAACAGACAGTCTGTTCCATCAGACTTTAAAATATCAATAGTTACGCCTATACATAAAGCTGGGTCACTAAGTTGTATTAATAATTATCGACCCATAAGCCTCATAAGTAACCTAGCTAAGCTGTTTGAAAAATGCCTAAACTAAAAGATTAACTCAGTTTTATATAAATAATATCATCTTGTCACAAAATCAGTATGGCTTTGTAGAGGAATCTAGTACTTCAGACGCGATGCACCGACTTGTAACAGAGGTTGTACATAATTTAAACAATGATAACAAGTGTATTGCTGTATTTCTAGATCTTGCAAAGGCTTTTGATACTGTACCTCATGATAAACTTCTTCAAGTTCTTTACAATAGTGGTGTAAGGGGAATAGCATTTAAAATATTTGAAAGTTACTTGACTAATAGACACCAGATGGTAAAACTTAATAACATCCTAAGTAATAAACAGAAAGTAAAGATTGGTGTTCCTCAGGGCACAGTTCTGGGACCATTACTTTTTGTTTCATATATCAACTCCCTATTAAAAACTAATTTATATGGGTTACCTGTGTTTTATGCTGATGATGCAGCTATAGTTTTTGCGGGTGACACATGGGATAGCGTGAAACATCAGGTCATAACTGTGTTTAAAAAAAAAAAATTGGCTTCAAACATATAAGCTAACCTTGAACTTGGCAAAGACAAACTATATCGCTTTCTCCCTTACTAGAGCTAATAGATCTTATTTTAATAATATTGTCATTGATAATTATTGTCTTTTAGAAATATCACATACAAAGTACCTAGGCATAATCATTGATCAATTCATAAAATGGCAACCGCATATTGACTATTTATCTAAAAAAATATAATGTTAATTCATAAATTCTATCTTTTGAGAGAGTTTCTAAACAGGAATATACTGATAACGGTTTATAAAGCTCTTGTTGAATCTATAATTAGATACGGAATACTAGTTTGGGGTGGACTCTATGATTCCAGTCTTTATAAATTAAAGAACATTCAAAAATATTTAATAAAAATAATACTAAAAAAAAAACAAATTGTATCCAACAAGCATGCTTTTTACTCCAGAAACGACTGACATAAGAACAATTTATATGACAACAATATGCTCTTACATACATTGCCATGACAGAATGAAAATAGCCATAAATCATAATTATGTAACTAGAGCAAATAAAAACAAAGAAATTCAACTTCCCACTAGTCACAATAATCTTAATTTGAAATATGTAACTTATATTGGACCAAAAATACCATTATTGATACGAGAGGTAAAAAATAAGCATACATTTAATTTATTATGCAAAAAGTTTATTTGTGACAACTATACACTGCTTGAAGGGTTGTTTTAACTTGCAATGCTAAAGTAAATTTACATATAGTCTAAAAATCTAAAATAATTTTTATTGTATAAAATTTCCTTTGGTGTTGATTGTATTGTGATGCAATTAAATATATTCAGGACTATGTTTACATAAATATACTTATCCTTATTCACATACAGATGTTCCACATCTAGGTGCATTCTATTAGAAAACTTTCTGAATATTTATAAATTTATTTCATGTTGTGTACTATAATTACTGTGTAATGTTATGAAAGTTTTGTTAATAAAGTATAAAGTATAAAGCAATGAAGAACCAAATGTGGATTTGGTAGAAACAATCGAAGTACACAAAAAAAATATTTTCTTGACGAATATGTAAAACTTTTGGTCATATGGTTCTCCGCCTCCCTCTCCCACATAACCCCATCAAAATGGTTTGGTCAGAGTGCAAAAGAAAATATGACAAATATATTTTTGCCTTAAAAGGAATATCCTCTGAAGTTTTGGCAATGGGGGAAAAGGTTCTTGGCGAAGCAAGCGCTGATCATTGGCAGAACAACATTCGGCTCACCCAAAAAGAGATTCTAGAAGCTAGTGACTGATTCGGATGACGAAGATGAGGGCGACGATCTGTTTTCTGACATTGACGATCTTTGATTTATATCGTTTAATATTTTATTTAAAAATATGTTTATAATTTTTAGTTATTAGTTTTAACAATTTTGCTCTACATTAACTTTTCTATTGTTCCACTATTTCATAGGATCGCCACCGTGATTGCTGTCGAGAACGCTTTAGTGTGTACATTCATTAAATAACTTGGTATATTAACCGTTAACAGTTAAGAAATACGTTCTTTTTGTGCTGTCGTTACGTCACTGTATATCCGATATAATTCTATTATAGACTATTTTTGAAGTAAATTTGAAACGAATCTGAATTTGACTGTTCTCAAGTTATCGTTCGATAAGATTTTGTTTACCCACACACATCCGTCCAGACATCTAGAGACTCTAACACGTCTATTAAAGCCACCTTCTATATTTCGAAAGTTTTTGCGATTCAAATACTTCTCCTATTTAGCCTATACAGGGTTATTCGCGCAACCCGTTCATTAAAAGTTTTTGATGATGCCATTTAGATAAAAATTTCAAATTTTGGGATTAAGGTAAGGTCAAGGGGTACTTCTTTTTAGAAATATTTTCAACTTCCTGTCACTTCTGGTTTAACCGGAAGTTGGTATCAACTTGCTTATTTTAAATGAAACACCCTGTTTTTTATGTTATTTTTGGATTCTACGGAGAATTTTAATGCTATTTTATGTAGCATGTCCTATACCTAGGTTCAAGCGTTCTTAAGATATTTGACCTTCAACCAAAAATGAGCCTTCGGGGTACCAAATTTTAAAATCTCGTATTTTTGTAAGTTTTGAAGATATAATCTTCATATTTTGCAGACGATCGGTAAATAATCTTAGGTATCTATTTTTTTTATTGAATTTGTCCATTTTTATACAGGGTGTCCTAAATTCAGCGGCAAACATTCACATTTTCAAAGCCGCTAAAGTCCGTTTTTTTAAATGGGACACCCTATCACTTTATGCACTATCAAATGTAGAATTTCATTTTCTATCGAACTGTATTAAGGTTCCCTATACCTATTCGTAACCATTTTCGAAATAATTGGGTTTTATAAAAATATCGTATGTATTTGCTTAAATGTTTACATGTTCCAATGGTGAGCCGTGGAAAAACAATTGAGATCCAATATCCAATATGAGAGATGATTAGTATGCGTTATTTATCGAAAGCTGTCAGTGATAAACTAAATCTTCTAAATCGAAATGGAAGAATACTCAAACGCTGATATTCTCAATCTATTTTATATTCATGGAGAATGTTATAAAATTTGGAGAGAACGTGTCGTGTGTTTAATGAACGCCACCCTGATTTGCCGCCAATGAACAAGTCAAAATTCAAGAGGATTGGAACGAACTTTTTGCGTTTTGGCAAGGTTAAAGTTACAAAAAATGTTCCGAAACCAGTGACAAATGCCGAGGATAACGTAATAAACACATTAGCTTATTTCCACGCAAACCCGCAAAGTTCAATACCGTCTGCAGAAAACGATTTGGGAATTTCTTCTTCATCTGTCCAAAGAATCTTGAGCGAACATCATATGTACCCTTATTCCTTTCAAAACGTGGAAGGCTTGGTATCAATTAGACGGGGCACCAGCACATAATTCCGCTGCAGTTTATCTCCAATTATCTCGAATTTTTGAAGATCGCTGGATTGGTCCCAATGGCCCTTGGAGATGGCCCCCGCGATCGCCTGATTTAACACCCCTAGACTTTTATTTATGTGGATTTATCAAAGGTGAAGTCTATGCTTCCCCAGTAAATAACCAACAAGATTTACTGGACAGGATACGAACAGCTTTTGCCGAATCAGAAAACGGACAAATTCAACGGGCCACAGCAACTGTACAAAGAAGAATTGAAATGTGTCTTCAAATGAACGGACAGCATATAGAACATTTGTTATAATTCAATTTTATTATTTTATTTATTTATTGTTGATTGTTAGATTGCTATAATTTTTAAGTTCACTAAAACAAGTTTAGAACAGTCTCGAACTTAGTAGATATGGTTAAAAATAATGTAAACAATTTATTACATTTTTAATAACTTTAACTTTTCCGAAACGAAAAAATTTCGTTTCAATCCTCTTCAATTTTCTCTTGTTCATTGGCGATAAATGAGGATGTTTTTCATTAAAAACATGGCACGTTCTCTTCAATATTTTGTAACATTCTCCGCGAATATAAAATAAATTGAGAATATCAGCTTTTGAGTGTTATTTTATTTTAATTTAAAAGTTTCAAATCCGCTGTAATGTTGAATAGAAAAGCACAACAATTGTTTTCCATAGTATTACTACAAGAAGGTGTAAGCATTTAGCAAATACATATGATAGTTTAATAAAAACCTGATTATTTCGAAAATGGTTACGAATAGGTATAGGAAACCTTAATACAGTTCGATAGAAAATTAAATTCTACATTTGATAGTGCATAAAGTTATAGGGTGTCCCATTTAAAAAACACGGACTTTAGCGGCTTTGAAAATGTGAATGTTTGCCGCTGAATTTAGGACACCCTGTATAAAAATAGACAAATTCAATAAAAAAAATAAAAATCTAAGATTATTTACCGATCGTCTGCAAAATATGAAGATTATATCTTCCAAACTTACAAAAATATGAGATTTTAAAATTTGGTACCCCGAAGGCTCATTTTTGGTTCAAGGTCAAGTATCTTAAGAACGCTTGAACCTAGGTATAGGACTTGCTACATAAAATAGCATTAGAATTCTCCGTAGAATCCAAAAATATCATAAAATACAGGGTGTTCCATTTAAAATAAGCAAGTTGATACCAACTTCCGGTTAAACCGGAAGTGACAGGAAGTTGAAAATATTTCAAAAAAGAAGTACCCCTTGACCTTACCTTAACCCCAAAATTTGAAATTTTTATCTAAATGGCATCATCAAAAACTTTTAATGAACGGGTTGCGTGAATAACCCTGTATAGTGTATTAATTATGCTGACTGTTATAATGCTAAAAAGTTGAAATGACAAGTTTCTTATTTTTACCTTATCAAAGTCCATACTTTTTGAGTGCTCTATGCTTCGGTCCCTCAAAATGCTTTTTGGTAAATCTAAGCCCTCACTTTTTTGGCCAGGACTAGATACTGGTTCGACTTTCCTTGTGTTGGATTTTAGGAACATTGCTCCACCGCCAGTTACCTAAAATGAACGAATCTTTATTATGTGATGTATTGTCAGAATATATTTGAATTTTACAACGGTATAAACATATGGTGAAAGGAAATGTCTACACATATTTAAACAAGTAAAATTGCAGTAATTTGAAGCAAAGAACTTTGGTTGCGGTCAATTGTGTTGTGTCAATGTGAAGATGGAAATTGCTAATTGTAATCAAAACCGGTTGTTGAATGGTGTGTGGATTTTCTTGTGCCGAGGTATTAGTGTTATGATAATTCAAAATTCCCATAAAACAACATTTATCGGTTCTCAGTATGTTTAAAGTAAATTTTTCGTGTTCTTGGTTTTTTTCGGAGAAACCACTGGCAAATTTCTCTTCTTCGGGGTAGGTCCTCTAAAGTCAAAGCCTGTACTCGCTGCACATGATAAGAGTACAGAAGGTTTTCACGAAGGGTATGATGAATGGTCCAATTAGAAAATCCAACTTGTCGCGAGATTTCGCGAGTGCTTAAACCAGGGTTTGCCCCCACTAGGACTAAAATATGTTCCTCGTCTTCGGGTGTTATTTGCCTTTCAGGCTCCCGATCAGTTGGACGGAGGTTTACACTACCCGTATCGCGAACTCTTTGTAAAACCGTCAGAAATGTTCTGTCATTAGGGCACCTCCTATTAGGATATCTTTCCCGGTATGTTTGGGACACCAAATGAGCATTCTGTCTTCATTCTCCATAAATAAGTAACATGTCTGCATATTCAATATTAGTATACATTTATAAGTTTTTAAATCCCCACTACGTATTAAAGCAGTATACGGAATTGAGAAAAACAAGACAACTGCAACTAATATGTTTGCAATTGTTATGTTCCTTGAAGCCTGCTCGTTTTTCTACGGTGGACAGTGTTGCCGCTTTCAAATAAGTATTCTATGGTAAAATAAAACAATTTACTAAAGATTGTGAGCTGTTAAATAAAGGGTTATTAAATACTTAAATATTTTTATAATTTTGAGACTTAATTATCAAATTAATAAACTATTTAGTAATTTGCTTAAATTACAACAAAGCGAGTTTAATACTAACCATTTTTTTATCAGAAACAGTTATGAGCTTCGAAATATCATCAATATCGTCATTTTCCTTTCACCCTGTATAATAGAACTAAACTGCTGTACAAAGTAAACCGCACAGGCTTTTTTTTAGTAAAATTTAAATTTGAATATTTAAAAAAAAATAAAAACAAGGAAATAAGATTATTTTGGGCTGTTTTAAAACAAGTATTTTATAAATAGTGACTGTATTTTTTTATACAAAGCGGCCAAGTTGAATTTTCAAAAGATAGCTGTCCAGAAGTAACTTTAAGTAGTTTATTCCTAGAAAATTTGCCTCTTATGAAATCAGAGAAATGTTTCAATTTTCAAATTGATATATTTAACAGTAAAAAAAGAAGACAGCTTGTTACATGTCTCCTGTGTCACCCGATATTGGCAAATTTGACTCTACAAACAACGCTTGTATTTTTAAAAAAATGTTCAGTACTCCTTGAACTGCAGGGTACAGAAATTTATGTACATGATGTTTAGGATCGGTAGGTTTTTGACTAATCCTGCATATTTTTGCACACCCTGTATATTTTCGTAGTGCAGACCCTACAAATTATAAAAAAATAAACACCCTGTATAAATACATTTTTATCCTAAGTAAGTTTTACGCTTAAAACCTTTATTTACATATTTAGCCACTGCCAAGGTTACCTCACAGTATAAAGTCGATCGTACGACGATGCCAAGCCTAGCCAGGAACTCCAATAAAGACCAATTTATATTTCGGTGAATATGTTTAAACATGATGTAATACAATTAGTTTCTAAGCAGTATAAAGAAATTACACTTTTATTGCAAAATAGTAAAATACAAGCTAAAATACCCAAATCCTCAGATCAGATTACACTAGTAACAAGAGTTTTATTTTTTATTTTATTTATTTAATCAGATATGACAATCCCGATCGACTACTCCACGTATTAGACCATCGCACTGTCGTATTAAACCATCCCACTTTCATTGACAAGGGTTCCTTATAGTATATAAGTACAATAGTCTACAGCAAAAATTGTAATAGCTTCACGTGACCGAGGTGGCTTAAAAACCAATAGCGGTTCGTAAAACTATAATAACTATAATTTATTAAATTAATTTACTAAAACATATTTTAACCCAGAAATTAATTCAATTAAAATGGTCATTAGGTACCAAACTTTTCTTAGCTTCACTACTGCATGAGTTTTAATGTATTATTGCAGGAGTGCTCAAACTTGAACTGATGGCGATCTACCTCAATATTTTTAGACTACTTACGATCGACTCTGAGAGGCTGCAAGTATGTGTGATGCAGGGTTGTCGTACATACACGATACATACACCCTACCTACCTACCGTAGCATATATATATATATTAGCTTTCCGCACAATATAAATTATTTTAGTCAAGGTTTGGGTTAGGTTTAGTTAGGTTCTTCTCTACAATATCAATGAAAAAACTCATAGTTATTTAAAATTACGAGTTTATTGGTTGTTACAAAACAAAAGAGTTACATATGGTGTTAAACTTAACTAAGGAGTGACTTTGGATGTTGAAGCGTGGCACTGCATGTCCTCAGCATACTTTTCATAAGATGGTACGTAACCACTCAGTTAGTCGATTGCGATATTTTGACTTAATTATCTTCATTTCAGAAAATGCAGACTCGCACAAGTAAGTTGACCCAAACATTGCTGTCAGTTGAAGGGCGATTTGGCTTAGATTCGGATATTTATTTTCAGATATAAAACACCAGAAATTTGTATCAGATGCTGTAGCTTTGAGATGTAAATCTGATATAATCTACACCAACTCATTTTCAACAGAACATGAGTTCATATTAAACTGACTTGCTATTTCAGTAGCTAATTCCTCAATGTTTTTACATGAAAAAGGATAACTCATAAATGATGCTACATTTGCCAATTTACTACAATCATAAAAACGCATTTCGAATTGTCCCAAAATATTTGATAATTCAATTTCTTTTCAGTTGATCTATCATAAGTTGCAATTTACTTTTGAATGCGTTTACTGCGCTAATCATCTCAATAACAGTTTTTCCTTTACCTTGAAGCTCCAAGTTAATGGTCTTTAAGTGCATTGTGATGTCAGTCAAAAATGCCAAATCAGTCAGCCATTTTTCGTTTCTCAACATCTGAGTGTCATCACCTCTTTCGTCTAGAAAAGCTGTTATTTCGGGCAATAATTCTCGAAACCTGTCTAGCAATTTTCCGCGACTCAACCACCTGACGTCCGTGTGAAGAACTAAATCAGTGTGTTCAGCTGACTCCCTATCTTCCAACTGCAACTTAAAGAGCCGCCGTTGCAAGCTACGTGCACGGATGGAATTCACAATTTTTGTTGCAATGCCCATAATTTCCTCCGTGTTTAAAACTTTTGAACACAAAACTTGTTGATGTTTAATGCAATGGATTGAAAAAAATGAAGGGAAATCTTCATTAGGTCGACACAATGCCACAAAACCGTTTTTGTTTCCAGTCATTGCTGGTGCTCCATCGGTTGTAATGCACACTAATTTATATATAGGTAGCTTGCAGTTTTTTACAAAATTGAAGAAAACGTCATATATATCTTCGCCACGGGTCTTCCCCTTCAGAGGAATGATTGTCAAAAATTCTTCCTTAGCCAACATGTCATCGAATACTATCCGAATAAAAATACACAGCTGGGCAGTGTCTGTCATATCGGTGGATTCGTCGAACTGTAAAGAAAAGTATGTACATTCCATGATATCATTTTTTAGTTTATCTGCCATGTCCTGACTCATGACTTCAATACGCCTTGTGACAGTCGGACGAGATAACTGAAGTTCTCTAATAGCAAACATAATTTAATAAAAACGCGTCTTTTCTTTGACAAGTACCGCGCGTTCCTTTGATAAAGCCGCCTTTTGCCGCTATTATTTTATCACGTAATAAATTTTTGTAGTTTAGTTAAGTACCTATTTATTAAAAAAAATTTTCTTCTTGAGATCTACTCAAAAAGCACTCGCAATCAACCGTTTGAGCACCCCTGTATTATTGTGTAATTGTTGATATGGTTTAAATATCCTAATTATATGTTGCCTTACTTCAAGAAGCAGCGTTTTAAAGGTGCGGTGAGATTAGGAGAACATTGATTTTTGTAAATATTTAATAAATAAGTTGTATTTACTTTATCTTGGCCATTAAGAAACTAGGAGCTTTCGAAAATCACTAGATTTTGGGTGAAATTTGGGGAAACAATAAGATTTCGGATGATTTCGCGCTTTTTTTAAATTTTCTCTTGAGTTGGACCAATTTTTTATTTACGTGTTGTGAGGTAAACGGATCTAAATGGGAATTCTTTGAATAATTAAAAGTAAAAATGTATTCATAAACACATTCTAAACTGGTTAGATTTTAAGATTTAGGATATTGAACATTTAAAAGAAAATCTTTAATATGACAATTGACTATTCTATTTTTGTCTTATAGCCCCTGTTTCTTTTTACTTTCCTCGCAAGAGGACTAGAATACTAGTCGCAAAAAACATGTTTCTCAGTTCCGTCGGTCAGTCTGTATATCTGTCCGCGACAAAGCTCAAGAACTACTTATCCTATTTACTTCAAGTTTTGGTTAAAAATTAAAGGTCATATGAGGATCACGTGGTAAAATATTGGTAAAAATCCAATATGGCAGAACAAAATGGCGGCCTATTGACATGGTAAAAAATCATTACTAAAAAACTACTTATTCATTTTATCCAAATTTTGCAGAAAAATTAGGTGGGTCATGACCATCAACTGGTAAGTTTTACAACAAGTCCACAACGGAACAAAATAATGGCCTAATTGAATATTTAAAAATATCTGAAAAAAGTACTTATCAGATTGATTGATTGAATGATGTATGAATGTATGAATTGCACACTTAATATCGATTTTTAATCAAATCTGCATAAATGTTAAAATTCGTTCGCAATCTATTCTCAGCATTCTTATTTTCATTTTTTAAATATTTACTACAAATTTATGATATGTATTCTCAAATACCCCCAGATGCCGTCTTTCTTTCAGCCAAATCTACACAAAAGTTAAAATTCTGCCGTCTTATTGGCATTACTCTCTTGAATCATTAAATTCATGATGTACAGTCAAATTGGGGTCGCCATTATTAACTCTCCAATAATGACTAAAATTTCATAACTTTCATTCTTAAATACTTCTAGATACCGATATTTCAGCCCAATCTGTACGAATGAACAAAATTCGTTCGCTATATTAGCGCCACCATTTTGAATTTTGTTGTGCCTTGTTAAACAATCCTCATAAATGTTAAAATCATCCCTCCGACATGTTGACATTGTCATTTTGACACCGCTATTTTGAATTTTTAAATGCTGACATTTTTAAATTTTCCTAGGCACTAGGGGTTCGCGAGACCGAGACTGAATCAGTCTCGGTCTCGGTCTCGGAAAATGTTTACGGTCTCGGTCGCGATGCTTCGAGACCGAGACCTACTTAGTCTCGGTATCAGTCTCGAAAGTCTCGGTGGTCTCGAAAACAAAATTTTAAAAATAATAATTGTTCGCCGAGATGTTATTTAGACAAAAGTACATGGAAGCCTACGTGCGAAACCCAGAATCCAATCTTAAAAATTTAATGTAAAAAAACCCAATGTTTGAACATTTCAGTAAAGTAGAAAAAATGTAGGTATACTTATATAAAAAATTATTTCAAAAATCTGTAATTCGAAATGATGTTGCCAACAGATGGAATCAGTAAATGAAGATATACGGACAATAGTAGGTGTATCAAAATAAATGTCACATATCCCTTGTTCTTTGGACATCAACAGAAAGGCCACACATGACTAGAGTTACTTAAACAACCATCCACAGAACAATAATTATTTGACATTTCGAAAGATATACAAATGGAATAAGATATATTAAACACAAAATAAGGACACACTGTATAATGCTGCCGAATTCATGCAAGCAACGTGTTGGGCATTCTAGGGACAGACGTTATAATTCAAAAGGTAGAAAACGATCGATGGCCAAATAAAGCACCCTTAGGTATTCTGTAAACTTTGCTATTTTGAACCAAACTTATTACTTTGATGCGTATTTACTTTCTTAACCAGGACCGTTCTTAGGAGTCTGCACGTTGTGCCTGCTCAAAGGCGGCTATGGTGCATAATACTTGCGAATCAACTATTTTTGTTCTTTGCTAAATTAACTATAAATTTTAAAAGTAGAGTAGATTTTAAAAGTGAATTTATTTATCAAACAAATATCTACTTGTTCAATTTTTCGCCTGAAAGATCAATCTATAACCTTTTTTGAGAAAATGTACAGGGATAAATATTATATTGTGCCTGCTGAATCACCAGTAATATCAAGTTCCTCAAGCGATGATAACTATGACATCTATTATACATCACTATTTGAAAAAAAAAAGTGATTCCGAAAATTGGAGAAAAGAAATAATAGAATATTTGCAATTAAAGCGAGCTCCAAAGGATACAGATATTTTAGAATGGTGGAAAGCACACAATAAACAATTTCCAAATTTAGCCAAAATGGCAAAAGATCTTTTATCTATATAGGCGACCTCTATAGTAGTAGAGCGTTTATTTTCACCAGCAGGGTTAAATAATGCAAAATTAAGAAGCATGTTAAATGAAACTTCAAACAAATGCTTATTATGTATTCATTCATTCATATTTTTTAAGCGTAATAGTTGAATTAGCTTTATTGATCATCTATTTAAAATCCTAAGCCAAATTCTACTTTGTGTTTTGTTTGCTGAAAATCTTGTCCGTATGTATATGTATTACTTTTATTATACACATATAGTTAAAAATTTTATATCATCCATTATTTTCAATTACAAACAAAATCAATACAAAAATATTGTTCTATAAAACAGGTACCTTCTTTAATTAGCAAGCCATCGAAGCGATTAAAGAAGAAAATGTTAAGAAAAATTTTCACTGATTTTTTTTAACAATTTTTTGTTTATTTTAAATCGGAAAGTTTTTAAACAAAAATCACCACAATTACTTCGTCTGTTGGAGACTTTACCGTATCTATACTATATAAGAATATGATATTGCGATGTTTTTAGTTGTTACAGTCTATCAGTTATTAATTATTGAACTAAAAAACTAGTTACTTTCAATAATTAAACATAAAAACCGATTATAAATTTATAAAGATCACAATGTCAAAATCCTATATAGTATAGTTGTGATAAAGTGTCTCTTTTTGAGAACAGGGTAGCAATTTACGGTTTTCGACATGTGAAGTGGAATTTCTCTACCAGAATTTCTAAATTTGGGAAAGTCTCTTTTTATGGTTATTTATATCGTTTTTTAAATGACTATTTCACTAGTATCATTGTTATAAGAACATATACAATGCTAGTATAATATAATTGAATATAGAAAAATTATTTTTTGCATCAATAAATTTTGTCAAAACAAATAATTTACGAATATTAATTGTTTTGCTACTTCACTTTGAGATCGAGACCGAGAGTCTGGATAGGTAAGTCTCGGTATCGGTCTCGAACACAAAGTCTCGGCCTCGCTCTCGAAATACTTTTTCAAGTCTCGGTATCGGTGTCTCGCGAACCCCTACTAGGCACCGATTTTCAGTTTAATCTACATAAGTAACAAAATTCGTCGGCCGCATCGGAGCCGCCATTTTGAATTTCTAAACGTTGACTAAAAAAAAAGTTCGAAATCCGAAAGTGTACGTATGTCAAATTTGATAAAATAATCGGTAATGTGGAATCGCTGAAAAATCCATTACAAGATTTGAACCAGACATACAAACATACAATCAGAAGAGTAGGAAGCCAATAAAAGCGCGTTAAAAGCATTGATTTTAAGTTTAAAATTATAAAATACTTGTGTAAATACAGAAAATGATGCCATATAACGGTAAAAATACCTATTTGCCTCATTAAGGAATAGGTAAGAATCCTTCCTTTTGTCAACGATAATGAAGCAGAAGCATGGCCCGTTTCATCATTTTCGTACATCAAATATTTTAACAGGCCGTCATTTTGTTTTGCCATATTAAATTTAAACAATATTTAACCAGTTTTTTTGTATCAGACGTAATTTTTGTGCAAAATTAAATAAAATTAAAGTTAATCTAGTAAGTAGGTTATTTAGCTATACCGGGAACAGACTGTCCGACCTACAGAAATTGAAAAACATGAAGATCTGTAAAAACCTGGAACGATGATTTTTTCACGATTAATGATATTTCCTTATGCGGGAAGTAAAAACTCGCGCCGCCACTGGCATTCGTCAACAAATGGCCCCGGCTCGGACATGAGCCATCCCCACTTCTTGTTTTATCGTGAACATTGATCCACACAAAGTGAAAATAGGGGAACATGTTGGCGCATACCCCTAATGTTTTTTTATGAATGAATTGTGATCTATACTTTGATTCTTACTCTGAGCTTAAAACCGTTAATATACAATAAAATTTGCAAAACATAGCTGAAAATCGCATCTTAATATCTCTTCTTGTTTTAAATATATTTGAATTTAAATTTTACCTAAAAATTCGCTCGTTTAGTTTGCTCTGTCCAGCAGTATATGTAACAACTACTCCCTAACTCTAACTTCAATCATTATAAGTTAGTTTTTTACAACCTTGAGTTCCATTTTTTCTAAAGCTCTCGGATGCTTGTCAAACACTCCCATATCCTTGATGTCTTCGTCGAAACTGCTGAACTTGTAAATGGTCTTGTTGGTTCCTATCAAGATGTCCTCCGAACGTTGCTTCAATAACTTCGATTCATGTCTCGGACTGTGCGCTGGACTAAGCTTCAGAGGCGACAAACGTACATCCTTCTTCCTCACACCTAACAAAAAAATGCTTTAACTCGCATTTTGAATGTGTTAAGATAAAAAGAAGGTTAATTGTATATGTCCTAATTTGAAACTAAAATATTAAATATAAGTTCAACTAAATACACGGAGTTAGTAATAAAGTGAGACAGTGATTCTGCATGAAAAAAATATAAACGTATGTCCGCAAATGATTCGTTTTCCAACATACTGGTGTTAAAGTTTTTGTTAAAATCTGACGATTTATTTATTGCTGTAAAACCGGTCGAGATATGCCAATGAAATTTGGTGGGTTTTTAAGAAGTAGTTATTGCGCATTTTTTGACATGCAATTTTTTTAAAGAAAAAAATGCTACGCCACTGAGACATTTCAAATGAAAAATCATTGTTGAATTCCTCGTTCAATTTGTGACAAAAAATCTCTCTTGCCTTTTTACTATTATTGTAAGTAGTATTGTAATTGTGAAAAAATTACTCTCCGAGATTTTTTCAGATTTTCGCGTTTCAAGGTCCCTAGATGGCGAAAAACACGTTTTCTCAATTCCGTCGGTCTGTGTGTCTGTCTGTTCGCGGCGTAGCTAAAAAACTACTTACCCGATTGACTTGAAATTTTCGTCAAAAATTAAGAGTCATATGGGGATGATCTGGTAACATTTCGGCAAAAATCCAATATGGCGACAGAAAATGGTTATTATTATTTAAATTATTAAAAAACTACTCATCCAATTTATTTCAAATTTTGCAAAAACATCAAGTATTACGTCGGAATTAACTGGTAACATTTTGGTGCGAATTCAAGATGGCGGCTTGGTAAAATATATAAAAATTCAGTCTGGAAAAACTGCTTAATGGTTTGATTTCAAATTGTGTGCCATTGTACTAATTGTGGTATATATATATATATATATATATATATATATATATATATATATATATATATATATATTATCAACTAGTAAAATAGTGATACTAATTCAAGATGGCCGAACAAAATGGAACCCAAATAAAATGTTTGTAATCGTGAAAAAGTAACACTCTCACTATTACACATCTTTATGTTTCAGCGCCTCTAGATACCAAAATAGTTATTTATACTATAAGAGATGTCCCGCCGAGCGATAGCGAGGGCTGGCAAAAAAGTTCGAGACTGGTTAATGTACAGGGTGTCCCACATAAGATCCTCTATCCCCTTATCTCGAAAGATATACAATTTAGGAAAAAAAGTTATATATAAAGTGTTATTGTTTTTAAGTGAACTTTTATATTATATACCTTTCATGTATACAGGGTGCTCAGTTTTTCCTGGTTAGGAGTCAACTCCTAAAAATTAAATGGGACACCCTGTATATTATCCTGGATATGAATTCCTCATTAAAAATAAGGGTAAGTTTCATTAAGATATTGTATACCTATCTCTCGTCGTTTAGGATATAATAGCCGTTTTATTTAATTTTTTGCTAAAAACGTATATATTTAAGGTAGTAGAAAAAAATATAAGTATATAATATTTGGTGAAGCTGCCATTTTTATATTAAAGACAACACCACAATATATAATTTAAGTTGTTTACTTTGACTACAAATTATACAGGGTGATATCAGAAATTCAATCGATCGGAATATATAAAATTACTTATAAGTCAATAATCTTAAATGGAACACCCTGTATATTATTGCAGATTTCGATGGTTCACAAAAAAATTAAAGTAACTTTGTATATAATAACCTATACCTATCTCTAACCGTTTAGAAAATATTCGCTATTAAACTTTTTTTATGCAATAAAAAATACCTTTGGTTTAAATTTAATGACGAAATACGTCACAAATATTTTTTAACGGGCTGACCATAGTAGATTTTCAACAAAATACTGTAGTTTACAATTTTAACTAAGATGTCTGTATTCTATATTTCCTGAGAAAATAATTCATTACAAATCATAAAATGAAACCAAATATTGCATGTAATTAACTAACGCTGCAAAATCAAAACTGCCATGGAAAATAAATAAAGTGCTTTGGAAACCAACGTAAACAATATTTGTCAAATAATATAATAAATTTTGGTTTGTTGTGCGTTAAGTTCATCTTTATCTTATAATGTCTTATACTGCCGAAGAAAGGTTGAACTTATATCAGTGTTATCTTCAAAATAACAAAAGCGTTGCACTGACTATAAGAGCATATCATGAAAAGTATCCGGAGAGAAGAATACCGGAAAGATCCATGTTTGGGCGAATTGAACTAGATCTCGAACAGCATGGTGTTTTAAAATATGAAAAAAGAAATAAACCTAAAAGTATCTTGGATTATGAAACGCAATTAAATATATGCTTATATTTCGAAGAATTTACAGAAAATTCCATCAGAGATGCAGAAAAAGACTTAAGTATTGCTAGAACTGATATTCATAGGACGCTGAAAATGAATAACTACAGGGCGTTTAAGTTCGCTAAATTGCAACACTTAGAACCTACCGATCATATTCTACGATTGGAATATTGTGACCTAATGATGGATCGACATTTTCGTAACCCTAATTTTTTTAACCAAATTTGTTGGACGGACGAAGCGATATTTACTACCTCAGGGATATTTAATAGAAAGAATACTCACTATTGGTCTCAAGAAAACAAACACAACATCAAAACTATTCAACATCAAGGTCGTCGTAGTGTTCATTGTTGGTGTGCGATTTACAGGAATCAAGTAATAGGTCCTCTATTTCTGGATAACCATTTAAATGGTGCGAGGTACCTAGAGCTACTGACTAACAATATCAGGCCGTTACTAGAGGTCAATGGTAACATAAATAATATTATTTACCAAATGGATGGAGCACCTTGCCATAACACCATTCAAGTAAGAACTTATTTAAGTGTTAACTATGCAGAGGTCGTTGGACCAAATGGAAATATTCGTTGGCCTCCGCGGAGTCCAGATTTGACGCCCCTGGACTATTTTCTGTGGGGAACATTAAAGGATAAAGTATACAAAAATAAACCTCAAGATGTTGATGATCTCAAGAATCGAATAAGGGAAGAAATTCAAAATATCAATGAAAGTGCTGCAGTAAGAGATGCCTTAAGAAAAATGGAAGTCATCTACACAACTTGTATTGCCCAAAATGGAGGCCATGTGGCAAATTTACTTTAATTTTCCCTTTTGCATTAGGTATATTGGTCCTTTCGTTATACATGCAATTGTTTTTTTTTTGATGTTACACATTAATTCATTTGTAATTATGTAAATGTTCTCTATTAACTTAACTTCTTACTACATACTTATTTAATAGTTCACAAAATTTACATATTGTTAAATGTTAAAACATTTCTATATTTGCTAAAATTTCGTATTCGTTGAAATAAAAGATTAATATTTTTGTTATGTCGGCCATAGGTATTTTATTATATCGATCATTGGAAAGAATTAATTTCTCAGAAAATACAGACATCATAGTTAAAATTGTAAACTACAGTATTTTGTTGAAAATCTACTATGGTCAGCCCGTTAAAAAATATTTGTGACGTATTTCGTCATTAAATTTAAACCAAAGGTATTTTTTATTGCATAAAAAAAGTTTAATAGCGAATATTTTCTAAACGGTTAGAGATAGGTATAGGTTATTATATACAAAGTTACTTTAATTTTTTGTGAACCATCGAAATCTGCAATAATATACAGGGTGTTCCATTTAAGATTATTGACATAAGTAATTTTATATATTCCGATCGATTGAATTTCTGATATCACCCTATATAATTTGTAGTCAGTAAACAACTTAAATTATATATTGTGGTGTTGTCTTTAATATAAAAATGGCAGCTTCACCAAATATTATATACTTATATTTTTTTCTACTACCTTAAATATATACGTTTTTAGCAAAAAATTAAATAAAACGGCTATTATATCCTAAACGACGAGAGATAGGTATACAATATCTTAATGAAAGTTACCCTTATTTTTAATGAGGAATCCACATCCAGGATAATATACAAGGTGCCCCATTTAATTTTTAGGAGTTGACTCCTAACCAGGAAAAACTTAGCACCCTGTATACATGAAAGGTATATAATATAAAAGTTCACTTAAAAACAATAACACTTTATATACAACTTTTTTTCCTAAATTGTATATCTTTCGAGATAAGGGGATAGAGGATCCTATGTGGGACACCCTGTACTTACATCCCATATAGTATATAACATTTTTCCCCCTCCCTGTATTGTATGTTTCCAAGAAAATGCTGGATATATTTTTGGATTTTCATTATCATTACATTCGATAGCATTCTCATTAAATTATGAAGGCAGCCGTGATCCGTTGCCAGAGCAACATAAGCAGTTTTCATTTTATCAAAAATGTCAAGTTGACAATTCATAGCGAAAAGTTTGAAGAAGTCGAATTGTTTGATTCTGTGTGGACAAAATGGATGTTTCAGACCTAGAAGAATCAGCGAATATTGCTTGTTTATCTCTACTACCGGAAAAGTTGAAAAAAGGTATGAAGCAGCATATAAATCCTTTAAGAATTGGTGCCAAAGCAAGACGGATACTGCAGTCTCAGAAACCTTGTTTTTGGCGTATTTCGACGAAAAAAGTGCTATATTGAAGTCCCCATCAAGCTTATGGTGTGAGTATCCGATGTTAAGGTCCACCCTTTTTATAGAGGAAAATATAGATATTTCTAAGTATCGAAAACTTCGAACATTTTTGAAAAGAAAAAATGATGGTTATAGACCCAAAAAATCGAATGTTTTTAACAGGGAAGATGTGAATAGGTTCATGCTTGAAGCCCCCGGTGATATATACTTATTGATGAAAGTCGTAATGGTAATGGGAGTTGCTGGAGCGTGCCGTTCTAATGAACTCTGTGAAGTGAAAACGGGCAATGTTAAAATAAGTCAAGAAGTCCTAATTGTGACCATTCCTGACTCCAAAAATTGAGTGTCACGTACATTCACAGTGACAAAAAGTGAAACACTCAGGTTTTTTATTTCAAAATAATTCAAAAGTACCAAGATCCCACATGACGAATATTAATCCGCGCTTCTTTATGCGATATCAAAATGGAAAGTGCTTAAACCAGCCTGTCGGGAAAAATACGTTTTCGTCAATTTTAAGTAAAATTGCGAAATTTCTAAAGTTTGAGAACTTCAAAATGTATACTGGACACTCTTTTAGAAAAACGTCGGCAACTTTATTAGCAAATACTGGAGTTGATGTATTAGCCATCAAGCGACATGGTGGATGGAAATCCGCTACTATTGCAGAAAGTTACGTAGCTGAGAGCCTCAATAATAAAAAGGAAGTAGCAAATAAAATTTTATACAATAAGACCCCGCCAGAAGTCTCTTGCAGTGCTTCAACAGTGACAGAAACATTGATTAGAAACGAAGGATCTGTGGAGTCAGAAAATGTAATACACATCGAGAAGAAACGAGAAAACGTTTTTCCAAATTTTGTTAATAATGTGAATAATTGTACCATTAATATTCATTTCGATTAATATCACCTGATTTTTGTAATATGTTGATGAAATCAAAAATTAAAGCTACTTATAATAATTTTAGATTATTATTTCCCTAGGGATGTAAGTTGACTTACATCTGTCGTTAAGAGCAACCAGTACCTTGTTGAGTAACTTTCAGTTAGGTCTGTCAAAGCAGTGTCAAAATAGGTTGCTTACAATACAGGGAGGGGGAAAAATATATTTTATCAACTCCGTCGGTCCCTCTGTCGTTCTTTCTGACTGTTTGTCGGTCTGTCAGTTCGCCGCATAGCTTAAAGACTACTTACCCGATTGACTTATTATTAAGGGTCATATGGGGATGGCCTGGTAAGATTTTGGTAAAAATCCAATAAGGCGAAACAAAATAGCGGCTTAGTAAAATGTTAAAAAGAATTATTATTACAAAACTACTCAGCCAATTTATCAAATTTTGCAAAAACATCAAGCATTATATTGGAATTAACTAGTAATATTTTGGTACGAATCCAAGATGGCGGAACAAAATGGCGGCTTAATATAATAATATAATAAAATATTTAAAAATTCAGCCTGAAAAAACTGCTTAATGGTTTGAATTCAAATTGTGTGCCATAAGTAACTGTAATATATGGATCAATTAGTAAAATAATGGTACTAATTCAAGATGGCCAAACAAAATAGCTGCCAAATAAAATGACTGTAATCGTGAAGAAAATCACCCTTTCAGGTTTTACATATCTTCACGTGTTAGCGTTCCTAGAGGCCAAAAAATATGTTTCATCAATTCCGTCGGTCCGTCTGTCGGTCTGTCAGTCAGTTCGCGGCATAGCTTAAATACTACTTACCCGATTGACTTCAAATTTTGACCAAAAATTAAGGGTCATATGGGGACCTGGTAATATTTTGGTAAAAATCCAATATGGCTTAAAAGGGTTAAAAATATTTTGTTAGAGTGGTGTATTATTTACGGTCAAGATCCAGTAGAAAAAACACGTCTTTTTTTAAATTGCCGACGTTTCTGTGTATCCTCAGGACACATTTATAGATCCTCTATCCTGCATGAGACCCATATTATCAGGCTTTACCCACTCCGTCGGTTCGCAAATATTTCCTGTACAAGAGTTTCTAAATGGTTTTCGTTAACGATCCTCTTGTTTTTATGTTAGAGTGGTGTATTATTTATGGTTAGGATCCAGTAAGAAAAAACTTAAATTATCGACGTTTTATCAGTCTTTACCTACTCCGTTGGTTCGCAGATATATCCCAGATATTAAGTTTCTAAATGCTAAATTCTATAGAAGAAATTATTGATAACCTGAATCCAAGAAAATATAGTGGTCATGATAACATTTCTATAAAAATTATTAAAACAGTCAAAATTCAACTAATCCCAATTTTAAAACATCTAATTCATTTATCATTTAAAACAGGTATTGTTCCTAAAAAAATGAAAATATCTAGAGTTTCGCCAATATATAAAGGAGGAAATAATATTAATCCAAATAATTAAAGACCGATATCTGTGTTACCAGTTTTATCAAAAATTCTAGAAAAAGTAATGCGTAATAAATTATCAAATTATTTAGAAATTAAAAATGTACTATTCAGTAGTCAATATGGGTTTCGAAAGTCTACGGATACAGACACTACAGTTATTGATATTATTACTGATAATCAATTAAAAATTGATCAAAATAAAAAATGTTGTATCTTATCCTTAGACTTATGCAAAGCTTTTGACACAATTAAGCATAATATTTTATTAAAAAAATTATACAATATTGGAATTCGAGGAAATATCTATTATTGGTTTTAAAATTACTTAAATAGTAGGCAGCAATATGTCAAAATTGGAAATAATATTAGTTCTAGGAAAGAAATATCATGTGGTGTACCTCAGGGTTCAATATTAGGACCTATTTTATTTTTAATATACATAAATTCAATCTCAAAATTAAAACTTAATGGAACTATAAAACTATTTGCGGATGATAAAACTATTTTTTATTTTGGAAATAATTTTCCAGAAATTAGATACTACATTGCAGAAGATTTAACAATTATATCCAATTGGCTACAATCTCATAAACTTTAAATTTCGAAAAATCTTCTTTTATGTTGATGAGGAGCAACTGAGCAAAAAGCAATAAATCCAGTTTTTAAAATTTTTAAAGTGTTTCGTACAAAGTACTTTGTGTTGGTCAATCTACAATCTGCATACTTCATTTCAGGCAAAATGCTTTAAATCCAATACTTATTGCCATATTAATAATTCAAAACTTAGCATAAATGCATTAAATCCAATTTGTAACCAGACAAACTGGCTTAAATCCACCCTGTTTGATCAAAGTGCAATAAATCCCTAAAAAACATATCTCTGTAAATGTTAAATTTATTTAAGCGAATTACCAAAAGATGGCACCTGCACTTTTGGTGACTTATGATTGATTTATAATGAAAAGCTGTCATCAGCAGTCTATACTATTGATTTTCTATGGTCAGCATCTGTCATCCGATTATTATTATCGGTTATTTTTTGTTTGTCTGGCCTGTTTACGTGAGATACCGAATTAGTTCGAGTAAGTTGACTTTTTGTGGTTATCTAGGAAGCTGTTCGCTGTTCGTTAGTCTGTTAAGTAATACGTTGTGCGCTATAATCGTGGTAGCAAAGTTTGTACGTAAAAATGGAAGAGGTTATGCCCAGTATTTGTGTCAAAGATGGCAACAAGGGAAGTCGAAAGAGAATGTCTAAAGTGTCTAAGAAATTCCTCCAAAAAAGTAAACGGTAAGAAAACGAAATTTTTTCTAATACTTATGGTATTGAAATATAGATTTTTGTTTTTAGGTATCAAGATGTAATCACTCAGGTAAATCCTTCAACTGCACTAGTGTTAAGTTTTCTGATATAAAACTGTTAAGAGAATCATTTTACTCAACGGCCAATAAATCAGAGCAAGATATAAAACTTTCCTACATGATATCTGTTGGTCCCGTGGAAAGAAGACGAGGTGTCAAACAAAACCCTCGCTCTCGCTCATTTAATACCCTCTATCACGTAAGACCCATTAAGAAGACAAGACCCACAAGGGTTTGTCTGAAATTCCTGTCAAAAGCTCTGGGAATCAGTGAGCGGAGGGTGAATACAGTTTGCAAAAAGAAAAATAATTCTGTTGTACTAAAAGAAAGAAGAGGAGGAGATCGGGTTTCGCATAAAACGGAAAATAAAAAGCAAAAAATTATCGATTTTATCGGAAATCTGAAGGGCTGTGAAAGTCATTATAATAGATCCAAATCAAAGAGGATCTATTTATCGGCAAGTCTGAGCATATCAAAGTTACATAAACAGTATAACTCGCAATGTACAGATAACAATCATATCTCTAGTTTGACGATGTTTTCCACAATTTTTAGAACAAAGTTTAACATTGGATTTTCATCCCCTGCATCAGATTGCTGTTCCCTTTGTAATCGGTTAAGGCACAAAATTAAAATAGAAAAAGATGGACAGAAAAAAAGTGAGTTGATTGTTCAGTACAGAATTCATAATAAAAGAGCCAAGGCTTTTTAAGTTTAGAGAAGAGCCTCCAGATTCAATCACCTTCTGCTTCGATATGCAGCAAGTTCAGCCGCTTCCACGTACGCCCATTAATGACGCTTTTTATGCCCAACAAGTGAGTTTCTACATTTTATGCTGTGTAGATATGCAGGCAAAAACCCCAATATTTTACACATGGACCGAGGATATGGCTGGTCGAGGGTCGATGGAAGTATCATCTGCACTACTTTGCCACCTGGATTCATTAAATCTTGAAAATAAAAAACAAATTCGTTTATTCTGTGACGGATGTGGAGGGCAAAATAAAAATGCCCATGTCATCCATGCCCTCTACTATTGGTTAAAGAAAAAATCGCCTGAAAATTTGGATGAAATTCACATTACATTTCCTGTTAGAGGTCACAGCTTCTTACCAGCGGACAGAGTATTTGGGCGCGTTGAAAAAGCCTTAAGAAAATGTACATCTTTAAAAACAAAAGAAGAATACGAAGATATTTACAACTCTTTTGGAACAGTTAAGAGCCTGTCATCTGATTGGATTCTCTATGATGTGAAAAAATTGCAATCATTTTTAAAAAAAATTGATGGGATATCAGATGTTAAAAGAATTATCTTAGAGAAAAATCATCGTTCACCAATAACCATTACCTGTTTTCAAAATTTCCGGTACGAAAGTGTTTTAGAAGTTCCTAGGACATTACTTAAGAAAGGAAAAAAAGATTCGGAGTTGACAATAGAAACAGCAAACATAGGAAGACCACTGAAGGAAAAGAAAAAAAAATCTCTCAAACATTTATTGGTACAAGAATTTGGAGAGACGTGGGAAGAAGAAGAAGACTGAAATGGTATAAGAAAATTTTAGAAAACCCAGAAGATGATACAGGTGATGGTGAAAATGAGATGGAAACCGAATGTGATTGTCTAGAAGAAGATGTTGGCGTACATATTTAAGTCTATTATTATTTTATAAATAAAGTATTTATGGGTAGTATGGCGTAAAATGTATGACATAAACTTAATTATCAAGCAAAATGAAATAAATCCAAACAATGGTTGAGCAAAACGAAATAAATCCATTATTATGGAGCAAAATGCAATAAATCCACACCATAGTTAAGCAAAATGAAATAATTCCATGAAAAAAAGATCTTTAAAAGATAGCAATTCTAAAATTTAAAAAAAAATAGAACTTTCTCACAGAAAAGATGTTACTAACATATTTCTGTAGTCGAAAAAATATTTACTAATAATTAAATTTAACTTAATTGGTTTTTCGTCTATAACTCAAAATCACATATTTTGGATTTAATGCGTTTTGCTCAGTTGCTCCTCGTTTATAAGCAAATATCATATAAGTAATCAAATGGAACCAATTAAATTCAACCAACAAAATATTAATTATAGTAAATGCATTTTTGGGACTATACATGGATGAAAATTTAAGTTGGCGGAATCATATAGAATACCTTAGAAAAAGTATATCTCCTCTAGTAGGAATTCTATATAAAATTCGTTGTAATATACCATTAAAATTTATGAAAAATATTTATTTTGCATTAATATAATCAAAATAGCAATATTTGATTTCAGTTTGGGGATCTGCTAATTCAAAAACATTGAAACCTTTATGTTGTTTACAAAATAAAATTATTAAATGTATACATAAACATCCTTTCCTAGATCCAACAATAAATTAATATACAAAATTTGGCTATTTAGATACTAACCATATTTATAAGTTAAAAACATGCATTTTCATCCATTCAATACTTACAAAAGATAAATTATCCAATATAGATTTAGAAAAAGACATACTATAAATAATCATGACACACGACAAACAGATTTATTAAATACAACTGATATTCGAAGCAATTTTGTAAAAAAATCTTTATTATATGGTGTATATTAATATATAATCAATTACCAACACATTTACGCAGAACAAAAACTTTTAACTTTAAAAAAAATTTAAAAAGGAAGTTAATAAACATATTTTATCGAAACGTGATTTATAGAAAAAATAATTTTGACTGTGTTAATAATAAAATTGCGAAACGTCGACATTTTAAAAAAGTTAGGTTCCAGTAGGAACCTAACCCCACATAATACACCACTTTAACATAACAACAAGAGGATCGTTAACGAAAACCAGTTAGGAACTTAATATCTGGAAAGTACCTGCGGACCAATGGAGTAGGTAAAGACTGATAATCTGGGTTTCAATTTAAGATTGCGACACAAAACGGCGGCCAAATAAAATTTTTAAAAAATCAACGTAAAAAAATCTTGATTTTACAGAAAAATTAGATGTGAAAATGAGATAAACTGGTACGAATTTAACATGACGTAGCGGTATGTGACAATGTAAAAACTAGTTATTGAATTTATTTTATCACGCCCAAAAGTCAAGTGTGGCATAGGTAGAAAGAAAATTGTAAAATATTGGTAGGAATCCAATATGATGGAACAAATAAATATGAAAAGACAGCATATATAACACACACACACGCACACATGGGTGTTTCTTAATTGAGTGTCAATATTTAAAGAGGTGATTTTTGGGTCCATTTTAAGAAGAAAACTTCATATAAACATATGTCTTAAACGGTGTAAATTTTGAGATACAGGGTGTTAAACTTTCAATAAATTCATAATTTTTCGATAATATCTCGAATACCACTCTAGATATTGAAGTGAAATTTGGTATAGAAGTACTATGCATCTAGTGGAATTTTTTGATGTAGAACATTTTTTTAATTTCCACCAGTGGCGTCCGTACGGAATCCGACCTGCATATTTTCCCAGACATTGATGCTACGCCACTGATTTTTTTAAATAAAAATTATTTTTGAAATTCCCATTCATTTTTGAGCAAATTTGATCCCTTGGTAATTTTGTGTTGGACGCACGGTTTTCGTTTTAAAAAATAAAAACCGTTTCTCTGCATGGTCCAAACAAATGGTCATAAGACGGATATCACCATGCATGCAGAGGAATATTATTGTATTAAACTCGAGAAATCAAATCTTGTCGAAAATAAATACTAAAAGTTTTCAAAAACAAACAAATGAATCAATAAAAATGCTTTATTTTAGAAAAATCAGTGGCGTGAAAGTAATTACTATGTCCATTCTTATTAAAATCAGAAATCGCTTTATCTTAGTGAGAGATATTTGTAGATAATAGTATGTAGTCTTCAGCCACCAATCTAGGACGACCATATCAATGTTTTTCAGAAATTTGTTCCTTCATAAATACTTTTTATAAATTTTATTAAAATAATATGACATTCTTCAACAATAACAAGTTATTTACAAAACTATACTAATACAACTAGGTACATAATTAATAATTTCAACAAAAATAATTAGGTTTTAACAAATTGACAGCACACTTTGTGAAACAAAATAGAAGAAAAAAAATAGATAAGTTGTTGAAAATGCCCACCACCTTGGAGAATACACGCTTCAGCCCTTTTCCTCATATTGTCGCGAAGTCTTTGAAGGATACCCTCGCTGTTTCTGATAATATCGCAAGAATCTCTTATACGATCCTTCAGCTCCTCTACAGTGTTTACTGGGGTGCGGTAAACTAAAGATTTAAGATGTCCTCATAGAAAAAAATCCAAACTATTTAGGTCTGGGGACCTAGGGGGCCATGGTTATACTAAAGTGAGCGGGCGCGCCATCGTGCATAAACCACATTCTGTTTCTAATCAGAATTGGTATATCTTCTAACAATATCGGTAAGTCGTTCTCAAGAAACCAGCGATAATTATGGCCATTTAGTCTTTCTGGGGAAAAAAGGTCCAATTAGGTGATTTTCGATAATGCCAGCCCAAACATTTACAGAGAATTGCTCTTGATGATGATGTTCTACAATGGCATAGGGGTTCTCGTCGGCCCAGAAACTTCGTTGGTATATCTCGACCGGTTTTAACAAAAACAAAAAACACCCCGTATCTCGGAAAACGAATCATTTGCGGACATACGTTTATATAGCAAACTGTCATTAGTTTTTCATACAGAATCACCCCTTGAAGTTCGTCGCATTTATTTACTAACACCCTGTATATTAAGCGAATTGGTTTTAAGTTTTAAAAAATCAATAAAAAAAAACAAATTATAATGAAATCGAGGGGCCTTCAGGACTGGCGTCTGGATTATTGAACAAAATTAAAGAGTATCGAAATCAAAACAGCCCAATTATTTATTTGGATAAGACTTGGTATGAATGACACTCACGATACACCTTCAAAAGGTTGGGTTGATTCCAGCGATAAATATAAAACGACAGCTCCATCAAACCGAGGTAAGAGACTTATTATTTTGCATGCAAGACCTAAAACTGGGTGGGTTCCAAATGCTCTTTCTTTGTCATCAAAAATTAAAGATTCTTGTGTTACTTATCATAAAAATACATCACAATTATTCGAAGATTGTGGGTGAAGAAGTGACACTACAACATGCCCCACTGTCATCACAGTCCAAGGACGCCACATTCTAACACCAATACACCTGAAAATATTACTCAGTGGAAAACCAATAAGAACTACAATTAATAAAAATCAATTTGGTATTTATAGTCAACAAGTATTTATACCTACTTAAAATGGTATAATAATTAATTAATGAAGGGAAATAAAATTTGTATTATACTCCGGCTCTGCCCGAAAAGGTGATGCATTTGGGACAGTTTATGGTCAAAGGGATAATTAGAGTTTTTGGCAGTCAAAAAATCAATGGTATAATGTAAACCTGGCTATAGGAGAGAAGTAATGTTGAACAATGATATTTATTGTAGAAAAATATTGACACTTGACGGTTTTTAAATATCTGAAAATTGTCCCTGTCAAAGGTGAAAATTTTTGAAAATTTACCGGTAAATTTCTGAAAATTAAGATGTGAAATTTGCACAAGGAAAATTTCCATACAAGTACAGGGTGTCCGGATTTGGTTGCAAAAGCAGGGTATCTCGCTTATTTTTAAAGATAGAACCTTGCGGTTTTCACGAACCTTAGCTAATTTTTTGTGAAACTCATGAAACCGTAAACAAAATTTTCATAGCCTTCTTCGTTTATGAGATACAGGGCGAAATAGAAAATTTTGCATTTTGGGACCCCCCTCGTATCTCGGTTATCCTTTAACTTAACGCAAAGGGAAAAATTGCTGCTTATGCAGTTTTTTACGCTGGATCCAGTGGCGTAGTCATATTTTTCATTTGAGTTTTTATTTTTTAGATATGACCCAAAGTTGTGTTTTTTTTAATAGGACACCCTGTATATTTGTCCAGAAATTGATTTGTTCTTTTAAAAGCTTCTCAAAAATATATAATAGTTTGGGTCTATTTTAATAAACAACAACAAAAATCCTAATTTTTATAATTATCATCCCAAATTTTGCAGTAGGCCATGCAAAACAATGCTGCCTTTTATTTAAAGTCGTTAACAATATCTACATCTTAACAATAAATCAAAATAAATATGTAATTAAATCTATTTATCAAAATATGTATTGATAATTTCGCACCAAAAAAGTACCACCTACCTAGATTTATGTAACACAAGAACAAAACAGTAATAAATTATTATGGAACAAGCCTTTCAGCAAAAATCAACTGTCGTATAAGAACTACAGTAACCAAGGAAATCAAAAAAACTGTTCAAACTGATTTCCATTTTGTTCTATGCATGCTTCGCACAATTTTCGTATTCGTTTTATGGAATTAAGCAAAATAACGGGATGATTTTGTAAATAGCAAAAATTTTCTCTTATCGCATTTCCTAAACCTTGGACATTATCATAGTGGTCTTTGTAAATTCTATTTTCCAGATATCCCCATAGAAATAAATCTAAAATCGACAAATCTGGGGACCTAGGGGGCCATCTTATAGGTCCATTTGTTCCGATCCATTGATTGGTAAAATTATTGTCCAGAAATAATTTGTCATTCCAGAATTGTGTGCAGGAGCACCGTCCTGTTGAAAATAAATTTCGTTAATTTCCGCTAGAGGAACATCGTCAGGTAATTCAGGTATAGCTGCCTCTAAAATTTCTATATAGCGATTGGCTGTTAGATTTCCCTCAAATATATAAAATTTTATATGTGTTCCTAATATGAAGCAGGACACATTTAGACCAAACCTGCCCTGCTGTCTTCTGGGAAATATTTGGTGTTGATTTTCCTGGGACCAGAATCTACTATTGTGCCTACTGAGTATACCAGAATTACTGAAATGTGCTTCGTCTGACCATATAACCTTCCTTCCTTTCAAAATCTCTAACCACATCGCATCTTTCTCGAAACCAATTGCAGAAGACTACCCGACGCTCTGCATCCCCTGGCTGTAAGTGCTGCAGGAGCCTAAATTTGTATGGGTGGTATTTGTGCTTTTTTAGAATTTCTTGAACTCTAGTTTTTGGAATCCCTATGCTCTTTTCACTGGCCCTACAAGAGTTTGTAGGGAAAGCTTCTGCATTAGCCAAAACCGTAATTTCCTCCGCCTCCCGATTTTCTTTATTATATGTTTTCGTACGAGGTTTGATAAATGATCCGTGATTAAGTAAATTCTTTTTTATCCGATAAAAAGTGGATATATTAGGTGGCCTCCTTTCTGGATATCTAAATAAAAATTAAGCAATAGTATTTCAACATTAAAACATTAAAATACATCTCAGAAGCCGCTTCAACATTTTCATTACTTAATATAAAACAAGCTAACATATCGTACTTTTCATAATGTTCGAAAGTTTGGTTTTCTTCCATAATAATACAAATATATTTTTACACAATAAATAAATACAAAAAACTAGCGCTATATTTTATATACGCGTACAAAATTGGGAAATGTCTTTTGCTTCCAAGAAAACAGAAGAAAACGGCATCGTTTTGCATGGCCTAATGCATAATTTGGGATGATAATTATAAAAATTAGGATTTTTGTTGTTGTTTATTAATATAGACCCAGACTATTATATATTTTTGAGAAGCTTTTAAAAGGACAAATCAATTTCTGGACAAATATACAAAGTGTCCCATTTAAAAAAATACGACTTTGGGTCATATCTAAAAAATAACAACTCAAATGAAAAATATGACTACGCCACTGGATCCAGCGTAAAAAACTGCATAAGCAGCAATTTTTCCCTTTGCGTTAAGATAAAGGATAACCGAGATACGAGGGGGGTCCCAAAATGCAAAATTTTCTATTTCGCCCTGTATCTCATAAACGAAGAAGGCTATGAAAATTTTGTTAACGGCTTCATGAGTTTCACAAAAAATTAGCTCAGGTTCGTGAAAACCGCAAGGTTCTATCTTTAAAAATAAGCGAGATACCCTGCTTTTGCAACCAAATCCGGACACCCTGTACTTATCCAAAACGGTAATTATGTTATAAAAAGTACCTGCTCTCTAAAATAAATAAAATACATACCTAGCAAGAGAGGCTGTAATTTTTGAACATCTGCAGGGACACTCTCTTCAAAGCTCTTCAGTTCATCATCTTTTGCGTACGTGGCGTCCTCTGTAGGTTCGATCAGCGACGACTGACTCTCAGCTCTAGCCTTCCTAACGAGGTTGCGATAAATATCATCTAGAGGGTGTTCCCATTGAGTTTTCTTTGTGATTTGGTTAAAATAGTAATAAGATTTTGATTTGTCATCGTAGCTGAAACAAAATAAAAACCTCTTCTATAGTTCTAAAAAAACGGTTTCACCTTCGTCCAGAAATTTCTTCGTACAGAAAATAGTTTATATACAGGCTGTTGTTTTGAGTTTTTTTTATTTGTATATCATTAAATTTATTTGGTGTAAAGTTAGGTTTGGCGTAGAGAAAGCGCACCAATTACTTGTAAAATGATATTCAAGTTGTTTACTATAATGTAAGCTTGGTAACATTGTCAGATGGCCTTTTTTAAAACTCATTAATAAGGAGTGCGAACACTCCTTATTATGCAGCGAAAAGGTTTAACTTCTTTTTATTATTATTTTTTTGTTATAGAAAGAGTGGTTCACGCGTTTATTTTTTTTCTTTTAAAATAGTTGAAAGAAGGTAAACTTTCTATTTTATAATCAAAAATTATCAAATTTCGTGACTATAATTCTTTACAAGGCCTTGATATTAAATTTTTTTTTGAATCTCTGATAATTTTAACGCAAAGCTGATAATTTCATGTACTGGGTGTATTTTTATAATTTAAAAATTTAATAAAATTTTAATAAACAAAATTATGTAAAACGGTTTAATATTTAAGAATTTAAGATTTAATTTTTTAATACAAGTAATTAATTTTTTTTGCAACTTAAGAATAAAAAACAATTAACAACAACAGCTATTAAACAAATAAACTATAAATTTTATAAATGTTGGATATGGCCACCATTATTTTCTATACATTCTCTATGATCCTCTTCCAATTTATTAATTGAATTTGAAATAAAATAAAAATTGTTAGTATTTAAATTACATAGGCTTTCCATAATTTTTCCTCTTAAATCTTCCAACGTTCTGCTTCTTTCTCTGTAGACCTCGTCTTTTAAATATCCCCATAAGTATCTAACGGACTTAGATCTGGGCTATTTGATGGCCAATCCCGTTTCGGCCAGTCCACATATCACAGCGGTTGTTTAAAAGCTACCTTAGAGGGAGGGCGACATTAAATGTCGGTATCCCATCTTGCTGTCATATAAGATTAAGATAACTTTGCAGGGGTACGTTTTCCAAAAGATTCTCAATTTAATTTTGCAAAATCCTTAAGTATCTAAGTCCATTTAGAGCACCTTTAAAAATAATGGGACCAATCACCTTATTTATCAGCATACCACACCAAACATTAAGGGACTTACAATTCTTACTTCAATATTCTTGGGTGTGGGTTTCCAGATGCCTACAAAGGCGTATTTTTTTAAATTTATACAGGTTTGTAGGTTAAGAACTTGTTTTTTACCACTGGAATTTAACAAATTTTTAAAATATACATTTGAAAAGATTACATTATATTAATAATTCCTATAACAAAAATATGGATTATTTCTAACTTTTTAGAAATAATTATATAAAATTATTAAACGTTTTTAAGAATAATTACAGCTGTTTTTAAATAAAGAGAGAACATATTTTGGACGGAAATTAATTTATGAACCACGCGAAAGACTACGTTGCCAAGTTTTTTTATATATGACAACAGATATCAAAAATAATGGTGGTTTACTTGCTGGTATAAATGATAAAATAACAACATTAACATTTAAAGATTTAGCATCAAAAAGCAATATAGATGCTGCTACTAAACTTGGAGAAACAATTTCTAATTTAGCTATTAAGAAAAAAAATTAAAAAAGTGGTTTTTGATCGTGCTATATAAATTATATAAGAAAAACAAAATGCATTTGTGGGTTGTGGATCGGCACCAGCAGGAGCGCGAACGTAGGCCGTAAAGCCCTAAAAGGCGAACAACACCGCAGTAGGTAGGTTGGTAGGCTTAGACAAGGAAAGAGAGTGGACGCGTAACAACCATTTATGCGCCGTCTCAGAAGTGAGGCCAATTTATGCATCGACGCCATTTTCTGGTGGCAGCGTGGTTTTGTAGTGTGATTATTATCGAACTAAAATGGTGAATTGTTGTGCTTTTGGTTGCAAAAGTCGTAGCGAGAGAAAAGAAGCTGGAATAACCTTTCACAGGTAAATAAAAGAAAATTGTATATTTTACGTGTCCCTATAATTCGCGTTTTCATTATTAAAGGCGGCCTAATACCCATATTTCTATCCACACAGTTTACATTTACTGGTAGACAAATAAGTAACTCAGCATTTTGGTCCTCTTTCATTCAGAATAGCTTATAAAATTATCTAATTTATGATCTAATTAGGCGTGAAGGTCGATTTATTCCAGTGGTGTAGGCCATGCTTCATGGATAAAAAGAAATATGTAATAGTTCATGTGTGGTGAATATTATTATAATAAAATTAAATGTATTTTTCTTTTTAGGTCTCCTCTAAAAGATGTGCAAAAAACTGCTTTATGGGTAAAGCAGCTGCATATTGCAGACTGGACACCTACAAAAAATGATAGGCTATGCTCGAAACATTTTGACCCCAAACTGTTTTATCGTGTTGGCGAAAAAAAATTTCTACTAGATGAAGCAGTACCAACAGTGTTCCCTGAGCTGATGTACCAAAATATATGCAGCCAAGTAGTCATTATCGCAAGGTAAGTTTTATCAGCAATATTGATTTTTGTGTAAAATATAAATGACAGAATATTAATTCATCCCATCTATTTATCTTCATTCATAATTCACATATTATTTCATAAAATATTTTTTACTTTCCAACATATTGTCTGATTTTAATGTTCATTTTGCTTTTAATGTATTGTTTAAATTTAATATTAGCATTTGTTTGTATTTTATCTTAGTTGTTAAGTTTTTTTATGACACCATTTATTTAAAAACACATTGATGTATTTTTATAAATATAGAAATTTTTGTCTAACTTTTTTTTTATATATTGTGTATTTTATTTCAGAGCACAAAGAGACCTCATCAGGAAGAAGCATCTACTTCTTCAGTTCCAGACGAGGTTCCAGACACACAAGTTGCTAAAAGTCGTGCAAAGGCTAATAAAATTAAAGTTTTGCGAGAGAAAGTAAGAAGGTTGAAAAAAAAGGTTACCTCTTTGAAACAATTGATTACTTCTTTAAAACAAAAAAATCTATTGTCATCAGAAAGTTCTTATTGATTTGAAAATATGCCAGAACTAACTAAAGAACTGCAAAAAAGAAAATTAGGAAAGAAAATTAAGTACTCTCCAGAATTTAGAAAATTTGCGATAACTAAGTTTTTTTTCTACAAAAGCTTACGATTATGTTCGTTCTGTGTTCGATAGACGTTTACCACACAGAAGTACTATAGGTAAATGGTTTAGAAATATTAATGCGGATCCTGGCTTTACAAGTGAGTCATTTAACATTCTAAAAAAACAATGTGACCTTTCTCATAAGCTTATTTTTCTTGATCTCATTGTAGATGAGATGTCTATCAGAAAACATATTGATTGGGACTGAGTTAAATTTCACGGTTATATAAATTATGGCATCGACTTACAAGATGACAATAATCCTATGGCAAAAGAGGTTTTTGTTTTAATGGTTGTGTGCATTAATGGTCAGTGGAAATTGCCAGTAGGTTGCTTTTTAACTGATGGATTGAGTGGTCAACAGAAAAGTGCTATTGTCTCCCAATGCATAAGTTTATTAACTGAGACAGGGGCACGTGTAGTATCACTTACATTTGATGGTGCGCCATCCAACATTGCAATGTCAAATATTTTGGGTTGTGATAATAATATGCCAACCTCACACACTTTTTTTTTAAGAGGAAATAATATTTATAATTTTTATGACCCTTGTCATATGGTTAAATTGATACGTATGCTTTTGGTGAAAAAAAGGTTCTTATAGATGGTAATGGACATTTAATTAAGTGGGAATATATGGAAAATTTAGACAAATTGCAAGATTCAGAAGGTTTCATTTAGGGAATAAACTACGAAAAGCTCACATAAATTTTTTTAAACAAAAAATGAAAGTCAGATTAGCAGTACAATTATTAAGTGAATCGGTTGCTGATTCGCTTAATTATTGTGAGGAAGAATTGCAGTTAACAGAATTTATGGGTTGTAAGGCAACCTCTGACTTTATTAGAATAATTAACCACTGCTTTGATATTTTAAACTCCAGATCACTAACTCCTCCAGGTTTTAAAAAGGCAGTTTGTGAAAGAAATATAGAACAGACAAAAAGTTTTATTGCTAATTCTATTGATTATCTTTCTTTATTAAAATTTCATGATGAGGAATTAGTAATTCAATCCAAAAGAAAAACAGGCTTTATGGGTCTTACAATTTCTTTAAAAAGTGCATTGTTGATGTATGATGAATTAGTTACAAATAACAAACAATTAATTTATCTTCCTTTATAAAAAGTCAGTCAAGATCATTTAGAATTATATTTTTCTTCAATAAGATCAAAAGGTGGCTTCAATAATAACCCTACTGCACGGCAGTTTATGGCATCGTATAAGAGATTATTAGTAAGAGCAGAAATAAGGGAGGGTGGTATGGGAAATTGTATACCCTTAGACGATATACCTATTTTAACAGGATCAAGTAGATTCGATTCACCTGAAGAAAATATTAATTCAAATGTATTTGAGCTCTCAAAATGAACCATTTCCTTTGGAAAGTTTTTGGCATGATCATAATTACCTTATAAATAGTAAGATGTTGAGCAATTGTTCAAAACAAATTATTATTTATATTGCTGATTTTGTTGCCCGTCAGCTTATTAAGGTTGTCAAATGTGAAAGCTGTTTGACTGCATTAAGTGGTAACCGAGAAAACTTTTTGCATTCGCTGATAACAAAAAAGTCATGGTGGATTGACGTATCCCTCAGAGGATGTGATAACAATTTGTAATATCTGCGAGTATTTTATAAGATGTTTTAGCAGTTTGGAACAACATGTTTTAATTTCTAATGCTAATTGTAATCATATACACTTTTTAACAGAATCTGTTGTATCAAAATATCTTAATATTCGCATACATTTTATAACTAAAAGATTGTCTGCAATAACAGATCCTGTTAGAAATCAATATACAAAACTTATTTTATTTAGAGGACAATAAATGAGTGTTAATTTTTATTGTTCAAGTTTATTTTTTTCCTTGGATATCACTTTTCATTTTTACTTACTTTTTTATGTAATATATTTTTAGTAATGTATTTTTATGGTAATATATGGATTTATAATGATTGCATATTTTATTTCATCAACAATAATTGGTTGTTGGTCTTAGAGATCTTTCCTACGTTATCTTAAAATGTAGGTATATTAGAACTATTAAAAGAGTGTAGTGATTAAATGAGGTATGTAACAATTTCTTTATTGAAATTTCAGTTTTCTGTAAATGTGATTAACTTTTATTATAATTATTAATAAATTAACTAAATGCATCGTTTTAGTCAAAAAATTTGCAAACTTTAAATAAAATAAAACCCTAAATAAATATGAAAATTGACACAATTTTTGAAAATTTAAACAAATTCCCTTCATTTTTAAAATTTGTTATATAACCCCATTATTTACTGAACTTTTCAATTGGCTCTAATATATCGATAAACACACTTTGATCAGTCTTCCACTAGTAAGATTTAAATGTTCATTTCAGGCATCATTTTACTTAAACCCGAGCGTTACGCCACTGGGCGAGCCAGCCTGGTGGCAGCTGACAGCAATCATATTCCTTGTCTAAGTTGGTAGGAGTAGCACCAGGTTAGGCGCCGTAGGCATCATCATTTAAGCCCTAATATAAAAAGCGAACGACAGCTAAGTGCATCACTGGCGGAAGTCTAATATACGGGATCGGCACAGAGGGGCCAAATGCGTTACTGTCGGGAGACAAACATGAAAAATTTAAGCTCCATACAATATTGTAAGTTTGGCAACAATGCAAGATAGCCTTTCTTCAAATTGTCATATTAAGGAATACGGCGCATTGGAATGCAGTGAAAAAATCGAATTTCTTTTTGGTTTTTTTAATAGAAAAAGTGGTTCATCCATTTCTTTTATTATCTTAAAACAGTTAAATGAAGGTAAACTTTCTATTTTATATTCAAATATTATACATTCCTGTGGTTGTAAAGGTCCCCTCATCACTCCACAGGATTTTATAAAAAAAATCGTGATCCTCGTTCTTGTGAAAAATCATTTGTTGGCATAAGTTTAATCTTAAATGTTCTTGATTTATAGTAAGCTCCTGGACAGGCATTAATTTATATGGACGATATTTGCATTTTGGTAATGATTTTCCAAAATACCTACTAAGTAAATAAGATTCATATTTTTAATTTACGTAACAAAATGTTTAATAACTTATCGCATACCTTGAAAATATAGCAATCTGCTTGGTTTAAAGGAACTGTTCGCATCTTTCGTTGCAAAGATTTTCATTGCCGCATACTGCGTTCAACATTATAAAATGTAGCCCTGGTTAAAACTTGCATCCCAGGGTGGACGTGCCGGTATTCGGCTTGTGCATTCGAAACATTAATATTTTTATAAAATAATCTAATTATTTCTAATTTTTCTTCTTCATTATAAACTATGATGAACAAATAATTTCATTTTTGACAAATACTTTTTTGTTTTATTTCTTTCATGGCTACCTAGATTAACATGTATTGCTTTCGTAGTTGACAAAGTAAACGTAGCAACCTGCGATTTCGGTCCATGGCTACTATGATTAAAAGCACCATAAAAACCTTACCTCAAACCCAACTACTTTTGTATTTAATTTTTGATTTGTTTAAATAAAAATAGGAAAAACTGTGAAAACATAAAAATACACACCCGTACATTTTCTGATAATTGTCTATTTGCAAAAGTATCTAACAAAACAAACACAAAGAAATTAAAATTTAAACGTAAATGGATATAAATGATTGACGTAAATTGCATTATGTCGAATGCTTTAAAATAAAACGTGAAAAGTGTTTTAAAGATTAGTAACTAACTTAGAACTCACCTATTTAAATATATTTCAGAAGCTTCATATGCTTTTTCATTACAAAGAATATAACAAAAAACAATAATATGTCGTCAACCACTGCCCAACAATCAGATTCCGACGTAAGTGCAAAATTCAGGCAGTAACAGTTGTCACCAGTGTTGCCAACAGTCCGCATTAGAAACCCGCCAAATACGTATTTTAGACCCGCTAAACATCGTAATAGATCGTCTAAGATGTAAAATTTTTTTTCTGCAGAAAATATTCTACAAGTATGTTTTGTATTTTATTAAAAAAAAAGAGAGAAAACAAAGTTTATTTACGTTACATTAAATAACATGACAAACATTAAAATTATTGAAAAATATCGGCATCGTACTCGTCTTCTTCTTTATTATACAGTTGTGGTGAATACGAATCATTGGTTTTAATTTTTTTAATTACCTCATTACGTAGAGTAAAATCGTTGCAGCACATACTGTTTTTGGGCAATCCATTACGAATTGTTAGAATTGAATTTAGTAATGGCAATTTCATTCTATTACGTAGTTTAGTTTTTACCACATTCATTTGACTAAATTGCCTTTCTATTTCGGCATTTGAATGGCTACATGAGCAAGTTCTTTGAAAATTGTAGTATTTTCAGAATCTTTGTAGTTTAAAACTTCTAACCAAAACCGCAGCGTATTATCAATGATTTCCCATTTAATTAAATGTATTTTTCTCCATTGGCTCTCTATTATGGCAATATCTTCTTTTTTATTTAAACATTTGAGCAAGTATGTAATATCAGATTTATTAGGTCTGAGACAATTTTCGACAGCAAACATGGACATTTTTTTTTAGTATTTGGATGTTGTCAGGTATACAGTTTCTAATTTCTTTTATTAGTGTTATTAAAAATGTTATAAAGCAATTACGCTGCCCCTCTTCATCTTTAAACCCGTTTTCTAACATTATTTTTAGCTAATTTTCAAATTAATATCCCAAGTAGCATTTATTGTCGGGGATAATACCACGAGTGCTTAAAAATTTCCGATAGTTTTTCATGAATGCGTGTTTTCTTATAATTTCCCGAGTCCGAAGGACGAAAACACGCATGAGTGGAAAATTATCTGGTTAATTTTTAAGCACGAATGGTATTTAGGAGGAATATTCCACGAATCAAATACAGGGAAACTATGCTTTATTAACTGAATATTAAATACATACCTATTTCAAGTTGAGAAATTTGAATTTTGTAACAAATTGAACACAAATTGAATAATAATATACTAATAAAATTATTTGTCTAAATATTGAAAAGTACTTAATATAAATCTAAATATTCAATTTTAATTATTGATTGTATAATAAAAGGTACAGTTCTGATAATTATTAACCACATTGTTGTTTTGCGACGACATAGAAGATGCCGTCAGACCACTACTTGTACTTGTGCTGGGTGATGCTGCTACAGGGGCTGGATGCACGTGCTGTTGAGGTGGTTCTTTCCAGGTTCCCTCATTTTTTCAATAATTTTTTTGTGGTGATCTGGATCCATTTGCAAATAACTTGATAGGGATTTCGCATTCGAATGACCTGTAATTTTTATCAAGTTTTGCTCCGACACTCCGCTTTTGGCCAGCTTGGACACAGCAGTAGCTCTGAGGGAATGGTTGGTAAATTTTTTTGTGGTATTGAGGCCTGATTTCTGTGCTTGTTTTTTTGTCCAAGTTGAAATCTCGTTTTCTCCTACTGAGCTGTTTTTGAACCATTTTCCGGAAATTTTCCAATGGAAGTTTGGCGTCAAAAATAGACGAGTGAGATACTTTTCCTTTTATCTTGTAATTCTTTACAAATTCTTACTGGGCAAAAGCTGGGACTTCTCTCGTTTCTCACAAACCACTTCGAATCGGCGAGTTTTCGGCCACCACCTTGACATGTTTTAGAAAAACGGGGTTTTATTGAATTCCACCTGTTTTTCCTCCGAAGTCGTCAGTTTCTTCTTTGAAAAAAGTTGTTTCGGCTCTTGCACCTTCTCCTCTCCCGGATAATTCATAGGACAACATAAAAAAACACTTATTTTGTAAACCCTCTGGTGTTGATTCATCACAAGATTAGATTTTTTAATTCATTGTATGTTAAAAAAACGGCCGATTCTCTGCGTTTGCCTTCAATACCTTGCAAATGTCTCCTTTTGGCATTTTTTGCGTCTCGGGCCGATTTGAATTCGATCTGCTCGAAAGGTTTTATTTTAATTCTGTATTCATTGAAATACCTTTCCATCAATAATTTCGCCGTCACATTCCAAATAATTTTTACCGTGCCTTCTTTATATTCCTCCCCGTTCATTTTTCGCATATTGTAGGCCCAGCTTTTCAAAATCATTGCTATTTGGGATACTGGAGTATCTTGGTCAAACGTATAGTTTTTTTCATCGCAGAATGACATAAACTGTCTCCAGATGCTTTTCTTGGATTTAACGGTGTTTCTTGGTTCGCTTCCAATTATATTTTCATCAATTTCCTCTTCTTGAACTAGCCCAAAGCGATTATTCATATTGACAACTTTTCAAAAATTTTTGAAATATACTTAAAAAAAAAATCAGTTTTTAGGGACTCTAGCGTCTCTCAAACGCAGGTTTCATATTGTCAAGATTTCATTTTTTGGCTAGGTATGTAACCACACCTAACCAGGTAAGTGGAAACACCATGTTTCCTAGACGACGTGGTATTTCCGCTATAATTTTTCGAAAACACCACCAGTCTTACGGGAAAATTTGTACATGAGTTAGGATTGCCAAGTTTTCGAAATGGAAAAGCGGGAGGTTTGAAAACAAAGCTGTTCACTTACCTGAGGCAAAATTTTTGAGTGCTACAAAAAAATTTTTACGAAACAGCCAAGGAAAACAGCCTATAACAAACTATCAATAAATTTTTATTAATTATTTATTCATTCAATTATTTATATATTTATTTATTTATTCATTTATTTATTTATTTATTTAAAAGTAGGTACAGGGTTATTGATTATAAATGTCCCCCCCCCTTTAACTTTTTTGTTTGGCATTTTAGGAAAAAAAATTAAATATAAAAGTTGCTTGGAATAAGTTAAATTTTTAAAATATTATATTTCTAAATATACAGGGTGTGTCACAAATGTGCAGCAACTGCCAACTTTGTTATTTTCAATACGATACCATATTTTTTATTTCATTTTTTGATTCTACATAAAATTCTAAGCATATTTGATGTAGCATACCCTATACCTAACTTCAACTGTCTCCAAACTATAAACAATTGAAAATTGGCACTTTTTGCACTTTGACTCATTATAGTGGCAAAACGGTTAAAGATAAAGGAAAATAAATTTCACTTTCCCATCTTAAATTTTTAAGAGCTATGTGATGGTCGTATGTGTATGGTACCAACGAAGGTATCAAATTTGGTACCAATGGTACCCACTGTATATTTATGTTATTAGATAGCTTTTTTTTTGTTTGTAGTTTGGAAACAGGTCAAGTTAGGATATGCCATATCAAATATGCTTAGAATTGTACGTAGAATCCAAAAATCAAATAAAAAATATGGTATTGTATTGAAAATAACAAAGTTGGCAGTTGCTGCACATTTGTGACACACCCTGTATATTTAGAAATATAATATTTTAAAAATTTAACTTATTCCAAGCAACTTTTATATTTAAATTTTTTTCCTAAAATGCCAAACAAAAAAGTTAAAGGGGGGAGAATAAAAAAACAATATTATGCAGTCTATAGCATCGGTATTTATTATGTATAAAACCTAATAAGTATGCAAACACAATTTCAAGACATTTTTTTTGTTCACATTTTCCAGCTGCCTTTGCATTTTTCCAGTATTTGCTTACCATCTGCTGTTTTGAGATATTTCGCAAATTCTGTGCACGACTCGGTAAAATTATGTTTCACAATTAGCTCAGCTTCTAAAGTTTTGACACTTAGATTGTTTCTGTCCTTTCTCCATGCATGTTTCATCAAACTGAAAATTCTCTCACTCATAGCATTTGAATGAGGCACGGCAAAGGCAACTGATGCGATTTTTTCAAAATTAGCTGCAACATGATTTTGAAAAAAGCAAACCCACTGCTTATCAATAGAAATATCAGAAACATTTGCTGGTAAGTTCTTATAAAACTCCGAGAGTTCAACATATTCTTCAAAAAGCGCGTCCTCATCAACTTCAATATGGAAATCTGAACAAATTTTGAAAAAATCTTCTAGTTTTGGTTTGTTCTTTAGGATCATAGCGCTCAGGCACTTGAATTTGTTGTCTTCATTGTAGTTGTACCTAAAACCCAAAAAAATAATTATGTCTTAGATACCTCGATAATACATTAAAAATATTCCACAGTGACTACAATATTTATGATTCAGCACAACAATAATTATTTGAATAGTAGATAGAACTGAATGTTTTGCAAAGCATATTTTGAAGGATTTCTTACCATTTTTCCAAATAGTTGATGATTCTTTCTAGGAATGCATCCGCTTCACGCTTGAACAATTCTACTTTCACGAGGTCTTCACATTTTCGCAAAAAAGAATTTGCAATAGACCCATAGAATTGTTCTTCTCTTTTTTTAATTAATGAGAGTTTTAAACTGTTCATTATCGTAAATAATTCAGTCGCCAGCGTCTCGCTCGATTCCAATTTCCCAATTATTCCATTCATCAAATGTCCGACGTGTAGTATGAGTCCTGAAACATCAGAAGAAGATAAGATAAAGCAAAAATGAACCCAACGGTTTGAAAATGGTTACCTAAATATGCTTCAGCTAATTCGTCTTCCAAAAATTTCTTCAGCATTCCAGGTGGGGATTCCTGGGAAAGGAAATATAACTTAACTGGAGCAAAATGATTCAAAAATCGTTCAGTTGCAGGAATTAATGAAAGCCATCTTGTTGGTACACTTCTTAAAAGCTGCGACCATTCTTCGTCACAAAAAATGAAAAATTCTTTGAGCTCAGTAACTTTCTTTGTGCTGCTACTGAATTCGTTGAAACATTTGATAACGAGAGACTCCACGTCATATTTTAATGCGACTTGTCCAAACTTTCCTGCATTATGGATTATATGGCAAACACAACCGACAGGAATCAGTCTTTCATTTCTCTTGCGTAGCTCAGTGAACACACTCTGTTTTTTTCCGAAATTAACAGATGCGTTATCTGCACAATATGCAATCACATTCGCAATATTCAGGCCAGCTTCGTCTAAATGGTTGATCAAACTCTGAGCAATATCTGTTGATTTTTCTGAATCACTTGAATAAAAGCTTAGCAATTTTGTGTGAACCCCCGACTCTTTATTGAAATATCTCACGATAAAAGGAAATAACTTGACATTTCCTTTATTCGAGGCATCTGTCGCAATCGAAAATGACTTGTTATTCACTAGATCTTTCAAAATTCTATTTTTTGACTCTGGCCCAAGGACTCTTGTAATAATTTGCGTGGCTTTTGTTCTACCGCAAACATATTTTTGTGCTATTTTTGAGTCACAAAATATAGTTTTAAACAATTTTCCACCGCAGTCTGTGGATGCGTAGCTATGCGAGTGCTTCACACTGTGAAAAATGAAGCTCCATTCTGCATGTATCGTTGCCAGTTCATTAACAGAATCATTTTTAAAAACATGATCGATTTTCTGAACTTTTGAAGTTGCTAAAATGTTTTTTTTATGTTTGTCAGTTTTCATATGTTTCGAGATATCATTCTCTCCACCATGATTAATACTAAATTGCTAACCACAAGGTATGCATCTAGCCTGAGATAGTGATGACCCTTGTATTATATTGGGAAAATTTTTACACCACTCTTTATTAAATTTAACTTCCCATTTTCTCTTCTTAACATTGACGCGCGGCCGCGGGGAATCTAATTCTTGATGGGATGTCGAAGTGCTCGGCTCTGTCATGGCTTTATGGGAAATTTCATCATCATCACAATCAATCTCATTCTGGCACTGGCCGACCCAATCAATATCATCAGATGTACTACTATCTGATGAAAACATTTTCACCTTTCACCACAAAACTATTCGCAAAAAAAAATTAAACACAGACGCTCACAAATACCTGGAACACATCACTCGGGGATAATAATAATAACGATTGCTTTCTGGGAATCCCAAATCTAAACAATCTAATATTTGATATGTCATTTGTCAATCCTGTCAGCGTACATTTCAAGCTTCAGGCGCTTTTTTAAATCCCAGTCTTAAATATTAAAAATCCAAATGCAACCGGAAAAAAAAGAAGAGAATGCAAGAAAAAGAAGAGGTACTTTTAGTACATCTAGCTGAATCTGCTTCTGCCTTCTGCTAAATGCCAAAATTGTTGGAAAGCGGGAGTTTGCGGGAGTGGGCGGGAGTTTAGTTTAAGAGCGGGAGTATAATTTTACGGCGGGAGGCATGGCGAAAAATCGGGAGTCTCCCGCCTAAATCGGGAGGGTTGGCAACCCTAACATGAGTGGAATATTTAACATAATCCTCAAGCTTGTGTTTAAAAACGTCAAATTTTGAATTGGGCGTCACAACTTTGTCAACTAATGTTCGCTGTAGATTCGATAAATTATCCAGTAATTTTGTAGGATCAGCATTATTAGATTCAAAAGCCTTATTTACTTTTTTAAACTCGATTAAAATAGGTTTTAAGAAACAGATGTATGCATAATTGAAGTCATCGCAATATATCTGGTGTAATAATTCAGCTGTGTAACATTTTTCGTCGTTCAGTTTAGTAATTTGAAAATGAGTCTTCAACTCTAACCATTGTGTATGAATTCTACTAACAGCCGGTTCAATCGATAACCACATGCTTGTACAATTTTAAGCGGGTTTTGTCCGTCATTTATAGTTTTATATAGATCCTTATACTGCAATTGTCTGAGAGAAGATTGTGAAAATCAGTCATAAGTTTCCAGGACCATGAATTCTAAATTTCTGGGAAGCTCTTTAGTAGCGGCTGATGCGGCCAACTGTAGTGAATGGCAGATGCATCGTATTAAAATTATATTGGGATTATAGGCTAATCATTTTTGTGCACTCCATTGTTTATTCCTGTCATAACAGCAACATTATCCGTGCCCAAACCACGCATATTTTCAATTTTTAAGAGACACTGAAGAACAGCTTCCGCGTTACCAGAATCATGTTCGGCTAAACCTAGACCAGTCGAAACTATTTTAGAATTTTTTACACTAAAATATATTATTGAACAGCCTAAATATTTTGTTACGGAGATATCATTTGATTCATCTATTAAAATGCTGTATGGGTGATCCCCAACATCGTCTGACAGTTCCTGTACAAAATATGGGGCAATGACATTTTTTATTATTTCGGAACATTTTGTTCGATGCATTTGCAGATATTCGGCTTCAGGGCCTATGAAAGAAATAATTTATTAAAAAAAACCCTAACCTCAAAAAGAATATAACTAACCTTTAAAAGACGATTTACATATTGGGATTAAATGATCAACACTCAAAAGAGCAGTGTGACAAGCAATGTATAAAGCAAATCTACCCTCAGCAGATTTGGCCCAATCTAAGTGTTTTTCGGGAACGAATGTAAGTTTGATTTGTCTTTTTCCAAGATGTATTTCTGTATTGGATTTATGCTTCCTTGCGTTTGCATGATTTTTTAGATCAGAATATTTATTTGTCAGTGAACACATGCAAAATTTGCATTTCGCAACTTTCTCGGAGGTAGACTCAACATATGTTAGCCAGTCCTTTAATACCAAATCTTTCATCCAAACATCACGAAATGTTTGTTGATATTTCCACATAATTCTTAAAAAAATGCAAAACTGAAAAAATATTGTTTTACATTTCGATTTTTTTACATACCTATGAAATATAATAAAAAGACTTACTTGTTTATAAAATAAAAACAACAATCATGTATTAACGGATATAAACTATGAATAAGACCAAAAGACTACGCGTACGCGACCACAAGTTTCACATTCACAATTTAAGAGACATATTTGACAAATAAACACACACATGCGGGGATTCCCAGTAATTAAAGAGCCGTAGAACATAAAATGAAACAAAAAAGCAAGAGCCATCTAGTAGAATGTATCCAAAGTAATTGTCATTGGAGATTGTGCGATCAAGTTTAAGAGTTCGTTTACATTAAATTTCGAACGTGCTTAAGTTTGCGCTTAGCCAAAACAAAATTTCTGATGATACACACAAATCCTGAATGTATGAATAAAGCTAGAATAAAGTTAAAAATGATCGCGTGCCCGCTAAAAAATCCGCTAACCGCTAAAAATATTTTTTTGCCGCTAAAACGATATTTATTCCGCTAAATTTAGATGGAAATCCGCTAAGTTGGCAACACTGGTTGTCACTAAAGCTTTTGTTTCCCACCACCGCGTACCTACAACCACAGCCAACTCGTAAAATTTGTATTATTTTGTTAATAATTCCGAATGACGGGCTTATTCTTTAAAATAAATATTATTATTAATTGTTATATATTTTTGAAAAGAGTAAACTGAATTAAAGGGTCTTGTTGAGAGTAAATGTTTCGGATTGTACAATTTTTTCAAATTTTAAACGAAAGCCCATGTCTTACAATACAGATTAAAAAAATAAAAACTGACCAAATTTCCTATAATTTTCAAAACATTGCAGATCAAAAACTCCTTAATATCGTATTAGAAATTAAAGAACTCTTACAACATTGCCAAATCGCCTTACATTTCTTGATTTATGATGTAAATATTTTAAACTTATTTTAGTGAACACTGTTTTTTATGTTCAGCACACAAAAAAGAATCTTCAATAATAAATGAGATATTCCGCAAAATTGGTCCCCATGTACAAGAAAAATGACAAAAAAGAACAGATCAATAAAAAATACCGCATTTCGCGGTATTTTTTATTGATTTTTGAACAGGACCACCCTGTGAAGTGAAAAAAAAATTATACAGAGTGTAACATAATTCATGTCCAATACTTCAGGACGTGATTTACTTCACAGAAATTAGAAAAAGTTTTGTTGCCGAGAAAAAGAACGGTGAAAATGTTAACATTTATCCGTTTTTTCGATACACTTCGTACATTTCGAGAGATATTTAAATTAAATTCCTTATTCTCTTTTGTAACTTTTTGGTTAAAAAAATTTTAAACCCTTCGAAAGTTTTAATTTTCAAGAAAAAAGTGTTAAAATGTTAATAGTTTTTCCGCTTTTCGATACACCTTGTACATTTTGAGAGCTATTTAAATTAAATTCATTATTCTGTTTTTTTAACTTTTTTAGGCCAGGAGAATTATGCGCAAAATAACCCAGATGTGGCTGTGGCGTAACGAAACCTACCTAGACAGATAAACAAAGCAATAACATGTAGCTGTAAATATTTATAAATAAAAAAATAATAAATTATGTACATTTTAATTTTAAAAATCGTTTTGCACGTGTCTGTCGTAACTGTTTTTGATTTTGTATTCCCGATACCTTCGACTGAGATACTAACTTTACGTTCTAGGATTTGAAAAAAACCAAAACTATGGTTGAAAAGTCATCAGACTTAAAATAAATAATACATGTTTGGAAGTAATTTTTATTAACTTAATATACCAACTAACCGTAAACCAAGAAAAATACAACAAAATATTTATTGAAGAAACAGGTCAAAGAAAAATAAAAAATATATATATATATATATATATATATATATATATATATATATATATATATATATATATATATATATATATATATATATATATATATATATATACAGGGTTAGTCACGCAACCCGTTAATTAAAAGTTTTTGATGATGCCATTTAGATAAAATTTCAAATTTTGGGATTAAGGTAAGGTCAAGGGGTACTTCTTTTTTGAAATATTTTCAACTTCCTGTCACTTCCGGTTTAACCGGAAGTTGGTATCAACTTGCTTATTTTAAAAGGAACACCCTGTATTTTATGATATTTTTGGATTCTACGGAGAATTTTAATGCTATTTTATGTAGCATGTCCTATACCTAGGTTCAAGCGTTCTTAAGATACTTGACCTTGAACCAAAAATGATTCTTCGGGGTACCAAATTTTAAAATCTCATATTTTTTGTTTTGAAGATATAATCTTCATATTTTGCAGATGATCGGTAAATATAATCTTAGGTTTCTATTTTTTTTTATTGAATTTGTCTATTTTTATACAGGGTGTCCTAAATTCAGCGGCAAACATTCACATTTTCAAAGCCGCTAAAGTCCGTTTTTTTAAATGGGACACACTATAACTTTATGCACTATCAAATGTAGAATTTAATTTTCTATCGAACTGTATTAAGGTTCCCTATACCTATTTGTAACCATTTTCAAAATAATCAGGTTTTTATTAAACTATCATATGTATTTGCTAAATGCTTACACCTTCCCGTAGTAAGCCATGGAAAAACAATTGTTGTGCTTTTCTATTCAACATGACAGCTGATTTAAAAATTTTAAATTAAAATAAAATAACACTCAAAAGCTGATATTCTCAATTTATTTTATATTCGCGGAGAATGTTACAAAATATTTGAGAGAACGGGCCATGTTTTTAATGAAAAACATCCTCATTTATCGCCAATGAACAAGAGAAAATTGAAGAGGATTGAAACGAAATTTTTTCGTTTCGGAAAAGTTAAAGTTATAAAAAATGTAATAAACTGTTTACATTATTTTTAACCATATCTACTAAGTTCGAGACTGTTCTAAACTTGTTTTAGTGAACTTAAAAATTATATCAATCTAACAATCAACAATAAATAAATAAAATAATAAAATTGAATTATAACAAATGTTCTATATGCTGTCCGTTCCGTGGCCCGTTGAATTTGTCCGTTTTCTAATTCGGCAAAAGCTGTTCGTATCCTGTCCAGTAAATCTTGTTGGTTATTTAATGTGGAAGCATAGACTTTACCTTTGATAAATCCCCATAAATAAAAATCTAGGGGTATTAAATCAGGCGATCGCGGGGGCCATCTCCAAGGGCCATTGGGACCAATCCAGCGATCTTCAAAAATTCGAGATAATTGGAGATAAACTGCAGCGGAATTATGTGCTGGTGTCCCATCTAATTGATACCAATAATTTTGCAGCTCACCAATAGGAATTTCTTCTATAAATTCAGAAACCGTCCCTCGTAGAATTTCCAAATACTTATCAATGTTTAAATTGTCTTCATAAATACAGTACCACACCTGATCGTTTAATACTATACTGAAAACATTGAAGCTAAACCTCTCTTGAGAACGCGTTTCGCGTAAAGCGTGCGGATTTTCTGCTGCCCAGAAATGTTCGTTTCTTTTATTTGTTATTCCTTCTCTAGAAAATTTCGCTTCATCGGTCCAAAATATTTTTGAAAGGAATTGAAGGCTTGCACGTTTTGGAAGGAATAAGGGTACATATGATGTTCGCTCAAGATTCTTTGGACAGATGAAGAAATTCCCAAATCGTTTTCTGCAGACGGTATTGAACTTTGCGGGTTTGCGTTTGAAATAAGCTAATGTGTTTATTACGTTATCCTCGGCATTTGTCACTGGTTTCGGAACATTTTTTGTAACTTTAACCTTGCCAAAACGCAAAAAGTTCGTTTCAATCCTCTTGAATTTTGACTTGTTCATTGGCGGCAAATCAGGGTGGCGTTCATTAAACACACGACATGTTCTCTCCAAAATTTTAAAACATTCTCCATGAATATAAAATAGATTGAGAATATCAGCGTTTGCGTATTCTTCCATTTCGATTTAGATTTAGTTTATCACTGACAGCTTTCGATAAAAAACACATACTAATCATCAATTGTTTTTCCATGGCTCACCATTGGAACATGGAAACATTTAAGCAAATACATACGAAATTTTTATAAAACCCAATTATTTCGAAAATGGTTACGAATAGGTATAGGGAACCTTAATACAGTTCGATAGAAACTGAAATTCTACATTTGATAGTGTATAAAGTTATAGGGTGTCCCATTTAAAAAAACGGACTTTAGCGGCTTTGAAAATGTGAATGTTTGCCGCTGAATTTAGGACACCCTGTATAAAAATAGACAAATTCAATAAAAAATAGATACCTAAGATTATTTACCGATCGTCTGCAAAATATGAAGATTATATCTTCAAAACTTACAAAAATATGAGATTTTAAAATTTGGTACCCCGAAGGCTCACTTTTGGTTCAAGGTCAAATATCTTAAGAACGCTTGAACCTAGGTATAGAACATGCTACATAAAATAGCATTAAAATTCTCCGTAGAATCCAAAAATATCATAAAATACAGGGTGTTCCATTTAAAATAAGTAACTTGATACCAACTTCCGGTTAAACCGGAAGTGACAGGAAGTTGAAAATATTTCAAAAAAGAAGTACCCCTTGACCTTACCTTAATTCCAAAATTTGAAATTTTTATCTAAATGGCATCATCAAAAACTTTTAATGAACGGGTTGCGTGAATAACCCTGTATATATATATCTCGGGTGACCACGAGAATAGGGTACACGCCGCTATCCCGTTAGTGTTCGAGTTACGTATTTGAAATTTAGATATTCTTAATAAGGTAATAGAGTGCATATTTTATCGTTTGATTTAATTTGTTAACCGGAAGTAGTTTCAACTTTCTTATTTTAAATAGAACCCTGTATATACCTGTACGCCATCTTATTCCACGTCAAATTCCCTTTTCAACGATATGTCACAGGTAACATTTGCATTCACAATGGCGACGGTATCGATGATTTTTTGAAAAATTAATTTATTTTCCTATTAAACTGAAAAACAAAAGAAAATCAAAACGAACTAACTTAATGGATAAAAGTATGCCCTTCCATGTCAGCATAATAAGCAAACAATGTATGCAACTGTTTTCATAATTTTAGCACCTTATTTTAATATCCCTGTTATTTTATACATTTAAAGGCATTATTGCCAGAAATCTTAAATAGAACCCTGTATGTTGAAAGCCAACTGATTCTACGTCAACTTATTTACCTAATGACTTATCACACATAATATTTTTATTCAAGAACGTGGCATAATTCACAATTTTCTTAGAAATTAAGTGTACTCTGGGCTCTAGGTAGGGCTGAAACTAAGTAGATCTAAATAATCAAAGACCGTATACAATCCGTATAATTGTTATATTTTATTTTTTAAACTTATTTCAATAATTTGTATAAGAAATTTATTTATAATAACACCGAACTGTAGAGAAAGTGCAAGTTTTTGGGTAGTTACAGCTAAATTAAGATCCCATAAATTAGTAGGCTTTGAAAAAACAAAAGACTGCTATTAGGTCCAGGTTGACAGTTTGCAATAATTTAATTTAGTGTATTACACGATTTATTAATGTATACAGAGAAACAGTATATTCAATATTTGATTTTTGGCATCGGCAAATAGCTTTTCAAATATTTATCAGTATTTTTATTTTATAAAAATGCCACCACCACCATCATAAGAAATGAGAAAGTGGACATGCTCTTAGTGTACGGAGAATGTCGGAGAAATGGAAGGAGTGCGGCCACACTTTATGCTGAGCGGTATCCTAATCGTGACCAACCCTGCTTTAGTCCGAATTGCCCTGATTACCTTAAAGTTTGACGAAAGTACCCGAAGAAGAATATAAAATCGCGATTTGGGTCATCAGCCGGTTTCTTCTCATAATTCAATCGTCGCGACATCACGTCGGCATGCGGAAGTTCAATTGTTCAGAGGTCGCGCGGTCGATCTTCTAACACGATATTGTTTCGGACGTTTTTAATCGATGAAAATTGATTTGTATACTGTTTTTTGAAATATATATTTTTTTATTTTTATCCATGTGTGAGTTGGAAATATACAGGAAATAAAATGTGACTAGTGCAAAAAAATAAACAACTAAAAATTACTTACCAACTTAATTTTGCAAAAATAACCAATTTCAAGGTGGTCTATGTTTGAGTTGTGAATGTAGATGAAATAAAATGTCGGTAGTGCCAAAACTAAAGAGTGCTAACGAACTTAATTTTGAGAAAATAACCAAATTCAAGGTAAGTGGTCGCAATCTGCCAGAACTTAGTATACGACAAACTAATAAAGACAAAAATAAAGAGGTTCATTGAAACTTTTGCAAAAGTATATACGATTTAGCTAACTGGATATGTGGTTGTGAAGTGTCTAACTCGTTTTACTGTTATGTTTATTTGTTGTTTTCTAAGAACTCGACGGACTCATTATGGTGCAAAACCGGTATTAAAGACTTGAAACACTTAAAAGAAAAAATAAAAAGCATGCGTTTTTAGCAGATCACATGAAATGTTCGGTGAACTATGCTACGGTCGGAAGTGTTGATATTGCCACTCAGCTAGACACAGCTTATAGAAAATCCCTTAGAGATTTTAATGAAAATGTATCCAAAAATCGTTATATTTTAAACAAAATTATAGATTGTGTAAAATTTTGTGGGGCATTCGAGCTGGCACCACGTGGCCATGATCAGACAGCTTTGTCTGAAAATCCAGGGGTTTTTCGAGGGCTTATAAATTTTGTTGAGGAGTTGGGCCAAGATAGACTATCCGCTTTAGCAATGTTAAGTATCGAGTGCAATTTTAACGAACGTGTCATTCAGCATTTTTCCAATTCTAAAGATAAGATATTTATTTTTATTTTAAGTATGCCTATTTTTAAATTTGTTATTGACCTCCCAATATAATTCACCACGAGCCGCCACTGAACCAAAATCGGCTAGAAAAATCTTATTCATCACCACCTTTATGAAAATGAGTATGCTAGACGTTTGACTTACTCTAACTGGTTTATTAAGAAATATCAGGACAATAATAGTTTTCATTTAAATATTTTGTGGTCCGACGAATCACGTTTTAGTAATCTTAGTTTACTTAACCCAAATAATACTAGGTATTGGGCTAACGAAAGTTCAGGCTTAATAAGAGAAGGTGATATCAAGAGAGATTTGGACTAAATGTATGGCTTGGTGTAATTAATAAACGAATAATAGGACACATATTTTTTTATGAACCCTTAAATGGAGAACGTTACCTTGAGGTATTAAGGAACGACTTCGAAGGATTTCTAGAAAATATACCGATTGATGAATATAACCGTGTCATATGTCAGCAAGATGGAGCACGGGCTCAATGATAGATTTCGCGAACATTGGTTGGGAACAAACGGGCCTATTAGGTTGCCAGCACGGTCGCCCGACCTTACAATTTTTTAAGACTTTTTTTTATCTGGGCACATTTAAAGCAAAAACTGTACGCTACTGCACCCAAAACTTTACCTAACTTAGAAAAGATCGAATTAGAAGAGCATTCAATCAATATCAGTGACATTTTTGCAAAACAGACATAGAGAGACCAGCGTCAGGAGGCTTTACACGGAGAATGTAACAAACCTTGTTTATACTCCGCCGAAATAAACCTATATCCTTGTTCATATTAATATAAACAAGGCCTATATATTAGAAGTAAAGTGCAAATTAAATTCAACTTATTAAAGACTCTATTAGATATCATTATAAAAAATATTATCAAAACATGAAAACTTCTAAAAAAACTCAGTGGTATGGTGTGTGCTGCCAAACATCTGCAAAATTAACCCATAGCTTTTTTAGGTTTTCCAAAGGATAAAGAAGGTAAGCTTTTACTTCCCTCGTAAAAAGGAAGTATTATATTCGTGAAAAAATCACCCTCAGAGAGTTTTTCAGATCTTGACGTTTCGGGGATCCCTAGATGCCATAAAACATGTTTCTTAATCCGCGGCATAGCTAAAAAACTACATATCCGATTGACTTTAAATTTTGGTCAAAAATTAAGGCTCATATAGGGATGACCTGGTAACATTTTGGTAAAAATCCAATGTGGCGAAACAAAATGGCGGCCTAGTGAAATGTTAAAAAAATATTATAAAAAAACTGCTTATACAATCTATTTTAAATTTTGCACAAAAATCAAGTAGTATGTAGGAATCAACTCTTAAAATATTGGTACGAATCCAGGATGGCGGAACAAAATGGCAGTTTAATAAAATATTTAAAAATTCAGCCTAAAAAAACTACTTAGTGGATTAATGTGGTATAGGGACGAACTCATATAACAATTTCAACAAACAATTTATACAAAAACCGAAGGCGTCATTAATAAGATACCATATCTAACATAAATTATGTACAATCTTTTATTGTGTGCGTTTTATAACTGCTCATTAAATTTATTTTGAAACCGAAACCTCGAAAAGGTTTTTGACACACACGCTAATGGTAGAAGTGAAGTCCACATAACATGCGCTAAAACCCTTTCAACATGACACTAAAACACAGTGATTTTAAGTACAGCGATTTAACTGAACTAACAATAATATTAAATTTTATCCTTATCCTAATTATTTCATAAATCTATAAAAACTCAAACCACTCTGCATAACTAGTATGTAAACACCAATTTTTCGATATAAATATATTAAACTTGGTTAAACGTCACTCACAAAATATTTTAATAAGGTCCTGCTCAGAAAAAATAAAAATATTTCGAGTGCATCTCTGAGTTCACCGCCCAGCCAATGGAGTTGGATAAAACACATATATAGACATTCGTAACCCGTTAATATAATATATGTAATCGAGCCGGCAAGCGGATATACGGACACACCTTTACAAAATAATTTGACAACAAAACTTAACCTAGTATTAACAACGTTTTTGTTACAATGTAAACTGAAAAGAAAATACTTCATAGAGTTTAATAAAACGAACTGTAAATAAAAACACACACTTTAACATTTTGTATACTTTTTTAACTACACATAATTTTATTCTTATTTAGAATGTGAGAAATATAATCAAAGAACCTACAGTTTACCTTACAGATGAAGTTTCTTTTACGAAATATAATCCCGAAAACTCGTAGGCGTTTATTAGATAGAACTTTTATGAAATCCTTATCCTCAGATACTGAAACCACCATGAGTGAAATTAAGGTAACTCGCAAACTGAGATATGATGGCAGAACTAAAAAACGTCAATGGGAAGAACGAAGGACTGACAAAGGAGCAGGTCTTGACCCTACGCTTCCGAAACTTGTCAAAATTGACGAATCTTCCAGCCCTATTGATAAAATTAAGCGACGAAAATATGCACTTCTCATGGGTTATTCAGGTGCAAACTACTACGGTATGCAAAGGAACCCATCTACGAAAACCATTGAGGAAGATCTGTTCAAGGCATTATTCGATGCTGAATTTATCAACGAAGATTGCTACACTCAAGTGCAAAATATGCAGTTCCAAAGAGCAGCGAGGACAGATAAAGGTGTAAGCGCTGCCAGACAAGTTGTTTCCCTGAAACTGAAAGAAACCTTTGAAATCTCTAAAATTAATGAAAGGCTATGTGAACAAATTAGAGTGTTTGCTTTTAAGCGGGTGACTAAAGGTTTTAATTCCAAATCGCAGTGTGACGGTAGAACATATGTCTATATTTTGCCAACTATAGCATTTACCAACCACAACGAAACCCCTTCACAGAAAGGTTTTAGGGTATCTAATGGGGTGATAGAAAGGGTTAATGAAGTTCTGCAGTTGTACGTGGGAACTAAAAATTTTCACAATTTCACGATTAAAAAGAAATTTGAAGATCCAAGTTCAAAGAGGTTTATAAGATTCTTCATTTGTGAGCAGCCCTTTGTAAAGGACGATGTCGAATTTTGTACTATGAAAGTTTACGGTCAAAGTTTTATGATGCATCAGATAAGGAAAATGGTCGGATTGATGTTAGCAGTAATAAGGGGCTTGGCTACACCAGATAATATTGTAAAGGCCTTGACAGATGAAAAAGTTAACATACCTAGGGCTCCAGGTAACATAATCTCTACTTTATTTCTTCATCTACCACATTATTAAATCTTTTATTTGATTTTACAAGTGTTAATTAGGTATAAACTTTATGGTAATCTATTTTTTCAAGTTTTAACCAATGCAATTTTTATTGAAAATGCTTACTTTTTACTTCCCTTGCAAAACTTACTTTTTACTTCCCTCGGCAATGACTACTTATAGATGGAGTTCAAATTTTGGGCAATAATTGATTGTGGTATAGAGATATAAAATGTTTATCTTCATGTTTTAGCATTCCTAAATACCAAATATCATGTTTTATTAATTCCATCGGTCTGTCTGTCATGGCATAGCTTAAAAACTACTTACTTAATCGACTTCAAATATTAGTCAAAATGAAATGGTCATACATGGATGACTCGGTAATTTTTTGGTAGAAATCCAATATGGCCCAACAAGATGGCAGTCTAGTGAAAGGTTAAAAAATGGTCACTGAAAGATTATTCAATTTATCTCAAATTTTGCCGGAAAATCAAGTGTTATATAAGAATGAACTGGTAGCATTTTGCTATGAATCCAAGACAACAAAACCAAATGGTGGCCTGATATAATATTTATAAAATCAGTCTAAAAAAATTACTCACTAGTTTAGTTTCAAATTTTGGGCAAATATTCAATATGGTATAGAGATAAACTAGTAAATTTGTGGTACAAATTCGAGACAGTGAAAAATAAATGGCATCCAAATAAAACGTTAAAAAAAACCAACGTAAATAAATCTTCTCATTCAATCGACTTTTAAGTTTTGCACATAATTTAATGTGATACAGAGAAAGAAGGGTATGAATTCAATATAACAAAATGGCGATATGTCACTGTAAAAACTACTTATTCAATTTATATTAATTTATGCCCAAAAATCAAGTGTGGCATAGGTTGTAGAAATTTGTAAAATTTTGGTACAACCTTGTGCAAAAATAATAATTTCAAATGTATCTCAAGATGCAAATAGGGATGTCAAAGCTCTGGCTTTCCAGGTTTTGAAATTAATATCCGAATGTTAGATTTAAACATAAAAAATATTTAAAAGTTTCTTTTAAAAAAGCAAAATAACCTCGTCTCTTTAACCTGGCAAGAAATTATTCAGTATTAATCAATCGACCTTAGGTTAACTGAAACTGGTTGTTCAGAGTATCATACTTTTTGTTTAATATATTTATGTTTGAAAGAGACTAATTAAAATTAAGGAAATACCAATTTTAAGCAAAATGAAAAAATATACATTTTTAAATAATATTCCACTAATAATAGGGGAGACAATTAACATAGTTAAATCTAAATGAATTAAATTCGATTAAACTATGTATAAAAAAACATCTTAAGTCAAAAAAGAAATTTAAAATAAAAATAACAAATATAAAATATAATATAATAAATAATCCAAAAGGGCAATAGTGCTTCATTGACAGTCAAGGCATAATTATATATTATAAATAATAATAATAATTTACTTATCTTGTTTTTTGATCAAACATTATAGCCTTTGAAAAATAAATACAATATAGATAGTTAGAAAAATATGTTGTACCTATGTGCAAATATAAATAATTTGAGGGGAGGTTTTCAAATGCAATAAAGGTTTAGAGCAGATAACATACAACTGCATTACATGATTAAAAAAAAACAAATTAAACTGTATCAAAAATCATAAATAATTTATTTTTTATAATGTTTCTACTAACACCATTTTATGAATAAATTTCATTTCATTTTAACTGTTACTTCGTTTTTTTTTTAATGACAATGGTTGTCAATATCAAACACCAAAAACAGAAAAATGCCTTATTAAAAATAACAATTGACATATAAATATATAAATTAGAAAATATATGATATTAGATATTTTACTTGTAAACAATTAGGAGAAGAAAGGAGTAAAGGTGAAAAACTGTGTGTGTATAAAATTGTAATTGTAATGACGGATATTTTAGAAAAAAAAATATAACTGAAAACTGTACATTATCAGCATTCCTAAAATCTACTAGTGTAGCCAAAATAGTTTAAAAGGTATGCTCAACTGCATATTTACCCTTTTTTTTTCCATGAAATTAAACTGTAAATTCCAGTGACATCTGTTTCATCTATAAATAACCAGGTCTCAGCTATTACCTCCCGCAAACAACCTGTTAAAAATGACTTAGAAAAATACTCGTTAAAACAGGTCATTACAAAGTTAATAAACCAGTTATTTTTGCGCAATCCTAAACTTAATAACAAACATTTAGGCATCAAAATATTACCACAATTACCGATCCACCTCTCTATCACTTTTACCTCTTTATTATACCTCCTACTTAAATATTAGCACGCTATGTGTTTAGCAGCTATCCTATGAACAAAGTCTAAAAACAAGTTATACAATTATTCTAATCATTCTATATTAACGATATTTTTTTACCTTTAGGTTTGGGACTATTGTTAGATTATGTACACTATGAGAGGTACAACAACAGATATGGAGAAGATGGTATGCATGAAAAATTGACTTGGGAAGAAGTTGACAAAGAAGTAGAGGAATTTAAACACAAATACATTCTGCCAAACATCATAAATACAGAAATAAAGGAAGAATCTATGGTATATATATATATATATATATATATATATATATATATATATATATATATATATATATATATATATATATATGGTTTTTGTTTCCATGATTCAATGATTGTGATTATTTTTATTTATTCTTTTCACAACTTTTGATGACCGAGTACAGTGAATTTTATATTTTGTAGGTTTGGTGGTTAGAAAATAAATTATCCAAACATTCCTATGACGATGTGGAAGCAAAAGATGAGAGTGACGACGAAGCAGGAGGGGATGATGATGGTGAAGATCAAGAATGTATGAACAAAGAAGACTCAAAAAACATAGATAATTTAAAAGTAAAAGCTGAGAACAGTGTGTAACATATATCTTACGAATAAATATAGTATTGGTACTTCATTGTAAATCTTGTTTTCTTATTCAGTGTTCATCATTTATAAAAAAAATAGTTAATATTATAAACATTTCGAAGTCCAGAAACTGCATATTATAGTGATCGCAAGTCAAATAGCTACAATAAAAAAAATGCCTGTTTCCTTGAGTTAATAGAGGAAAAACATCAAAATAAAAAAGAGACAAACTACTCAAAAAGAAAAAAGAGCCATCTGATCAAAATTCAATATTTTTTTAAGAAAGTATTGATTCCCTTTTCTTTATAGAAGACTACTCCTAAAACTGTAAATTTCTTAAACTTATTATTGATTAAGTTATTTGCAAATTAAAATGACTTGTATAAACGCAATTTTATTTTTTATTGACATCAATAAAGATTTGTCTATCTATCGAATAAAAGAATATCCAGTATTTTTTTTTTAATAAGAGATTGTTTTATGGATTCTACCCTGCCTATGATAACTTCAGCATAAGACAAGCCATAATTTCAATCAAATTTACAATCACTTCCTGAGACAATTGTTCCCATTTCTGAATAAGAAGTTCTTCAAGTTGATTGAGGTTTTCTATTGGCTGCCATTCCAATATTTTTCTGCCCAATGTATCCCTAAGATGTTCAGTGGTATTGAGATTGGGATTATTGGCCGGCCACTTCACGATTTCAATATTATTATCATTTAAAAAATTTGTCACCACCCTAGAAACATAGGGCCTGGGATTATCATGGTGTAAAATGAAATCTGCTCCCCTATTAACAGCAAAAGGAGATAAGTATGGCCCTAAAATTTCTCTGATGTAACGTAATAACGTTAGGGAACCACATGCAAGAACTTGAAGTTCAGAGCGACCATTTAAAGATATTCCACCCCATGTCATAATAGACCCTCCACCAAAATGAACTGGTTCTTGCAAAGCTGACTCCAAATATTGTTCACCTTGTCGAAGCCACACCTGAACTCTTCTATCATTGTGGTGTAAACAGAATTTGAACTGGTCTGTAAAGAAAACATTACTCCATTGTGGTACTGTCCAATAACGTTTCCTCGAGCTCTCTGATGTGCTGCTGTTAAAAGAGACATCAGACTGAGACCCGTGAAGTCTATTATGGATGGTTTGAGAAGAAATTCTGGATCCTGTACCTGCTGCTAATTGATTTTGAAGCACTCTTGAAGTATTAGTATGTTCCCTAATTGCCCACAGAAATAATAAACAATCTTCTCGAGCTATTGTGGCTTTGAATACCTAGATCATGCTCTGTTTATAATGGCTCGACTCACATTCATAATCACCGCAATACTCCTTTTGGAATAGCCTTCCTGAATTAATGTTAAGCATCAATTTGAATTTCATTTACACATGAGTTACATCACACCCTGTAACGAAGACCACAGCCAACCTGCTGACATAACACTTCTTTTTGCAAGCATATCATTATTTACTTCACTTCAACTAGTGTACTGGATTAATGAACCGTAAGAATCCAATCGAATTTTGTAATTTAGAAAAATAAAATTTTTTAAAAACGGAATTTCTAGTTATCAATAGTTAACTCATGCAAAACCGATGTTGCATTCTTCTACCTAGCACATCAACATTCATGTTTTCCCTGTAAAATCTAAACGGAAAGTGATACAACAAAGTCAAAATTTATGATGATGTAAAATCATTAAATATAATGTTTTTATTTTTTTTTCCTGAGCAAATTAACAAAAATAAACAACTTTTAGGAAGTAGAGTGTGAATATAAATGAATTTCTTTTGTTCAGTTACGAAGTCTGTTAAGTATAGATTTATAGGCTCCTTTTTCATTTTGAGTAGCTTATAAAAAGAACAACTCAAAACTTACCAGGGCTTCCATCCAGCCGGCAAAGCTTTCATCAAACCTTCAGAAGCCAGAGGCAGAAGTTGAGGTTCGGAATCTGGATCGATTCCAATCTTGAATGCATAGTCTCTGATTTCTGCAAAAAATCTATTTATTTGGTTGTGTTTTAAATGTCACTTCACCATCAATTTGACTAAATTTTATTCTATATTAAAATTACTTTTCCTAATATAAAATACAATAATAATATTTAACCTTAACTGTTAAAATTGTATTATGAAAACTTTATAAAAGTTATTTCACAAAAATACTCTTAATTCAAAACTAAAATTAACAAACTAAACTCCGAATTAGAATGTCTGAAAGTTTGACTTCAAAACCAAAACTGAGAGGTGGATAACTCAAAAATTTGTACACGGAATTTAAAATCTATAGATTTAGTATGCTTTTTAACTAGAGATAATAGATCTGTAATTAGATCCAGCTTAGTGACAAAGAGAAACCAAATCACAACAAAAATCACCTTCTCTTTTAGATACCAGACACATGGCCAAAAAATCACTAGAGAGGGTGCAAATCTAAGTGACTAAAAAAAAATGTGTTCATATTGTTCAGTAGTCACTTGAGGAGGGTCAAACCTCTATTGACCTATCCACATTGCTAGAACATCTGCAACAATTGCAAAAATTAGATTTTGTTGTGAAAATCTGCTAAAATATTGCAGGTAGAATGGTTACGAAAAAAAAGCCAGGTGAGAAAATCCTAAGGAAAAATGACCCTAATTTTTTCCCTACAGGCAGAAGTAATTCCACTGAAATTTAAATTTTTTATTTGTTTAAAAATAAATTTGAAAGGGAAAATCCATGGCTACAACATTTCATAATTAGTTTTTACCCGCAAACTCTCCAAAACATGAAAAAATGTATTAACTCTTTTTGGCCCAAATGCTCAATATTTTTATGGTTTCTCATATTTAATCATAATTTTTATAAAAGTGACTGTACTGTGTCTGGAACAATATTGTTACACTCAAAACCTTGGAGAATAGTCATTTATGTACCAAGCCACTTACAAACCCCTGAGCCAGAGGCCCTCCGGTTTGTAAGATCGTCACCCCTAGGGCATAAACATCTACTAATATCCACGGTGCATACTGGTATATGTGCAGGTATCAATGACACTATTATGTTGTTGATAACTAAGCAATACATACACAATTATTCATGTGATTTTTTTTTTACTTTCTTGGAAATCTCAAAAATATGATCAACTTCAAATAAAAACCTTACAAATTATAATATTGCTTTATATCTACTATCACTGGAAAACTTTAACCTCTATATTCACTAAAAAGGTTTAAGAGTTAGACCAGATCTAGTTGCTGTGGTCCTTAAAACTCTTAGTTCGCCAGTTCTATTTCGCTTTTGTCACTGCCATTGTGACATTTGAATATATTTTATATCAATATATGGTCAATACAAAATAAAATTGGTGCAATTGAGGCCTACCTGCACAGCCAAAATGCTGGATTGGATATTATGAATACTGTGTTGTCTCTGGCTTTTAATATTGGAAAACCTACCATTCTCTACGGGGATTTTAATGTTCATTTCAAAAGAGAGTATGGAGACAAAAACACTCTGATGGACATTATAGAATCATACAATTTTGAACAGCAAGTTTTTACTAGTACTAGGCTAAATCACTGTATTGACAAAGTATTTTTAAATTTTACTAAATTTTACGAATTTTAGATTGAATGTTTCTGATCCTGTATTGTCTGATCACTGTGCTATACATTTTAACTTAGATATACGTCCCTTAGTCGGAAGTAAATACATAACAAAACCTAGTGAAGTAATGTTTCGCCCAATAACACAACAGGGTATTTTTAATATGTATAAATGTCTTGAAGTTGAGGACTGGTGTTTTTTAGATTATAATATTGGTGTGAATGAAATGTGTGATATATTTTTAGACAAGTTAATTGGCTTGCGCAATGCTGCATTTTCTGAAGATCGCAAGAGAGTTAGAGGCTATGCAACTCCTAGAATCGATAGGTTTGGACCTGAGCTTAAAATGTTGAGAACACAGCTTATTTTTGTCAATGATCTCTATCGAGAATCTGACTACCCTCTCCTGTGCAGTGAACACAATGCTTTGAGGTGGAATTATAGGTTCCAAATATCTGAGGCAAAGGAAAGGTCAAATTCCAACTACCAAAAAAACTCTGATAACATTTTCAGAGCAGCTTGGGATATAATCAACCATAACAGACAAAAGTTTTCACGTGGAGTTACTGCAGACTTAGATCCAATGATTTTTTTGCCAACATAGCTGAAAGGCTAATATCAATTCTACCAGTGCCTATAAATAGTTTTGATGATTATCTTGAATACTCAGGTGTTGCAAATGGTCAGTTTACTTTTTCTTTTTGCCAGGTAATCTTTAATGATGTGAGAAATGCTATAGATGTTTTAAAGCAAAAACATAGCAAAGATATCTAAGACTTCAATATGGTACTAATAAAATCCACTAAAAATGTGCTGATTGGTCCTTTGACACGATTTTTTAATAAGTGTATTCTGGGGGGCATCTATCTAGAAGCCTTCAAAATAAGTAAAACTATCCCAGTATATAAAAAAGGTGACTAGACTTCCCTTGACAATTATAGGCCCATCTCTCTAATACCTGTAATATCCAAAGTGTTGGAGATATTACCTAAAAATCAACTTTATGAGTACTTTGAGGGCAATAATTTAATAATTGAACACCAATTTGGCTTTAAAAAGGGCAAGTCCACAGTTTGAGCAATGAGCAGGTTGTGTGACTACATAGTCGACGGCTTTGAGACCGGAGATTTTGAGGGATCTGCCTTCTGTGATCTTTCTAAGGCTTTCGACTGTGTGTCACATGTCATGAATTAGTACCAGGCTAATCCAGAGTTATCTGATGGGCAGGAGATAAGTAACTTTTTTTAAAGGCTTAAACTATCTGAAGAAATGATTTTTCAGCATGGTGTACCACAAGGATCTGGGCTAGGACCCCTACTTTTTCTTATTTATGTAAATGACATTACATCAGCATTGCCACCACAGAGCAAGTGCACCAACGTAACACACATAATCGTGGTAATCTACATATTGAATTTCTTAGGATGGGAACTTCGTGGAATGCTAATTGCATTATGCCCTGGCCTTTTTCAATAAACTACTAGGGAATTAAAAACATGCCTATAAAAAAATTTAAGTCAGTAGTTAGAATGTATCTATTAAATAAGAGTTTTTACAGCTTCGCTCAATTTTTAAACTGTAATGTAGTAGATCAAAACTTTGTATAGTTGTGTTAGATATTGTATGGTAAACATAACCGGTTTATATTTGATACTATTTTATTTTGACTTTTTGTATGGTTTAATTTTGACAATTGTAATGAACTTTGTGTTTATACAGTAATATATTCTATTCTATTCTATTTAGAAAAATTCTTTGTTCAGTTCTTAAAAATGTCATCTTAAACCTATACTGTCAAGTTAAACATGGTCTGAATTTAAACCTCTTTAGTGAATATGGGTGTAAATGTCTACTTTTTAATGACCATGTTGTTTTTCCTTAAAAGCAGTTTTTTGAGAATTTTTAATACACCTTTCTTCAAAATATTCCTATTTGTCATATTGATCATTATCTTTTGTATATGTGGAGAAAAGAAATCAATTTCTAAATTGAGAGGAAATGGATCATGTGAAGAATGCTTCAGCAGCTCTTGCTGTTTTTGAGTGCCATATATGCTCAATTAGTAGGTAAAACATTAATTCCAATTTCCTTTTGAAATTCATGAAAAATTTTAGATCTTAGAGTAAGAAAAAATTAACCACAGTTTCTGATAGATTTATTTCATATTTAGGAAAAAGTCATTACAAACATTTTTGTTTAGGATATCCTCCTTTTATTTTTTACATTTACATAATTGTTCTATAATATTTTGGCAGATATTAAGAAAAAACATATTTTTGCAATTTGACTAAATTTATTTGCACTCTGTGAGATTCTAGTAATCGCTAAGTCAAAAGAGCTCTTGAAAAGCTAAAAGAGATAAGAGTAGGCTAAAATTAGCCTACTCTTATCTTTCCTCAGGTTCATAACTGGAATTTTAACTTTCGTAGATTAAATTATGTAAGTAACCCAAAAGTGTTGATAATGAATTTATTTCTCCAATACTCCACTAGCTAGCTGAGCTATAGAAAGGTGAACTGCCAATTTTTTTTTTTGAAAATGTAAACAAACTAGTAACATTTTTCCTGTTTATGCTAAATTTTTTTGTTTGTTTATTCATTATTGGCTTCTGTCTGTTCTGGAACAATTTGCCAGCTTATTCTACATGGGTCCAGGGCACTATTCAAACACTTGGTACTGTCCACTGAATATGAGATAAAATAAGTGAATACGATTAGACAATTTATACATAAGATAAAATAAAAATTAAACTGCCCAGTTAGTTATACACACAAAGCCGACAGTGGTCTGTGCTACCAGCAAGCACGTGTTTAAAAGGATATCTAATTGGTTATTTTTATTTTAATTACTGTATAAAAATATACCAGTTATCTTGTATAATTTCTTATTTTATTTTAATTGTGTATAAATCAAGCATAACAAATATGCATAATAAACTAAATCCTACCCTATATTAAGATTTAAAATTAGGTAAAATGAAATTTCATATGTATATGTCTCACAAGACAAGTGAAATATGAAAAATCTATTAACAAAAGAAACAATACATTTATAAAAATATGTGACTGCATGAAGCTTTGAACTGTAGGTCGCCCTATTGCAAATCTTCATTAATAACTACTAGACTACAGAAGTAGGTCTGTAGATATAATAATAAAATAATCACTAAATGTAAATAAACACTTGCCAGAACATTATCATAGAGTGGTATTGTTTTCTTGTCATTTATATATTTTGTCAGTGCTAAAGAAACGCTTGCCTGATTTCTCATAAACCTACTGAACATTGGCAGAATATAAAATCCTACCCAGTTATCCTACTAACTTTTGTCAACACTTTAGCTTTTGGTGATCAATTCGCTTTAGGTAAATTAAAAGAAAGCCTTTATTAACAATGATTTTAATAAAACAGCACCACTAAGATCTAATATTCCTCTTTATTATTAAATAAAAGAGAACAAAAAGTATGCTTAATATAAATCATTCTTAAAAATATTTTTTTAAGCTTAAAATGTCTTTTTAATTCCAATCAAAACAATTATATTATTGAAAAATAATTTAAAAGTTTATAAACCTATTTACTCGTAATCAAGATTTTAATTCAAATACATAGTAATCTCTCCCTGTATTTAAGGATATGTAAAACGTAAACAAACTGGACCCTACCTTCCCCAGAAGGGTGACTAGCCTCATCAAACACTTCTTCGCAAACAATAGACATGATTTTAACGTTTAGGCCGACTTTACTTAAGAAGATAAGTACATTTAACCGTAAAGCATTGTATGTCCTCTATTTGTATCAGCAAAAGAAAATTATTTTATTCACCACTTTTTGCTCAGTTTTTGACATACATTTTTGGGGATCGATTCCAATTTGTTTAGGGTTAATCTCGATTGCGGCACCATCTACTCGTGTAAAATATTACTAGTGACAGGGTGAACTCAGTGTATACGAATCGGTCGACAGTATCTTTTATTTTGTGGATAAAGCCGATCAATTACACTATTTATAAATACCAATATAAACAAAGATAATGTGGGAAAGTTTTGGAGGTAGTAGTAGAAAATAAAATAACCACTTTTTCCGGAGTTTAAATTTTTAGATAATTATTTTTGGAATCCATGAATAAAAGAAACGTCTTAAAATATTATATATTTGAAGAGATATTGTAAAAAAAAGTAAACATACAACGGTTTCGCAGATATCGTGATCAGTGTGTCAGTGGGAATCTTATTATATCGAGCAAAGATGTACACAGAAACTAATATTTTAGACATTAGGTATGTCAGCATTCAAAATAATTAAAATTAATTTATAAAGTTTTGAGAATATAAAAAAATATATCATATTTTTGAAAAGTTGTTTTGAAACTTCTGATAGACACGTAAAATTAAATTATGAATGTTCTTAAATACATTTTTTTCTGAATTTTGTTACCTTATACCGAAACCTAATGTTCACTACGAGGTAGTTTATATTTGCTAGTAATTAATTTCTAAGGTAGTTCTAATACTCGATAATATTACATTAGCTATACATAATTAGTTTTTAACAAATAAGTATTCAAATTATATCTATGGTCTAGCCCTCTAGCTACACGTAATTGAATTAAATTCAAGAGTTCAGGGCTATTAATTATTTCATTGGGGATTTTGTGACATAATAAGATGTGGTCACATTCTCTTTATTCTCTTATATCATTCAGTCATAGCTCATTATCTAAATTTATAAAATTAATGTTCTCTAGAAGTAAATATATTTCTTATAAGCCATATCTTAAAAATTCCCTTTCGACTGAATCAAGTTCAACGGTAACAATTTGATAATAAGGACACCAGATATTGTGCAGTTCTCCTAATATGGTCTCATCAACGAGGTGTACAACATTTTTATGGTTTTAACAGTAAACAAAGCTTTTGAGTTTCTTTTTAAAAAAATCTAGCTTTTGAGAACCTTATTGCGGCAACTTTTCGATGTACTAAGCAAACGTAGGTTTGTTATCAAAAAGTCTCACACAAATATCTAATGAACTGTAGACGGCGGTTTTTTTTTCGTTGATATTATAGAGTATAGGCTGAACGGTAAGATATACAAAAAATTAAGATACGTGTCCCGTTCTCTTTTTTAGTGTTTAGTTTAATGGCGCTGTAAGATTTACGCTAACTGGATTTATTATCTTTTATTACTCGGTTATTTATGGAGATAAAAAAAACTTTAAATACAAAAGTTTTATGACTTTTTACGCAGAATCCAGCGGTGTATTTAAAAAAAATATAGATGTTTTAATTTTTGAGATATTATCAAAAGTAGCATTTTCTTAAATCGGACACCCTATATCTAAATATCTAGAAAAATTGCATTTTTTCTTGCGGTTGCAACAATATATAATACTTAATATTTTGCTTTGTCCTAAATAGCTAAAATACCAAAAAACATGTATTTTTAGTTGGCTATGGACTGAATGCTTTAGGCATTTGTTTTTGTTTGTTTATATGTCATAAAATTAAATAATCCCAATTTTTTTTCCAAATGTAATATGGACTGACAAGGCTTTTGTATCTAGCGAAGGAATTTTCATCATCAGACCACCGCTAAGGTACAACAAGGGCGCTTGGAGTCCTTAACTACAGGATTTATAATGAAAATTCGAATGCTGAAGAATACATCCAAATTTTGGAAGAATGTGTAATAAACGAGTTGGATAACATGCCATTAGCTGCAAGAAATAATGTTTATCTACAACAAAACGGTGCCCCAGCTCATAACAGCCATATGCTAAGGCACTTAAAGTACGGGACACGAAAAAAAACCGGGCGGTCCTTAAAATAAAGGTTCATAGTCTTAAGCAAGCGGAAAAGTAAAATTTGTGTAGGCAAATAAATGTTATGTTATTTTATTTGTTGTAATAGTTTGCCGCTTCACCTATAAAGTGCGCCAGCTAAGCGGTACGGAAAATTAATCGAGGATTTAGTAAATTCCGCCCGGTCCACAGTACATTTCGAGCATTTATTGCGAGCTTTATAGAGGCCTGTACTAGAGAAGCTGAAAATAATAGTTTGACTATTCCAATTCAAAATCGAACAGAACGCGCTGCATTTTACACTGGTGTTTCGGAAAGTAGTGTGAAAAATTCAAAGAGAACATAATGATCGTTCACGGGTTCGATGTATTTGGCCCTAAACTTCACTTGCCCAAACTTACATTACACATAACCGTCACTGGCGCGAACAGTCGAAATCCCGACACATTGGAATGCATGGAATTCGTCGTTGGCCTTAAACGTCGAAATACATAAACATGCACGCCAATGACGTAAGAAACTTCTGTCACTGTTGCCAAAGTGCATTATTGTTCAAATGAAGTACATATTTCCGACAATATTAGAAATATTGTTTTTTATTTATGCTTGGTAACGTGTTATTACTATGCCTGAATAATAAGTTTAAAATGTTCTCAAAGAATTACATAGTTTATAAAAATAGCAAATAGCTACGTATTAATTCTACTGCGACCGTATCAGTGTTAGGATACAATAAAATAAGTTTTACTAACATGATGAAAAATGCCTGTAAATTGTTAGTTGGTTCGGTTGTGAAAGGTGCAGAAATAATATGCAAGCTTTTACTGTGTTCCCGATTGTCCTGAATTCTCAGTTTTTCGCCCATTTAAATGTATTTTCAAGAACGAGATTACTAGAAAGTTAGATTCAGCAATTTAAAGGGACTATCAATATTAGGACAGCAGAAAGTATATTGTAATGTACAAATTTCATATTGGTAAGCCACCTAGATTCTTTTTTTGCATATACATCTATTTTCTTAAATGTTCCTCTTCGGATTTTCTACAATATATCGGTTTTTTAATGTATAGTGCACACTAACTGTTAGTTAAAAGAAAAACCTCGACAAAAACATTTGTATTTGGTTGATAACATGATTATGATATATAGTTGTGTTTGCATTTTTAGGAAAACCAAGTAAATTCATGGATGTATCATCCACAATGGGCTCCATCTTGGCAAATCGGCGTATGAATCTCAGGCAACAATAAAAAATGAAAATCAGCTTTGCATATAAAATTATGAGTAGACAGACATATTTTTAAATGTGTTCAGATTATTTGTTGCGTTTAGATTGACAAACAAAAATCTTTTTTGGCTTTTTCGCAACTGAATAAAAATATTTAACTTTAAATTAATTGAAGCAAATATTTAATATAATTACATACCCCAACATGTAGATAGATGGCTGCAAACTATCATTTTTTTCATATCTAGGTTACATGTCAAACAAACTGACACATTCTAAAATTTTGAAATCAATTCTTTTCTATTATTTAATGTTTTTCTCTTATGATCGGCGCACTGATGAGTCCCGATAGGATGAAAGTATTTGTACAACTACTATGTGTCTTTAAAAACTTAAGGTAAATGATATAATTTCTTAGGCTTGCTTAAATAAAATTGTTTATATTATGTATCGAAACATTCCGTAGACAGACTAGTCTACATGTTGAGGTATGTAATTATATTAAATATTTGCTTCAATTAATTTAAAGTTAAATATTTTTATTCAGTTGCGAAAAAGCCAAAAAAGATTTTTGTTTGTCAATCTAAACGCAACAAATAATCTGAACACATTTAAAAATAACATTATAGATGGCTGCAAACTATCATTTTTTTCATATCTAGGTTACATGTCAAACAAACTGACACATTTTAATATTTTGAAATCAATTATTTTCTATTATTTAGTGTTTTTCTCTTATGATCGGCGCACTGATGAGTCCCGATAGGATGAAAGTATTTGTACAACTACTATGTGTCTATAAAAACTTAAGGTAAATGATATAATTTCTTAGGCTTGCTTAAATAATATTGTTTATATTATGTATCGAAACATTCCGTAGACAGACTAGTCTACATGTTGAGGTATGTAATTATATTAAATATTTGCTTCAATTAATTTAAAGTTAAATATTTTTATTCAGTTGCGAAAAAGCCAAAAAAGATTTTTGTTAGACAGACATAGCAGTGAGGAATGGTTCCATGGTCCATCTGAGAATAAATATAGAACTGCTGAGGTAATTCATGTCCCAATAATTAGATATTTTAATAATGAGGCATTTTTCTTTTTCAAAATATTTTCTTCTTACAAAGATAACTTTTAGAAAAATTTGTTAAATAGGTAGCAAAATAAAGTGCTTTGAAGATTTATTTTACATGAAGAGATCCATATACTTATCATTTTTAAAAAGATAACTATTACTCTCCTACAGAGCCGTGCTTACCCTAGACTTGGCCTGGGACAAATTTATTTGGGTCAGAATTTTCAAAAAAGTCAACCTATTTTGTTAATGTTTACAACATTTTAAACACTTGTGTCTTCGATGTTGGAATACCCCTCGAAAACCCTAGGTATTTTGATTTCTCTAGTGATTTAAATGAACAGTTCATTCATACTAGGCTCTACACATAAGCAGGACGTAATCTGTATATAAAAGTTAACATAATCATCTGGGGAACAGAATTCTCTTTCAATAAGATTTTTTTGGTTTACTTTTATGCTTTGAATACATTTTATTTTTAATGGTAATATATATAATTTTATACATCCGACTAGAGGACCCTTATGAAATAAAGAAATTTGGTGAAGTGTCATAACCAAATCATTTCTACACCTGTGTTGATATTATTGGATATATCCCTATTTCTAGAAGTTAAGATTCCGTTGTTTAAAAAATACATTATTTATACACTGAACGAAAGCATCTTGAAAAGAGTTGATACTGTTGAAGACTTGGGAGTGCTATTGAAGTCCAAATTTACTTTTTCCAAACACATAGATAATATCACGAATAGGGCAATAAAACTATTAGGCTTTATTTTAAGATGTCTTTGACCTTTCAGCAATGTGTATGTTCTAGAGTATTTTATACTGTGCCATCTGGACTTGTGTAATTTATTTAAAATTCTTAACAATTTTATTAAGTCACCTTCTCTCTTATGTAAAATAAACTTTCATGTTTCTGTCAGATCAACAAGACAGGAGCCATTATTTCAGACTAAGTTCCACAGAATTTGATAGGTTGCACTTTGGTTTTGTAATTTGTTAAGTCTAAAAATGTTAATGGCTATTTTCTGTTCATCTATTTTTATTTATTTGAAAAAAAGCAAACATTGTTTCTTACAAAAACAGAAAAAAATACACAAACAAAAAGGAAGTGTTATGATAATTAAAATCATTTAAATTTTCCTCTACACTCTACAAGATTTTCTATGAGAGATGCATAAAAATTTATTTATGGCACAAATATAATTGAAATTTTAATGTAACTTAAATTCTTTATTGTCTAAGAATTCTATATTATTGACAAATCTGATTTAGATATTGAATTAAATTTGCTCATATAAGTAAAAATATTGAGTTCAATTAAGATGTTAAATGAATGGAAATAGCAATGGTATGTGATTGCCTTGTATGACCAGTTTGGATGAAATAGGGAATATTCAGGATGTTACTGGAGTGGTCCCATAACAAACATTAAATATATCGGAATGATGCCATACACGTATACACGAGCGCGAAAGACAATCTATATCGCGTTCACCATATTGCCAGGAAAAAAGTATGTATGTTAATATGGTGATTCTGGCAAAATTTCATATGCAATGGACTCAGGGAGTCTAAAATTTTAACCTAAGTTTAGGCCTTATAACTTGAAACTTTCTATAAAGAAAACTAACAAGGATGAAATAAAAAAATAAAAATTACTAAATCAATATAATAAACAACAAAAAGTAAACAATAATATTTTATTCCCACGTATGTAGGTACTCATTATATAAATGTCTGTTTATGATTAAGTTATTAAGAATTAGTTTGAAGATGACTTCATAAAGCCAAATTTTCAATGTGGAATAAAATATCAAATTTTTACTTTTTAGTGTTTTTTTTAAGTCCGTTCTATTTTTTATAAAAAAATCTGTTTGGATAACAACGCTTTCTGAAGTAGATATTGTGAAGTAACTCCCCAGAAGCGAATCCCATACCCTGTGTCTATGAAGTCAAAACCAAACTTATTCTTAATTACCTAATCACAAAAATATATTTATGTAATGAGTGTTTTGTTTTACTATCTCTATTCTTTGGTGACTAAAATTTTCCAGATGGAATACAATATTATTTTCCAATTTTAGGTGCATTTTTTGAAGTCGGTTTTATTTTTTTATACGTTTTTTTATTTCATCCATTTTAGTTCTATTTATATGAGTTTTATTTTAAAAGTCATATTTAACAAATAATCTATGTAAATTCCTGATAAAATGGTGAACGCTTTTTTACCATGAATAAATATTTAATATAGCGTCATACTTTTTTACAATACGCTAGCTGTGGGACCACTCGGGCAATATTCCGGATATTCCCGGAAAAGTTCATCGAAATTGTTGAAACCATCGCAGAGTAATCGTTGTACAGGGTGTTCCAGCGAGGACTGAACAGGGACCTATTTTCGACCTTCCTTGTATTTTGGAAAAATTCAAAATAGCCATTCGATGTATTTTTTCTTCTAGAATCCAAAAATGTCATCGAAAAAATATTTGAACCAGAAACAAAAGAGTTACGCTATGCATCAGGTGTTTTTTAAATGGAATGTATCGTTTTTTATACGATTTTTGGAAAGAGTGATTTTTTTATGTCCGTTCTGATTAAAAGATTTGATTTTGCGATAGCTGTTTATATTGCATTTTAATGTTTTACAAACTAAAATTTTAGCTTCACCTGTTTAAAATATACGATAGGTTGGTATAGGTGATCAAGGTAAAATGACGTTTGAATGCTTTGTCAATAAAAATTGACATTATTTTAATTATTGTCGAAGTCTTCACCTAAAAAATATATATTTGACTCTGATCGAAATGAAATACTCTTTGGACGAGAGACTACAGATTGTTATGCTATTTTACAAGTGCCAAGAAAATGCAAGAGAAGCAAGAAGAAGATTTATTGCAAATTTTCATAGAAATATATCCATCAATACAATTCTAAGGATAAAAAACCTATTTGAGGAAAATAAAACTTTACATGATAGAAAAAGAAATATACAAAAAAGAAAAAATCGAGACCAGGCCATTATAAATTATTTTCAAGTTAATCCAACCAAATCTATTTCGGATGCAGTTCGGGAAGTTCAGTACGGTGGCGGTGTCAGTGGCGGCTCGTCAGGGTAGGCAAGGTAGGCGCCGCCTACCCTTGAATAATCGTGCCTAAATACTGCCCAAAAAATCTAATATCTCATATCAATTAAACAATATTTAACCGTTTAACATCACAAAATATACAAAACTTTCGAAAAAACCCGTGCGTTTCCCTTAGAAATTCCTAACATTTAAATAAACATCGATTACATGCGAAACCTGTGTACGTTTAGAGGCGATATATCCCAATCGCCTAAATTTAGATGTTCTCTACGGCCGCCAGCCAGCCCACGAAAACGCACATCGCCGACGACCAGCGACCGACATACAGATAAAATCACGCGAAATAAACTACTACAGTAGGCGAAACGATCGTCCGCCTTCGGCAAACATTTGACGTCTTCGCATTGGATTCCAATATTGTTCATCTGGCAGTGTTGCCAAATTCTCGAATTTTCACCTGAACTGCTTTACGTTTTTAGAAAATATGCATATGCATAAGGCTACCAACTTTTTCATTTACGAATGCGGGACACAACGAATTTTAGTATGCGTTGTAGGCGCATTAACCATATTCTAAAATTCTTTATTTTCAGCATTAATTTTTTAATTAATTAAATTGATTATCCGAACATTCTGTTATATACTAAAGCAAAAAAATTAAAGACATTAAACATAAATGTTAGGTTAGGTGAGGTTTTTTTAATAATAATAAAATGAAACATGTTTCTACACTTTGGTATTTTTTTTAATTAAGGCTTATTTATAACACATAATTTAGTTTAATCAAATCTTCTTAAAATGGTACTTCTCTGTATTATTAAACCGATAAACATGGGATCTTAGAATATGATTTGTTGCAATTCGGGACTTGCGGGACATAATTAGAGAATGCGGGACCATTTCTAACCTTATTTGTAACGCGGGACCTTAAAAGATAATCCGGGACTGTCCCGCAGAATGCGGGACGGTTGGCAGCCTTACATATGCAAACATTGCAAACCATAAAAAAAATAAAATAAGCAGTTTCAATGTTGTTAGGGTGGTTTTGAAAGGGTTTTTTAAACAAAATCTAGGTACATCTCAAGAAAAATAAAGAAATTCTTCTCAGGCTTGCGAAACCGTATTTACAAATTTTGCGTTTGGCAACGTTGGCCACCTGCTACTATTCTCATTAATCTCATTTATAATTCGTAAAAATCGTAAATAGTATGCATGATGCAATATTATCGTTCGTTCAGATTTCCGGTCAAGTGATTTGAAATTTTGTCAATTACATTCTGACCGCTCTCGTTTTCTGATATCGATCAATAAATAAAAACATTGGACGGTGATACGTGTGTGTTTTTTTGACTATTATTTTACGACCGCGTCTAGTTTTTCTGTGCTTTAATTTGTGATTTTGGTTGTTTATCGGCATTGGCCAGAAGAAAAACGAAGAAATCCTGATAAACGGATAAGTATTTTTGTTTTATTTGTTTCTAATAGACATATTTAGGTATTAAATATTTTGCTTTTAAGTGTAGTTTCGCTAGTTTTAGGGGTTGGACGGTTCATATTCGATGAATTTACCGTCGCGTCGACCGTAGGTTAAGTGCGTTTTTTCCGGTTTGTTCTATTTTATATAGGTACATTACGTTGCTTTGTTTTTTTTTAATGGATTTTTAAAAAGTCATGGCGAATAATCCGGTGCATGATATTGTTTGCTCTTTGTGCGAGACACCATTTTCGCGTCTAAACGAAAACGATCGAAAAGATGTTATTTATTTTGGCCGCCCCACGCCACTTCTCAATATTTTAAAGCCTGATAAAAAACAGGGCCAAACTTTTTCACGATCATTTAAAGCTCAATGGTACGAAAGTCATCAGTGGATATGTGGTAGCTATTTTAAACAAAATTTGTTTTGTTGGCCATGTTTACTTTTGGCAAAAGGCAGAAACAATACTTGGGTGCGTCAGGGATTTTCTGATTTGAAAAATTTATCTGCGGCCATAAAAAAACACGAATCATCGAAAGAACATTTAAGCAGTTATCTTAGTTTAAAGCGGTTAGAAAAAAACAGTAGCACTATACAGGATGCGCTACAATTACAATCTTCTTTGTCTCTTAAATTATATAATGAGGAGGTGAGAAAAAACAGACTTCTAATGAGCTATTTGGTCGATGTTACGTGTCACCTAGCAAAGCAAGAATTATCTTTCAGAGGCCATAATGAAAAAAGCGATTCCATTAGTGCGGGAAATTTTCGGGAAACTTTTAATCTGTTAATTAAACGTGATAACGAAATACAACAACATTTAAAAAAAATTGGAAATATTTTTTCTGGTTTATCAAAAACTATCCAGAATGATTTGATATCCTGTATTTCCGATTACCTTGCAGATACAATTCATAGGGAGATAAAAGAGTCGTTGTTTTTTGCAGTGCAAGCTGACGATACTACGGATATTTCTGAGAAGTCCCAATGTGCGCTTTCAATTCGGTACGTTAATAAATACGGTGAAATCAAAGAAAGTTTCTTGGGTTTTCATGACGTTAGCGAAGACAGAACAGCGGACGCAATGTATGGATTAATTGTTACAGTCATAGGCAATTTCGATTATAAAACAAAATTAGTTGGGCAATGCTACGATGGTGCTAGTGTGATGGCAGGTTCATTGAATGGTTTGCAAAAAAAAGTTAAAGATGATGCTCCTTTTGCTTTGTTTACGCATTGTAGTGAGCACAGATTGAATTTGGTTTTACAAACTGGTTCCAAAAATATAAAAAATTGCCGAATTTTTTTCGCAAGTGCGTCCTCGATTCCCGGATTTTTTCATCAGTCTGCAAAACGGACATTTACTTTAGATTCGACGATAGGAAAGAGGATTTCTTCCAGTTCAGACACCAGGTGGGCTTCCCGTTCTAAAATCATTCAAATCTTGCACTCTGAATGGGAAGGCCTAAAATTAGTTTTTTCTAAAATTATTGACGACCAATCATCATCGGCTGAGTCAATAAACGGGGCCAAGGGATATCTTAAATTTATGAACGATTTAGAATTTTCGTTTCTTACCGCTGTGTATAAACATATTTTTGACATAACTGACCCTCTTTTCAACATTCTACAGAAAAAATCATTGGACATCACCTATTATAAAAAGCAAATATTTATGGCAAGAGATCGTATCAAGTTATTGAGAAATGAGACAATGTTTAATACAATATTTGAACAAGCCCAAACAAGGATTTTTAATAATAGGGACTCAGGGCAATTGTCAAAAAGAATTAAGTTATCGGACACCATTAAAGGCGATGAGCAAAGTTCTTTACGCATTTTATTTTATGAGATAATTGACAATATTGTGACTCAAATAGAAGTTAGGTTTGCAGATATGTCTCAGTTATTATATTTTTCTTTAGCGGATTCCTCAAAATTCGAAGAATATAGCAAAAATTTTCCGCTTGAATTTGTGACGAATGTGACCAACTTTTATAAAAATTTCTTTGACAAACAAAAATTAATTAATGAGCTTAGTGTAATATATCTCGATGAACAATTTGCATTGCTGAGCGTCGAGGCAATTTTAAAACATTTCGTAAAAAATGAACTTCAAGAAATATTTCCTGAAAGTTACAAACTTTTTGCGTTAATTGCTACCATACCTATTACAAGTACCTCAGTGGAAAGACATTTCTCTTGTTTAAAGCGAATAAAAACGTATTCTCGCAATACAATAAAAAATGAACGTTTATCGTCACTTGCGCTAATTTCAATAGAAAAAGAGTTGTTCTGCTCCTTACAGAAGGCTGATAACTTTACGGATGTCATAATAAGTAAATTCGCCCTTTTAAAAGATAGGCGGATAAATTTAATTTATAAAACTTAGTTGTCAGCTAAGTGTGTACGCGGCTTAACGTTTTCTTATAACGTCATTATTCTTGAAATTATTGTGGTTGTCGCCTACCCTAGCCTAAACACCACGAGCCGCCACTGGGCGGTGTAAGGCGCAGAAGAGTTACCCGAGGGACTGTTCACAGGACTCTGAAAATTCATAAATTTAGGCCTTTTCGTATCCTTCCACTTCAGCATCTAACACCGGCACAAAAAGAACTTCGCTTCCAATTTGTTTCTCAAATGGTAATTCGGCAAGAAAACGAAGACCCTGATTTATTCAAAAATATTGTGTGGACCGACGAAGCTACTTTCACAACATCGGGAGTATTCAACAGACATAATAGTCACCACTGGGCCGTTGAAAATCCAAAAAAGTTCCAGACTATTCAATTTCAAGGTAGGAATTCTATTCATGTTTGGTGTGGGATAAAAAACAATAAAATTTTGGGACCAATATTTTTTAACGGGACTTTCAATGGGCACAGATATTATGAGTTTTTAGAAAACGAAATTGAAAATTTTTTGGAAGACTTACCATTGGTAGAATATCAGAATTTAATTTGGCAACATGATGGGGCGCCTCCTCATGCCGTGCATGATGTGGTTCAATTTTTAAATCGGCGCCATAACGAATGGATAGGGCGAAATGGAACATATGCTTGGCCGCCCAATAGCCCCGACCTCTCAGTTTTGGATACATTTCTTTGGGGCCATTTGAAGAACGTCGTATACAGACAACGAAACGAAAATATTCAAGAGATCATGGGAAAAATTGTGATGAAATAAACCGCCTTAACCAGGAAAATCATATTGTAACAGCAAGTTTAGAAAGGCTACAAAGGGGTTATCGATGTTGTTTCGAGAAAAAACGGCGGTCACATTGAAAACTTATGTTATTAGTAGTTTTATTTTATTATTTAATAATTATTTTTTATTGAATTTCTTTTTTTTATTTTCCTCAAATAGGTTTTTTATCCTTAGAATTGTATTGACGGATATATTTCTATGAAAATTTGCAATAAATCTTCTTCTTGCTTCTCTTGCATTTTCTTGGCACTTGTAAATAGCATAACAATCTGTAGTCTCTCGTCCAAAGAGTATTTCATTTCGATCAGAGTCTAATATATATTTTTTAGGTGAAGACCTCGACAATAATTAAAATAATGTCAATTTTTATTGACAAAGCATTCAAACGTCATTTTACCTTGATCACCTATACCAACCTAGCGTATATTTTAAACAGGTGAAGCTAAAATTTTGGTTTGTAAAACATTAAAATGTAATATAAACAGCTATCGCAAAATCAAATCTTTTAATCAGAACGGACATAAAAAAAATCACTCTTTCCAAAAATCGTATAAAAAACGATACATTCCATTTAAAAAATACCTGATGCATAGCGTAACTCTTTTGTTTCTGGTTCAAATATTTTTTCGATGACATTTTTAGATTCTACAAGAAAAAATACATCGATTGGCTATTTTGAATTTTTCCAAAATACAAGGAAGGTCGAAAATAGGTCCCTATTCAGTCCTCGCTGGAACACCCTGTACAGGGTGTCCGGATTTAGTTGCAAAAGCAGGGTATCTCGCTTATTTTTAAAAACTAGAACCTTGCGGTTTTCACGAACCTTAGCTAATTTTTTTGTGAAACTCATGGAGCAGTAAACAAAATTTTCATAGCCTTCTTCGTTTATGAGATACAGGGCAAAATAGAAAATTTTGCATTTCATATGCAATGGACTCAGGGAGTCTAAAATTTTAACCTAAGTTTAGGCCTTATAACTTGAAACTTTCTATAAAGAAAACTAACAAGGATGAAATAAAAAAATAAAAATTACTAAATCAATATAATAAACAACAAAAAGTAAAAATAATATTTTATTCCCACGTATGTAGGTACTCATTATATAAATGTCTCTTTATGATTAAGTTATTAAGAATTAGTTTGAAGATGACTTCATAAAGTCAAATTTTCAATGTGGAATAAAATATCAAATTTTTACTTTTTAGTGTTTTTTTTAACTCCGTTCTATTTTTTTATAAAAAATTCTGTTTGGATAACAACTCTTTCTGAAGTAGATATTGTGACGTAACTCCCCAGAAGCGAATCCCATACCCAGTGTCTATGAAGTCAAAACCAAACTTATTCTTAATTACCTAATCACAAAAATATATTTATGTAATCAGTGTTTTGTTTTACTATCTCTATTCTTTGGTGACTAAAATTTTCCAGATGGAATATAATATTATTTTTCAATTTTAGGTGCATTTTTTGAAGTCGGTTTTATTTTTTTATACGTTTTTTTATTTCATCCATTTTAGTTCTATTTATATGAGTTTTATTTTAAAAGTCATATTTAACAAATAATCTATGTAAATTCCTGATAAAATGGTGAACGCTTTTTTACCATGAATAAATATTTAATATAGCGTCATACTTTTTTACAATACGCTAGCTGTGGGACCACTCGGGCAATATTCCGGATATTCCCGGAAAAATTCATCGAAATTGTTGAAACCATCGCAGAGTAATCGTTGTACATACATAAAAAAATGCATAGGGTGAAATTGACAACCTCCTTTTTTGAAGTCTGTTAAAAGTTGCATTAATATTTGTGACATGGCAAGCTAAACAAAATAAAGGAAATGCCTGTAGATCCACCATTTTTTGTCCAATTGTAAATATTTAAAAACTGACATTCATAGAATTTAAAGTTTTATCGGAATGTAAAAATGCATAGATGGCATAATTTCTGATATATTTATAACATGTGTAAGATAAAGCTGGAATATACATCCACAATTAAGCATTTAGTTTGATCATTTTTTTTGAAATTATATGGGCTCATTATTTAAATATAATATGTAGTTTTTTTCGTTTTCTTTTGAAAATTCAAATAGCGTAAGTTCACCAGTCCTGGTTATTTTTTGAAGTAGTGCCATATCTATTTCATTCATTTCTTTTTTTTTAAATAAGTGTAAATGTTTTTGAAAGAAATAAGGAATTTTCTTTATTTTTAGTATGCCCAAGGATGACCATTATGTAATAAGATCACCAACAAGATCTAAGCTCTAGAAAGTAAGAAAATGATATCATCTTGGACTGTCTCATTGGTTAAAATCTGGCCTCCTTACCAACTACACCGATTCAGTTATTGCCAGGGGTGAGGCAAGTGAAAACAACCCCTTTGTGAGTTGAGAAAACTGATTACATCATAAGAAGATAATATTTGCTGTATTGTGTTTAAAATAAAATTTATGTTTAATATAATCTTAGAATTAGATTTATTCTGAAAATAAGCTATATAAGGACTCATTCACCATTTTGGACTTATTTATGAATAGACTTTTACTTCTTAAAACTTTTTATTTCTTTAAATTTTTTATTACTTTATTTCCTAGCCGTAATAGTACACTCCAATAATCTATGCTAATTTAATTAAAATTTGGATGGTTAATTGATGTAATTGAATAAATTAGTTTTCTTTATATTAAGAATCAGTTTAAAATTATCCAAAAACCATTTAACCTTATTTATGTCCTTAATTAATAAATCCTACACTTCTTCCCATATATTACTGGGGAAAATCAAAATGGAGTCATCAGCATAGGCAACCACTTTACCCCCTTATGCCAAGAATACAAAGAGTGTTGATATATATGTTTAAAAGCACAGGACACAGCACTGTACCTTATGGTACTCCAATTTTGATTTCTTTAACCTGACTCAAATCTCATACTTTAACATAATTAGATACATTTTGAAAACATTCAACATGGATCCTCCACATCATATAGCTATCCACAACGTCCAGTAGCATAGCCTGAAGGATTGTGTCAAATGCCTCACAATAATTAGAAACTTACACAGATGTATAACTTTTACAAATATTTGTGATTAAATACACAAAATGATTTAAAGTATATAATTTTTTAAAATATAGCTATTATTATTACATCCAGGGTTAGGCTAACTCCAGACTGGGCTCAGAAAAAATTCATACAAACTCTTTACATAAACTTAATTAAAGTTATCATAGCAAAAATACAGTTGTCTGTATTTTAAAAACAAGACAATCTATCTTGTTAATCTTTTCAGAATTTGAAAAAACACCCAGTATACATAGAAAATAATGGATTAAAAATCTGCAACTTCTGCGTTTACCAATTTTTTTCTACCCCTTTCAACAAAAGAGTTAAATGGAGGTTTAATTTATGATCAATCAAAATTCGTATGCAATCATAAAACGATTACTTCATTTTGAAGTATTCAAGATTTTTGTATAATTATATAATATGATTTGTTCTTAAATTCCAATGGCATTTGGTTATATATCCTTGGCACAATTTTGACAAATAATAACATTATGCCAAAGTTAGTTAAATAAGATATTGTTTAAACTAGATTTTTCTCAATTAAAAATTATTTTGCTTAGTCGGACATTAAACAAAGCACTACAGGTATTATAAAGGATAATGCTTTTAGTCAATGTCTATCCCTCTTGAAACACTGTCTCAACCTTAGGTATTATTAGCCTTATAATATGATACCTTATATGTACAGCTGATAATTGTGATATGCCGGAATATATATATATATATATATATATATATATATAAAGCTATTGTAGGATACCTTTTTACTGGTTTGGAACTATTTATTTAGAAAACTTAACATTTACTTGAATAAAGATTCTAAAAGATACACCATAATTTTTTTTAACAATACGCAGTCTTATAAGTTTGGTGGCCAGTTCCCAACATATGGTAAAGTCAACGATAAAATATTTTTAGGAAATTCTATAAGATTAGGCTATAAAAGTTTGTATTTTAAAAGTTAATTGATAAAATAATTTACAAGATCTAAACTACTTTATACCAGTTAATAAACCTAAGAATCTGAAAGCATGAAAATAATTGAGAATATCTACGGAAGACTCTTGTCATTTATAATTATATCATGTACCTAACTTTTTCCTAAACTATACTTAGATTTAAAAAAAATATTGAAGGCGTGATGTGCGATATCTGGCATACTTACTAAAATAACTTATTACTGAATTGTGTATACCAACTCGAGAAAATATATAAATAGGCCACAGTTAATATTTTTAAAATATGGGGAAAAATTATTCATATTTCTAAACTTTGGCTATATATCTTTAATCAATATACAAAATGTGTGATACACTTTACAGCAATAAAAAAATTTATTCAACATAGAATTAAAAATAAAGTTGACACTACATTTATCATATGGTGCATCTTTTTTAATTCTCAAACTACACACTTTCTCAGCAACAGTAATTATAAATGAACCACTTTATGTGACAAGCATATTCAGTAAATTTAAAGGTGCAGAATTTGAAGCTTCCATATAATAAAGAGGGCCAATTATTACATAGATGGAATGGGCTATAATTGGGGCTATATGACACTCGGATCAATACACGTAACTAAAGTCTTTTCTTTCTTCCTATGCAATCAGGGCAACAAAGAGTACTGAAGTATGACTATAATATACACGTCACTAATATCTCCAACGCACATATGAGCAGAACTAACTTCCTAAGCCTTGTCTACGATACCTATATGAAACATAGAGAAGACTTGCATTGGTCCTAAAACAAATTACAATTAATAAAGTACCTGCATGAATAACAAGCCTAGGCAAAATCATTAACAATCTTATAAAACACTAATCAATATGTGACTGATAAAAACTGATTTTTAGATAGGTATTTGCTTAGGATCAGGATAAAAAATTAAATACTAAAAAAAGTTGAAATTGTGTGTCTCAAAAACAAATTAGTTAAAAGATATATGTTCAAGCTTCAAGGCTTTTGTGGATTTGTATATGATCTTTTGAGTAAAACTTTACTTTATCTTTAGGTAGGGAACAACATCCACATTAATAGCAGATGGGGACTCAATCCTATATAGTAACAAATAAGATTAACTCACATACCCAGTTTAAAAGTAGAAGGTTTAAAATCATCTGAATGCAAACAAGTAATAACCTCTTCCTGGGCATTCCAACAATTTTTTATTCAATATTCAATCTCCATTATTCCATTAAATAGAAATTATCCTGTGACAAACAAATACTTTATAATAAACAAAAAAAAACAGTCAAAATATTTTCACTTCAAAGTTAGAATGCAGGCAAATAGGCTAACATCATTTTTTCATGGTGTGGTTTTGATTAACAATGAATAAAGAATATATTTATTTTTATCAATAAAACTTGACAACACAGCAGGCCCATTTAAAGAATTTTTAGTCAGTAGCGTAGCTCGCCAATTCGCTATTTAAAGTGTCGGGCTAGCGCCGCATTCCGCACATTCCAATCTGTCGGGATTTCGACTGTTAAGGCCAGTGAAGTTTCGGTCCACTAACTGTTTGGGCAGGTGTAGTTTAGAGGAAAATACGCACTACCGTTCAGGGGTTTCGCTCGGGACTAACAACTGGAGACTATCATGGACAGATGAATAGAGATAATTTTGAAAAGTGGTTGCTCGAGAAGCTTCTACCTAACATTCCTCCCAAATCAGTCGTGGTAATGGACAATAGTGCCAACTAAATACTCTGGCTGCCTCCATACATGTGCGACCTCAACCCTATTGAACTTGCATGGGCAAAATATATTCGAGAGCGCAACACCGGTGAACTTTCAATAAAATATTTAAATAAAATAACATTAGAAGCGATTGACTCAATATCGGCTAAAAATTGGAAATTGTATGTTAAACATATTCGTTCTATTGAAGATAAATACTCAAAAACCTCATCATTTTCAGAGGAATACAACGATTTAGAAGGAAGCTTTTTTTCCATATATTTTGTAAAATTGTTCATAAAGTAGCTGTCAATAAACTGCTTCAAAATAATTAATTTTCTGTTCAATACCGGGTGTCAAAAAATATCTAATATTGCAATTAATATTTGAAAAACTAGAGAACCCATATTTTTCCAAAATTAACACATCAATGTAGTTATAGTAGGGGAACCAGCACTGATTCCAGAGAACAAGATTTTTCAAAATTTTAACTTATACAGTTCGACTTTGGGCTATTCGGGTATAACAAAAGTGACCGTTTGTCTCCGTCTGTCATATTACTAGGGGGCGTCATTGTGAATTACTATACAGGGCGTTTTCGAATTGTGTGCTAATGTTAAAGGGGGGTGAATCTTGGACCTTTTTAAGAAAACAGTTTAATATGAACCTAAAAGTCTTAACTTTGGAGATACACGTCTTTTATGCATAAAATGGCATTTTTTATTAACAATCAATTTTTGAAATTTCTACCAGTGGCGTGCATATGTAATTAACCTGGGTAAATCCGTATGCTCCTTAATGCATAGAAGTCGCAGTTATCTACAATAGCATCAGAATTGGGATGAAAAAAAATGTTTTCTTTTTAAACTTTACCATCCTGTATCTCAAAAGTTAAGACTTTTAGGACATAAAAACACCCCCTTTAACATCAGCACGCAATTAGGAAACGCCCTGTATAGAACTTCACAATGGCGGCCTCTGTATAAAGTAATATGACAAACGGAGACAGACGGCCACTTTTGGCACACCCGAGTAGCCCAAAATCGAACTGCGTAAATTAAAATTTTGATAAATCTCGTTCACTGGATCTGATGCTGGCTGCCCTTGTAAAATCTGGACTTGTAAATCGTGTATCACTATACTGGGTGGTCCAATAATAGTGGACGTAGGCAGTAGCCCGGGAACCCTTATTGATAAAAAATATATTTATAGGGTTTTTGCAACACAAAAGAGATATAGAAGTGAGGTTCATGAAAGATCAACCAGACAAATATAGATAAAGGTTCATTAAGCATAGTTACATTTTTTAATTATCTGAAGTGAGTATAGTCAAAAAGGAGTGCCATGTTATTTAATGAACGACGGGACACCACTGGTTTAAAGAGATTTCTTGGCCGGCCTTCCTAAACCAATTGACTCCGCCCTGTTTTCTTTCGTGTCTCTCACTATACTAACTGTCAGTTTCGGCGAAATTATAGACCAAACAAATGGACTCCGCGTTCCCCCGACCTGACGCCACTAGACTTTTATTTTTGGGGATTTATCCAGAATGAAGTATATAGAACCCGAATTAATACTTTAGAAAAACTTAGAGCAACTTTTATTAATTGCGTTGGAAGAGTGCCAAATATATTTATAATTATAGCGCCACTCGTTCAGTTGCAAGCCGAGTCCAAAAATGCATCTAGCACAATGGAAGAAAATTTTAGCACCTTTTGTGATTAAACAACTATGCTAATTGTTAAGTATAGATGTTTTGGTTTATCAATGTTTTAATATTCTTGGTAACTGAGTTTTTAAGATACCTATTATAAAATAAAAGAATAATGGTTTAATCCATGGTAAACTAAAAAAAATTGTCTTTTTGCTATTTTGGCTATTTAGGACAAAGAAAAATATTAGGTATTATATATTTCTTTATTTCAATAGTACTTTACAGGTCAAAAAAAAAGAAAAACCAAAGTAGTACACTAAGTAAGATAAATACAAACTAATAAAATTAAAAGTAAGTACAGTTAAAGTCAGATAAAATAACAAGTAGGTAAAGAAGAAATATATGGAACATAACAACCTAAATATTTATAAACATATGTGTATGCGTGAGTCTGTTACAAAATTAGATAAAATATAAGGAACGATAAGAAGTAAAAGGAACTCAAGTTAAAAAAAAATAGAGCACAATCAAGTTATAAATATCTTAAGTTTTCTCTTAAATGCTAATGAGCTGCAATTATATTCAAAATCGTAGGGAATATGCTTATTATATAGAGTCATAAATCGATTTATAATTTCATTTCTTCCTACATCTGTTCTTCTATAGTCCGGTAAAAAGGTTCCTGTCTGCCTACTACGTCTTGATGGAACTCTAAAATTCAACAAATTCAGCAAGTCAGCAGAGTCCACTTGGTCGGTAAGAATCTTGTGGCCAAAAGATAGGCAGTGCTTGATTCGACGGATTTCGAGGGTATCTAAACTCAGCATGTTAATAGGCTCAATATGCAATAATTGGGCCTTGTTAATTCCCAATTTGAAAAGTAGGAAGTTAGCAAACTTTATTTGAACACGTTCGATCCGGGCCATCCTGGTCGTGTAGCAAGGTGACCACACAACAGAGCAGTAATCGAGGTGACTTCTCACCAAGGAGAAGTAAAGTGTTTTTAAGACCTCTGTATTTCTAAATTCGTGACATTGTCTCATAATAAATCCTAACATTTTAAACGCCGCTTTTGAGATTATCCAGTGGATGTGGTTTGTAAATCTTAATTCGAAGTCAAACAAAATTCCAAGATCATTAACCGTTATAACTTTGAATCTCAGTTGAGTCAATATTATAGGAATTTGTGACTGGTGCTTTCTTCCTACTAAAGGAGATTACTTTGCATTTAGATATGTTCAGTTGCATCCTGTTCTCAATGTACCATGTACACAAAAGATCAATATTGCTCTGTAAAACACAACAGTCCTCAATGTAATTAATTATGCGATATATTTTAAGATCATCGGCAAAAAAAAGAAGATTGCATTGGTTAAGCAGTGAGGTCAGATCATTTACAAATAACAAGAACAAGATCGGACCCAAGTGGGAACCCTGTGGTACACCAGAGTGTACTTTAATTGTTTTCACTTCGGAAGTGGACCACCAACTCCATACAATTTCAGTTTTCGAATTAAGATGGGATGGTTTACTCTGTCAAACGCCTTTCGAAAAAGATCATTTACAAATAACAAGAACAAGATCGGACCCAAGTGGGAACCCTGTGGTACACCAGAGTGTACTTTAATTGTTTTCACTTCGGAAGTGGACCACCAACTCCATACAATTTCAGTTTTCGAATTAAGATGGGATGGTTTACTCTGTCAAACGCCTTCCGAAAATCAAAGTAAACGCATCCACCTGGAGACCCGCGTCCAGAGCAACCGCGATGGTGTTGGAAAACACACAGAGATGCATTGGTTAAGCAGTGAGGTCAGATCATTTACAAATAACAAGAACAAGATCGGACCCAAGTGGGAACCCTGTGGTACACCAGAGTGTACTTTAATTGTTTTCACTTCGGAAGTGGACCACCAACTCCATACAATTTCAGTTTTCGAATTAAGATGGGATGGTTTACTCTGTCAAACGCCTTCCGAAAATCAAAGTAAACGCATCCACCTGGAGACCCGCGTCCAGAGCAACCCCGATGGTGTTGGAAAACACACAGAGATGCATTGGTTAAGCAGTGAGGTCAGATCATTTACAAATAACAAGAACAAGATCGGACCCAAGTGGGAACCCTGTGGTACACCAGAGTGTACTTTAATTGTTTTCACTTCGGAAGTGGACCACCAACTCCATACAATTTCAGTTTTCGAATTAAGATGGGATGGTTTACTCTGTCAAACGCCTTCCGAAAATCAAAGTAAACGCATCCACCTGGAGACCCGCGTCCAGAGCAACCCCGATGGTGTTGGAAAACACACAGAGATGCATTGGTTAAGCAGTGAGGTCAGATCATTTACAAATAACAAGAACAAGATCGGACCCAAGTGGGAACCCTGTGGTACACCAGAGTGTACTTTAATTGTTTTCACTTCGGAAGTGGACCACCAACTCCATACAATTTCAGTTTTCGAATTAAGATGGGATGGTTTACTCTGTCAAACGCCTTCCGAAAATCAAAGTAAACGCATCCACCTGGAGACCCGCGTCCAGAGCAACCGCGATGGTGTTGGAAAACACACAGACATTCGTCTGACAAGACCTTTCTGGAAAAAAAACATGCTGTGCAGTTGAGATACAACTTCGGAAGACATTACACATAGCTTCGGTTACAATCTTTTCCAGGATCTTTGCCACACAAGAGAGTCCAGAAATCGGTCGATAATTCTCTATATTGTTGCAATCGCAAGAAAAAATGCAATTCTTTCTAGATACTTAGATATAGGGTGTCCCAGTTAAGAAAATGCTACTTTTGATATTATCTCAAAAATTAAAACATCTATATTTTTTTAGGTACGCCGCTGGAGAACGGGACACTTATCTTAATTTTGTTGTTAATAACTTGGAAAATTGTATGTATATATTTGTATTTGTCAATATTTAAAATTATGTTAACAACTATTTCTCCATACATAGAACCTATCAATTTCATAATTTTGATATATCACCATTTTTAAATAATTAGCATATAAAACAAAATTTAAGTGCATGAAACATGTACCGATAACATATTAGTGTCCCCAAGACAGAACAATTGACTACAATCTGGAAAGAAAACAGTTTTCAAAGTAATTTAAAAATTTTGAGAAATCGGACTTTGGAGGTGTGTAAATATTATCAACGGTAAAAATTTATACCTTACACACCTATTTTTTACATGATTTACATACTTTTACAAGAAATCTGTCAAAAACACAACGAAAAATTATATATAAACCGCTTGGCTAAGCTCTTGTATTTATTAGGCTTCGCACGTCTTCGTCAGCAGTGGCGTCTCGTAGTGAATTATACTGGGAAGTCAATAACAAATTTAAAAAAAGGCATACTTTAAATAAAAATAAATATCTTATCTTTAAATTGAGCTTTAAATTCTCTTGAAGTTCAGGTCTACTGTTCGTTCTTTAGAATTGGAAAAATGCTGAATGACACGTTAGTTAAAAATGCACGCACATTCCTTTTATAAACGATTTCTCGATATTTAACATTGCTAAAGCGGATAATCAGTCTATGTTGGCTCAACTCCTCAACAAAATTTATAAGCCCTCGAAATATCCCGGATTTTCAGATAGATTTTCAGATTCTTGGATACATTTTCATTAAAATCTCTAAGGGATTTTCTATAAGTTGTGTCTAGCTGAGTGCTAATATCAACACTTCCGACCGTAACGTAGTTCACCGAACATTTCATGTGATCTGCAGAAAACGCATGTTTTTTTGTTTTGTGTTTTAAGTCTGATTTTAACATTGGTTTTGCACTCGTCGAGTCCTTAAAAAACAATAAACAAATATAACAGTAAAATGAGTTAGAGACTTCACAACCACATATCCAATTAGCTAAATCGTACATACGCGAGGACATACAATACCTACTAAACAACGAGGCCTACCAGCTGAAATTAAAATAGGCCTGACGTCACGATATCTAGGCCTGCAGTCGCCTCCGTAAGAAAAGCATTAAAGCATAGACCAATGCAGTTTTACTTATGGCGTATCATGAAAACGGGCCATTAGACGTACTGGCCGACAACCGGCACTTGCTAACCGAAAACAAAACAGTGTGAAACATGATGTCGTTCGTGAATTAGAGTAAATAGAGTAGTTTTGTCTCTATTTTTGGTGAAAATTTAATTATATTTATTAATTTTTGTACGTTTAAATTCACGTAAACATGCCCTTTAAGTGCTGTGTGCCTAACTGCCGGGGTAATTACAAAACCGGACCAAAAGTTCACGTGTTTAGTTTCCCGAAAGACAGTGATTTGCAAAAGAATGGCTACGAGCAATTCCGCGGGATGATTTAGTGCCCAATAAAAATACTAAAGTGTGTGAGCTACATTTTTTAAAAGTATAGTATAATTTGGGATATTTCAGAACAGGATCCGAGAACAGGTAAAATTATTTCAGTATATTTAAAAAAACCCCGATTAAAAGAAAATTCTGTACCAACGGTTTTCCCAAATTGCCCCAATTATATGTCAAAAAACGTTCTTGACCGCAAAAGTAAAGATGAAAAAAATAAGACTCTTGATGAACTACATCTTTTGCAAGCCATAGAGCAAAGTAAAGAAGAGTTTAATTTACATAGAGAGGCTACATGTTTTTAAAGTTTTGAAGAGTTTTTAAAAGTATTTCTAAATTTTAATTTAAGGAAAGGGTGGTTTTCGGTAAAGGATACAGATAAAATAACTTTATTTGACCTTGAATATACTCCTGGTCCCCTAATAACTTGGGCAATTGTTATAAATAGCGATTTAAAATTAGAAACATTTTTATATAGTCAATCTGTTTGTGTTTCAATAACAAATTTAAAATCACCATTTTTATCTAGCAGTTTGGAAGAAATAGAAAGTTTAGTTGACACAATTGACAATAAGATGATGTCAATACCCATAAATCTTGACAGCCACATTCCTGATCCTAGTGAAACTCGTGATTTACAACATACCGAGGCTCTCCAGTATTAGTGAAATTCCCACAGAAACTGCCAATTCAGATAAAGCTGAGTTTGACAATGACAATATAATTTTTTTTAATTTGTGACCGATATTCTTTTAAACCTAAAAGGTTCTGATGAACTCACTCGAAATCTAAAATTTCTCGCAGAACAGTTAACCTTGTTAAGTACTTCAAAAGAAAGGTATCGATATTCAACAAGCGCCATTGGATTATGTTCAATTTTGTTTACAATAAGCCCTCGTTGCTATAAATATTTGCGAAGTCATGCTCCTATTATCTTACCTCATCCTAACACAGTAAAATCTATTTGTAATAGTAATTCATATCGATGAAAGACATTTTTTTTGACCTATGCTTGTAACATTTTTCAATATTAACAGATAAAGAAAAATATGTTACGTTACTTTTTGATGAAATTCACATCTAACCCTATTTGGATTACAAGGCAGGCAATACCGTACGAACATCAGTAAATAATAAAGATACCTTAGCATCATCTGCAGTAGCATTTATGATCACTAGTCCTTGCTCAAGCCTTACAGAACTCATTCATATATCTCCTGTAGCTAAACTTAATTCAGAAATATTATATACTTTTATCAAGACCATTATAGAAAATTTAGAAGAAATTGGGTACATACTATTTTGTACAGTTAGTGACAATAATGCAGTAAACAGTAAGGCAATGAGTAATTTTTCACCCCTTAAGTAAGACCCTTATTTTACCTTTTTGACACTGTTCATTTACTGAAACGTATTTTTAACAACTGCCTTAGTTCAAACCTGACCAAACATTTTCTTATCCCGATTTTGAGACAGGCCAAAAAAAATGTGCTTCTTTTTCTGTGAAAAACCTATACGAACTAGAACAAGACATGGTTATTAGTTTAAAGGCTATATTTGGATCATCTCTTGGAAGACAAAATGTAAAATTAGCTCTTAAAATTTTTAATCCCTTTATTATAGAGGCTCTAAAAGGTGTTGTTAAAAATTTGTCACATTCACAAGATACTTCAGACTTTATTAGTATTATATTGACATGGTAGAAAATTGTGAACGTAAAAACTCCCGTTAAGGGAAAACATTTGTTAGATAAATATCAGGAACCTTTTACCAAACAAATACTAACAGCCCCAATGATGAACCTAAATTTTGTTTTTTTGCTAAAAATGCAAAATTGGCTAGATATTTGGAGTCCAACTAATTTTACAAATACACTGACTCGACAAACCCACACTGCATTGAACCATACCATTCATGGGCTTCTTGAAGTTGCTTGAATACTATTTAACTGAGCTTAATATGAATTATGTATTACTGGGCAAATTTCAAACAGACCCATTGGAAGGGCGTTTTGGAAAATATAGGCAATTAGCTAAAATCTAGAAATTATGGGGACATTAATATAAATCAGTTCTTCGAACCTCCTGTCATTAGACACCAATTTAAATTCTGAACATGTTAATAATTTATTATCTAAAATTATAATACAATACAATCAGAATTCCCAGTATAACCTGCTATATTATTTTTATAAAAATTAGTTGTACTTTTTGCAAAGAAAACTTAACTCTCAATGAACCTTGTGTTGTAGAGGATTCTTATAATTTAATTAATTCCTTAAGTAAAGGTGTTCTTTTATATCCTCGAGAACAGGTAGTAGATGTAGTTTCAACCGCATATATTATATTTAAAAAGCTAATTGATGAATTTGAAGATACATTTTTTGATATTTACAACAAATAATCTTTTCTTTTTGAGTTGTTTTTAAGTTATTTTAATAAAAATATACCTTTAACTTCTTTTGAAAGTTGTAAAAGCCACCTAAAAATTAATGTTTCAAAAATCTTTTTTAGTAGCATTTCAAATACATTTCTTAATAATTATTGCTCTAAACATAATAATAATTTATTAAATAAAAACAAAAAAGGAAACTACAGACTTTTAATAAATAGGTAGTTATGAAATTAAAACCTAGCACAAGTTTCGCATTTTTGTATTGCTAGGAACTATCATCAACACAATCTTTTTCAGAATTTAGCAAATAACAACCTATTATATTCTTGATCATATAGACTCACCACAGCACAGGCATATACCACTTACCCAAGCTCGAAACCATACCCGATTTTGACAAGTTAAAATAATAAGCTATTATATTTTTGCTCATAAGGTATTGGACTCGCCACAGGCATATATTACTTGAAAACGTACCAGATTTTGACAATATAAAATAATAACCTATTATATTCTTGATCTTATGGACTCACCACAGGCCTGTACTTGAAACCTTACCCGATTTTGACAAATAACTCGGCGTTGACAATTTACTAATTGGCTAAAATAGGACAATTAGTAAGCAAAAAATCATACCGACATCTGCAGGGCCGTTCCTAGCCCCTCGGCCGCCTTTGTGCAGAAATAAAACGGCCGCCCTTGTATAACAAAAAAAAAAACAATATTTATTGAACAAAAAAATATATTTAAGTTCCTACGTATACATTAACAAGTAACATTGTATCATAACATAAGGTAATAATCTATTAAACGAAATAATAAACAACATAAAACAAAATACAAATGTTTAAACTATTAATTATTTAAATATCAAATAATATAAAAGCCAAACAAACAAAAATTGGTATCTTTTATATTGTATCTAAGTATAAAACTAAGCAAATCCCAATAAAAAAACAACCTCTTCATTTCAAAAATATTTTTCTGGCTTTTGTACTTGCGAACTCGTCTATTATTTTATTATGGTCTAAATTTTCACAAATTTCATTTTCAATGGCAATTATACCTAAATTTGTAAGCCTTTCCTGTGACATAGAAGATCTTAAATAGTTTTTTATTATTTTTAATTTTGAGAATGACCGTTCACCAGATGCAACCGTTACTGGTATTGTTAAAAAAATTCTCAAGCTTATACATAAATTTTAGAATCTCAATAGGTTTGATTTGATCTGTTAGAGATTTAAATGTAACAATTTCTTCAAATAGTTCTACGCCACTTATATCCCTCGATTCGTCTTCGGTTAATGAGATTTCAAGTTCAACGCATTTTTGTTTTAAATCATGATGCCACATCATGAAACCGTGTTAAAAAGTTAAAAATATTACTGCAATACGAAAGAGAATTAAACCTTTCTTCTACTGATATTCTAGCTCGGTCAATAACAGTATAATAAAAATTTATTTTAAATTTCTCTCGTTCGTTAGTTAATACATTGTCTGTACTTTCATAACTAAATTGGGATTTTTTCCGCCTTATACGAACTTCTGGAAAATCTGGTTCCACATCAATTTCATTTGCTAAATTGGATGAAATTTCTATGTAAGTGTTAAAACTTTGGTCCGATCGCATTTCGTTAATAAAGTTAAGTACATGTTTTAATGATGTGACACACTGAGTCAGATCAATATTAATTTTTTGCAATAATTTACTGACTACGTCAATTTTAACTAATAACTCGTACCATATCACTAAGCTACAGATAAAAGTAAATGATTTTATTTTTTCTAATAATGAATTGGCACTTAGTTTTGTTTTTGAGTCTCTTGTAACATCTTCTGAAAACTCAACCAAAGCTTTACAAATATTTCCTAGTTGATTCCGAAGTGGTCTAAGCGCTTTAACTCTGCTTTCCCATCGGGTGTCACTTACCGATGTAAGATTTAAATTACTAACCTTTTTTTTTTAAACATCCCAACGAAAAGGAGAAGAAAAGAATACATACAGTTCCTGCACGATGTTTCGTGGGAGATTTTAGCGGAATCGTTTATTACTAGATTTAGTGTGTGAGCGGTGCAAGGAACAAATATAGCCCTGGAATTAACATTTTTTACCCTTTGTTGAAGTCCGATATGTTTTCCGGACATATTGGCCCTATTATCATAGCCCTGACCTCTTATATCCCTAATATCTAATTCAAACTTAGGCAAAATATCATTAACCAATAGGTTAAAAAATCCCTTCCCCAGTTGTATATAAAATAGGAAAAAAACCCAAAAAACACTCTTTTATGACAACATTTTCTTCGTTACAGTCTACATATCTGACTACAAATGTAATTTGCTCTGTATGACTTGCATCTGGAGTAGAATCTAAAATTATGGAAAAATATTTGGATTTTTTTAAGAGTGTCGTAAAATGATGGCAAATATTTTTTGCTAGCAAAGTAATTATTTCGTTTTGAAAATGAATTCCCAAATAGTGAGTTATTTTAGTTTTTGATTCTTGGGTCTTTGTAATTTTTTTTAGATGATCGGATAACAATTTTGCCACCATTTCAACAGCTTTTAAAAAATTGCCATTATTTTGTTCGTATAAGACGGAACTTTTTCCACGAAATGCCAATGCTTGTCCAGCTAAAAATTGAATAATTGCAATAACTCTTTTTAAGATAGGGCGCTCAGGATTTGCTCAATAACTTGATTTTGTAAAATATCCGGCCAGGTGAATGGGTCGCTGACATCAAAATCATCATTAGTTTCAGGGATAACTTCGTTTAAGTTAGGATTATCATCGGTTAAGAGCATCTTTTCTTCATTATCTATTTCTGTATTTGATTCAGGGTGTTTTTTTTCTTCAGGGTCGCTTACTTTATGTGCATCCTTTACATTTTCATCCTCAATTGTATCTGTACCCTGTGACGATGTTGATGGAACTAAATATTTTTGCAAAGATCCACTTATTTTTTTTTGTTTTCTTCCTTTTCTAATTTTCTTTTTTTATATTGAGCTCCAGATAAACGTTTTGTTTTTCTATCGGACATCTGGAAATAAAATTCAAAGGTAATTAAAGTTAGAAAATTTAGTTTATGTAATAGTTCTGAATCTGCGAAGATATAATTTTATAGTATGCCCAATTAAGTTCGCACCAAATGGAATTTTTTATAAATAATAAGTAAAATTGTAATCTAGCATCAGATTTTGTTTTTAAAATGACCCAAAAAATAAATATAATTATTATATTTTTATTAGATAAGTAAATTAGTAAAACTACTTTATACATTTTTTAAAACTTGAAATATAGAAAATTAATCTAGACATAAAATTAACAATAAACCACTTTTTGATCTCAAGCTAAAAAAATTTTTTTTTCACATGTTTAATATTAAATCCAAAACGTAAGATGCGGATTTGGATGGTAATATTAAGTAAAGTAATATCTATCCGAAGAACTTACCTTTTTAAATTACGAAAATTTGTTTCTTTTGAAATTTCACTTTTGCAAAATGTAGAAAAAAATAACTAAACAACAAACACTTTATATCACTGTTAAACTCTCGCTAGTTAATCGAATACTAAAAAGAAAAACAAAACATTTAAAAACTGCCCCATTCTACAGTATATAGAGCTATATAAAACTATATACTGTACACATACCAATTATGAAGTATAAACAAACATTTTTGCATTGAAAGGCGGCCGCCCTTATCTATCATTTTTATTACTTTTCCAAGGAACGCTGCTATAAATAGTTCTATTGTAATTTCGGCAACTCATGCACAGCAAAAAAAGAAATGACCGGTAATAAATTTCTTATGAATGTTTTATCTTAAAAGCCTAACAAAATGTAATTTAATTTTTCTTTATTTTGAAAACAAAAATATAGGTATATTTTTGTAATCAAATGGCTAATTTTGTGTTTTTGGCGGGCGGCCGGCGGCCGCCCCATTAGTTTGCCCGCCTTTGTGCCGGCACACCGTGCACACCCCTAAAAACGGCCCTGGACATCTGTTTGAAATTTTGCGGTAGATCCGGGCAAACGTGGTCGGGTAAGAACTCGGAGGGGTTTAGTGGGTGGAGGCTTTAACGAGTCCCACACTGTTCTGGAGTGCCTTGTGCATAATAGTTCGTGCGTAAATGCATTCCTCGTCGTGTAACAAAAAAAAAACGAGTAATCGCTTAAGAGTCGCCTTTGGCATTTTAACTTTATAGCGAAACCGAATAAATTTGACAGATTCAAAACTCATTCATTGCTGAAATTAAAAAAAGATGCCCATTTAAATATGTCCCTGTAAATAACCCGTACCTTCTAATGAAGGTACTGAAATTACATAAGCCTAAATTTGATGACGTCACGCGTAGGCCTCGTTGTTTAGTAGGTATTGGGACATCGCGGGCCGCCAGCCTCGTGGTCCAACGAAACGAAACCTTCGGAGATCGCTGTGCGAGGCATCGATAGTGCGACTGCCGCGGAATCAACATGAACATTCAACGAGTTCACACGCTTAGAATAATAGAATGAATTTCCAAATTTAAAAGAAATTAAAAAAATATAAATTATTTATTATTTTCTGTTTGGAAATATTTATTGGGGGTTCATTGACCATATGACCTAATAAAAGAGCCGCCACTGCTGTTAGACTGGGGCTAGTTGACAACATTAAGAGATAGATTATTATTTTGCAGAACGAAGTAAACAAAAATAAGCGCGCTTGTATGCGTAACGTAAAAACAGATTTGGTATCTTATTAAACATGTCCGCTCTGTTCATTTTGATTTGTAGTTAAACAATTGTTATATAAATGGGCCATGAAATTTTTCCTCAAGGCAATAGAAATACGGTAGTGCGTATTTTCCCCTAAACTACATCGGCCCAAACAGTTAGTGGACCGAAACTTCACTGGCCCTAACAGTCGAAATCCCGACAGATTGGAATGTGTGGAATGCGGCGCTAGCCCGACACTTTAAATAGCGAATTGGCGAGCTACGCTACTGGCTAAAAATTCTTTAAATGGGCCTCCTGTGTTGTCAAGTTTTATTGATAAAAATAAATATATTGTTTGTTTATTCATTTTTAATCAAAACTACACCATGAAAAAATGATGTTAGCATATTTCCCTGTATTCTAACTTTGAAGTGAAAATATTTTTATTGTTTTTTTTGTTTATTATAAAGCATTTGTTTATCACAAGATAATTTCTATTTAATGGAATAATGAAGATTGAATATTGAAAAAAAAATGTTGGAAAGCCCAGGAAGAGGTTATTGCTTGTTTGCATCGAGATGATTTTAAACCTTCTACTTTTAAACTGGGTATGTTTATTTTAGAATAGTGTGAATATGGTATAAAGTTGCAACCATTTCAATTTTTACACTCAGATAGTCTTATTTGTTGATGTTGATGTTGTTCCCTACCTAAAGATAAAACAAAAGACCATATAAAAATCCACAAAAGCCTTTAAGCTTGAATATATATCTTTCAACTAATTTGTTTTGTGAGCTTTTTGAGACATATAATTTCTACTTTTTTTTAAGTTTTTTTGGTGTTTCATTTTTTATCCTGATCCTAAGCAAATACCTATCTAAAAATCAGTTTTTATCAGTCACATATTGATTAGGGTTTTATAAGATTGTTAATGATTTTCCCTAAGCTTGTTATTCATGCAGGTACTTTATTAATTATAATTTGTTTTAGGACCAATGCAAGTCTTGATGTTTGATATAGGTATCGTAGACAAGGCTTAGGAAGTTAGTTCTGCTCATATGTATGTGCATTGCAGATATTAGTGACGTGTATATTATAGTCATACTTGAGTACTCTTTGTTGCCCTGTTTGCATAGGAAGAAAGAAAAGACTTTAGTTACGGGTATTGATCTGAGTGTCATATAGCCCCAGTTATAGCCCATTCCATCAATGTAATAATTGGGCCTCTTTGTTATATGGAAGCTTCAAATTCTGCACCTTTAAATTTACTAAATATGCTTGTCACATAAAGTGGATAAATTTACTAAATATGCTTGTCACATAAAGTTGCTCATTTATAATTACTGTTGCTGAGAAAGTGTGTAGTTTGAGAAATAAAAAAGATGCACCATATGATAAATGTAGTGTCAACTTTATTTTTAATTCCATGTTGAATAAATTTTTTAAAGTGTATTACATATTTTGTATATTAATTAAAGATATATAGCTAAAGTGGATTAGAAATTTAAATAATTTTTCCCCATATTTTAAAAATATTAACTGTGGCCTATTTATATATTTTCTCCAGTTGGTATACACAATTCAGTAATAAGTTAATTTAGTAAGTATGCCAGATATCGCACATCACATCTTCAATTTTTTTTTAAATCTACGTATGGTTTAGGAAAAAGTTAGGTGCATGATATAATTTTAAATGACAAAAGTCTTTCGAAGATACCCTCAATTAATTTCATGCTTTCAGATTCTTAAGTTTATTAACTGGTATAAAGTAGTTTAGATCTTGTAAATTATTTTATCAATTAACTTTTAAAATATAAACTTTTATAGCCTAATCTTATAGAATTTCCAAAAAATATTACATCTTATTGTTGACTTTACCATATGTTGGGAACTGGCCGCCAAACTTATAAGAATGCGTATTGTTAAAAAAAATTGTGGTATATCTTTTAGAATCTTTATTCAAGTAAATGTTAAGTTTTCTAAATAAATAGTTCCAAACCTTAAGGTTGAGACAGTGTTTCAAGAGGGATAGACATTGACTAAAAGCATTATCCCTTATAATACCTGTTTTGTTTAATGTTGGATTAAGTAAAATAATTTGTAATTGAGAAAAATCTAGTTTAAACAATATCTTATTTAACTGACTTTGACATAATGTCATTATTTGTTAAAATAAACTCATAGTAAATGGTGCCAAGGATATATAATCAAATCCCATTGGAATTTAAGAACAAATCGTATTATATAATTACACAAAAATCTTGAATACTTCAAAAGGAAGTAAGCATTTTATGATGGCATACGAATTTTGATTGATCATAAATTAAACCTTTATTTAACTTTTGTTTTGTTGAAAGGGGTAGAAAAAATGGTAAATGCAGAAGTTGTAGATTTTTAATCTATTAGTTTCTATGTATACTGGGTGTTTTTGGAAAAGCATGACAATTTTTTTTTGTTTTGATGGTACACCCTGTATATGTCCATCAAATGGGTCTTTTCTTGCTAATTATAATTATATTAGGTTTGACACATTGAACACAGGAAATTGACAATATATCTATTATCAGAGATGTTAGAGAAAACATAACACAGATATGAATAACTTGCCTCTTATGTCATGGTTTTTCTCAATTGCCTTTAAAGGTAAAGATATCAAACCTAATATATTTATGATTAGCAAAAAGATGCCTATTTAATGGACATAATATAACATGGGTGTCCCACAAAAAAATGAGGGTTCAATTTATAATCAATATTCCTGTACATCATTAGATGATAATTGATCATTTTAGATGATAAAAATACTATTTGTTTGCCTGTCATTGTTATTATATTTTGTTGTTGGTAAAAGTATTTCTGATACAACCTATCTTCAATTTTAATTGTCACGGTTTTAATATGATAATTTTAAAATAATGCACATACAGCTATAGACCATGGTATAGTGAGTATATTATATTATTATCCTTTATTTAGCATTTTGCTAGTTTACAAATTCACAATGTTTGTATTTATTTAATATATTGTTATATAAAAAGAAAACTTAATTTTACAAAAGAAATAATAAAGTACAAAACATAGAAAAATAGTTAAGTAATGAAACCTAAAATATTTAATACAGTCAGGTAATAAAACTTAGATACTGAAACTAGAAGTAAAATATAAGTTTAACTCCAAAAGAAAAAATTAAGTGCTAAAATAAATATAATATATAATAACTAGGAATAAGTTTTGTAATTTTTTAATTAAAACACATAAATTTACTGATTTATTTGTTTGTGCCCGAATGCATAAAAATCATACAATTACATTAACTATTACAAATTTAAGTACAGTAAAAAGCTTTCAATAAATAACATCAGAGTCAACAACAGAAGATTTTTTAGTTCGAAAGTTCATTTAGAGAAATGATTTATATAATTTCCCATAAGAAAATATAATGAGAAAGAACTTGGTAAATTTCAATAAAAACTTTTAAGTAACAAATGTCCACTTAGACTCTGTGACATCAAGAGAATACATTTTTTGTTTTTCACTCCAATGTTATACTTCCTTCCTCAGCAAAGCTTAACTCTCAAACGTTAGCTAAACATTTTGATGGTAAGGTCTGTTTGAGATGGAAAACTGTTACTTAAATCACAATATCCAAAGTTTTGATCTTGATCCTAAAAAACAATTGTTTTGCTTTTTCAATTTCTCCAAATGCAACAGACCATAATTATTAATTATACAAAAACAGATGTTTTAGTGATCCATATTTCTTTAATTTTTTTTGCATTGCGTAATGAAGCTACATATAATTTAGTGAGTTTTTTACCCTTACAATAAAAAAATACTGATATTTAATCTCCTATGATCATTTTTGAAGCTTAGATTGCATTGGTTTTGATTAAAATGCTACAACTCACATCACTTTTTTACAATATGAATAATTTAAGTCTGACTACAAATTTCATAAGAAATGAATTACTGCTACCCCTCTTTTTGACTAAATATGGTGGTGGTTTTTGAAGCTAGATTTAAGATGGGAACGAACTATTTTTAATGAATTGAAGAAGTAATCAAAATAACTGGCTTCTTAAAGCTAAAGAAGCAAGCTTTCAAATTCTGAAAAGATTAACAAGATACATTGTCTTGTTTTTAAAATACAGATACCTGTATTTTTCCTATGATAACTTTAATTAAGTTTATGTAGAGACTGTATGATTTTTTTCTGAGTCCAGTCTGGAGTAAGCCTAACCCTGGATGTAATAATAATAGCTATATTTTAAAAAATGATATATTTTAAATCATTTTGTGTATTTAGTCACAAATATTTGTAAAAGTTATACATCTGTGTAAGTTTCTAATTTTTGTGAGGCATTTGACACAATCCCTCAGGCTATGCTACTGGACATTGTGCATAGCTATATGATGTGGAGGATCTGTGTTAAATGTTTTTAAAATGTATCTGATTATGTTAAAGTAGGAGGAGCTTTGAGCCAGCCTATGCTGATGACTTTATTTTGATTTTCCCCAGTAATACACAGGAAGAAGTGTAGGATTTATTAATTAAGGACATGAATAAGGTCAAATGGTTTTTGGATCATTTTAAACTGACTCTTAATGTAAAGAAAAAAAATTTATTCAATTACATCAATTAATCATCCAAATTTTAATTAAATTAGCATAGATTATTTGAGTGTACTATTACAGCTAGGAAATAAAGCAATAAAAAGTTTTAAGAAGTAAAAGTCTATTCATAAATAAGTCAAGACACATTGTAATGGCATAAATAAAAACCTACTTCACAAAATGGTGAATAAGTCCTTATATAGCTTGTTTTCAGAATAAATCTAAACCTAAGATTATATTAAACATAATTTTTATTTAAAACACATTACAGTAAATGTTATCTTCTTATGATGTAATCGGTTTTCTCAACTCACAAAGGGGTTGTTTTCACATGCCTCGCCCCTGGCAATAACTGAATCGGTATAGTTGGTAAGAAGGCCAGATTTTAACCAATGACACAGTCCAAGATATCATTTTCTTACTTTCTAGAGCTTCCATCTTGTTGGTGATCTTATTACATAATGGTCATCCTTGGGCATACTAAAAATAAAGAAAATCTCTAATTACTTTCAAAAACATTAACACACTTATTAAAAAAAAAAAGAAATGAATGAAATAGATATGGCACTACTTAGAAAAATAATCACTGGTGAACTTATGCTATTTGAATTTTAAAAAGAAAACGAAAAAAAAAAAACTACATATATTTAAATAATGATCCCATATAATTTCAAAAAAATGATCAAACTAAATGCTTATTTGTGGAAGTATGTTATAAATATATCAGAAGTTGTGCCATCTATGCATTTTTATATTCCGATAAAACTTTAAATTCTATGAATGTCAGTTTTTAAATATTTACAATTGGACAAAAAATGGTGGATCTACAGGCATTTCCTTTATTTTGTTTAGCTGGCCGTGTCACAAATATTAATGCAATTTTTAACAGACTTCAAAAAAGGAGGTTATCAATTTCACCCTATGCATTTTTTTATGTATGTACAACGATTACTCTGCGATGGTTTCAACAATTTGGATGAACTTTTCAGAGAATATTCCGGATATTGCTCGAGTGGTCCCACAGCTAGCATATTGTAAAAAAGTATGACGTTCACCATTTTATCAGGAATTTACATAGATATTCTATGGTTATTTATTAAATATGACTTTTAAAATAAAACTCATATAAATAGAACTAAAAAGGATGAAATAAAAGATGTATAAAAATTAAACTGACTTCAAAAAATGCACCTAAAATTGGAAAATAATATTATATTCCATCTGGAAAATTTTAGTCACCAAGCGAATAGAGATAGTAAAACAAAACACTCGTTACATTAATATATTTTGGTAATTAAGAATAAGTTTGGCTTTGACTTCACAGACACAGGGTATGGGATTCGCTTCTGGCGAGTTACTTCACAATATCTACTTCAAAAAAACACTAAAGAGTAAAAAATAATATTTTATTCCACATTGAAAATTTGACTTTATGAAGTCATCTTCAAACTAATTCTTAATAACTTAATCATAAACAGACATTTATATAATGAGTACCTACATATATGGGAATAAAATATTACTGTTTACTTTTTGTTGTTTATTATATTGATTTAGTAGTTTTTATTTCATCCTTGTTAGTTTTCTTTATACAAAGTTTCAAGTTATAAAGCCTAAACTTAGGTTAAAATTTTAGACGCCTTGAGTCCATTGCATATGAAATTTTACCAGAATCACCATATTAACATCAATACTTTTTTCCTGGCAATATAGTGAACGTGGTATAGATTGTCTTTCGCGCTCGTGTATACATGTAGAACATGTTAAATATGGCATCATTCCGCTATATTTAATATGTTAGCTATGGGACCACTCCAGTAACATCCTGAATATTCCCTATTTCATCCAAACTGGTCATACAAGACAATCACATACCATTGCTTTTTCCATTCATTTAACATCTTAATTCAGCTCAATATTTTTAATTATATAAGCAAATTTAATTCAATATCTAAATCAGATTTGTCAATAAGACAGAATTCTTAGACAATAAAAGCATTTAAGTTACATTAAAATTTCAATTATATTTGTGCCATAAATAAATTCTTATTCATCTCTCATAGAAAACCTTGTAGAGTGTAGAGGAAAATTTAAATGATTTTAGTTATCATAACACTTCCTTTTTGTTTGTGTATTTTTGTCTGTTTTTATAAAAAACAATGTTTGTTTTTTTTTTCAAATAAATAAATATATATTAACAGAAAATAGTCATTAACATTTTATGACAAATTACAAAATCAAAGTGCAACCTATCAAAATATAAAACAATTCCCAAGTCTTCAAAAGTATCAACTCTTTTCAAGGTTCTTTCGTTTAGTGTATAAATAATGTATTTTTTAAACAATGGAAACTTAATTTCTAGAAATAGAGATATCTCCAATAATATCAACACAGGGGTAGGAACGATTTGGTTATGACACTTCACCAAATTTCTTTATTTAATAAGGGTTCTCTAGTCGGATGTATAAAATTATATATATTACCATTAAAAATAAAATGTATTCAAAAGATAAAAGTAAACCAAAAAATTCTTATTGAAAGAGAATTCTGTTCCCCAGAGCCTATTATGAATGAACTGTTCATTTAAATCATTGAAGAAATAGAGAACATCAAAATACCTTCGGGGTTCCGAGAGGTTTTCCAACATTGAAGACACAAGTGTTACATTTTGTAAACATTAACAAAATAGGTTGCCTTTTTTGAAAATACAGACCCCAAATAAATTTTGTCCCAGGCCAAAACTAGGGTAAGCATGGCTCTGTATGAGAGTAATAGTTATCTTTTTAAAATGATAAGTATATGGATCTCTTCATGTGAAATAAATCTTCAAAGCACTTTATTTTGCTACTTATTTAACAAATTTTTCTAAAAGTTATCTTTAAATAGAAAATATTTTGAAAAGAAAAAATGCCTCATTATTATTAAAATATATAATTATTTTGACATATGAATTACCTCAGCAGTTCTATATTTATTCTCAGATGGACTATGGAAGCATTCCTCACTGCTTTGTCTGTCTACTCATAATTTTATATGCAAAGCTGATTTTCATTTTTTATTGTTGCCTGAGATACATACCCCGATTTGCCAAGATGGAGCCCACTGTGGTTAATACATCCATGAATTTACTTGGTTTTCCTAAAAATGCAAACACAACTATATATCATAATCATGTTATCAACCAAATACAAATGTTTTTGTCGAGGTTTTTCTTTTAACTAACATTTAGTGTGCACTATACATTAAAAAACCGATATATTGAAGAAAATCCGAAGAGGAACATTAAAGAAAATAGATGTATACACAAAAAAAGAATCTAGATGGCTTACCAATATGAAATATGTATGTTACAATATACTTTCTGATGTCCTAATTTGATAGCCCATTTAAATTGCTGAATCTAACTTTCTAGTAATCTCGTTCTTGAAATTGCATTTAAATGGGCGAAAAACTGAGAATTCAGGACTTATCGGGAACACAGTAAAAGCTTGCATATTATTTCTGCACGTTTCACAACCAACTAACAAAACAGGCATTTTTCGTCATGTTAGTAAAACTTATTTTATTGTATCTTAACACTGATACGGTAGCAGTAGAATTAATACGTAGCTATTTGCTATTTTTATAAACTAGGTAATTCTTTGAGAACGATTTAAAACTTATTATTCAGGAATATTAATAACATGTTATCAAACATAAATAAAAAAACACAATTGACAATATTACTAATATTGTCGGAAATATGTACTTCTTTAGAACAATAATGCACTTTGGCAACAGTGACAGAAGTTTCTTACATCATTGGCGTGCATGTTTATGTATTTCGACGTTTAAGGCCAACGACGAATTCCATGCATTCCAATGTGTCGGGATTTCGACTGTTAGCGCCAGTGACGGTTATGTGTAATGTAGGTTCGGGCAAGTGAAGTTTAGGGCCAAATACATCGAACCAGAAATACTATGCCAACGGCAAAAAAAATGAAGTCTGTCTTTCTAACTTTACAGCGTTACATACGCTTAAAGAGACTCCCCTGTTAATATGTCGTTAAGAATATTTATTTGACATGATAATCTATACTAATATATAAGACTGAGTTGACTGATTCACTCATCACGCTCCAGCTCAAACCGCTTGAGGTAAAAGTCTGAATTTTGGCACACTCAAATTCCAAGGGGGTGAAACTACCCCTTAAATATTATATTTTTTATTTTGAAAAACAGTCAGTTTTTCGGAAAAACGCTTGAACTCTTGTTTTTTTAATTTATTATTTATAAAATTGTTTTCTTGGGTCTTAAAATCCTGAAAACGCTTCTCAAATTCTGCCAGAAGGCTTCTCATTTTCTCTGAATATATTTTGTATGATATTGGGACACTTGTGCTTTCCTGATATGCCTTACAAGACAGAAAATGTGACAGATTATCCTCTGCTAACTGTTTCTCCCACATCACCTTACATTTGAAAGCTTTCACATGATCATGCATATCTGTAATAACTTGACGTGGTCCTTGCAATTTCGTATTTAAGTCCGACAAGTCTTTTGTGATATCTAGCATAAATGAAAGATCGTGTAAAAAAGGTACATCGCATAATAAGCTCACATCTTCTCCTTTTGTTTCCATGAAAACGCGTATTTGTTCCTCGAGTTTCCAAAACCGGTCGAGTACCATAGAATACGAAAGCCCTCGCACCTCTGCATAATATGGTAAACCAGTGTACTCACTTTCTAAATCACGTAAAAATGCAGAAAACTGTCGCTGATTAAGGCCTCGTGACCTTATGAAGTTTATAATTTTTTTCACTGACTTTAAAACACTTTCCAACTTGATCACTTATGAGCATAAAACTTCTTGGTGGATTATAGAATGAATATGATGAAAATCTGGTTTGTCACTGCCCGTTTCTCTGATCTTTGTCTGTAATATTTTAACGAAGCCATTTTTTACTCGTCATTGAAGGAGCTCTGTCTGTTGCAACGGAACACAGTTTTGACAAATCTAAATTGTACTTTTGCAGAAATCCATAAACAGCATTGAAAATATCCTTCCCAGTTGTATCATGCAATGGTACTAATTCCAGTAATTCTTCATACACATTGATATCTGTATCAACCGCACGAAGAAAAACAGGTAATAGAAAATGCAATGAAAGAGTCTGATTTTGTTTTTATCCGATCACTTATATTGGCAGCCAACTCAGTAACCCTTTCAGCGACAGTATTCCGGGACAAGGATATATTCTGAAATGCCTTCACGCTCTCGGGACTTATAATTTCCGCGGCCTTTACAAGGCACTCTTTTACAAATGCACCTTCAACAAATGGTTGTGAGTGTTTCGCGATCAACTCCGACAGTACGTAGCTCGCTTGAAGGACAGATTCATTTTCTTGCTTTGGACGTGTAAACATAAGCTGCTGATCTTTCAACCGTGATTTTAACTTATTTAACTTTTCGTTTCTGACCATGCTGTATACTTGTCCAACATAGTTTTATGAATATTATAGTGACGTTTTATATTATATAATTTTGGGACACCGACTGTTCTATTACAAATGAAACAATTTTTTCTTTCACTTCACAGCAAAAAAACTCTAATTCCCACTCTTCTTGAAAGATACGATGCTCATCTACAAGTTTCCACTTACTTCCACTTGGTTTTGAAAGAGACAAATTAAAAACTGCATCCGAAATAAATTATAATAAGTACTGTTAAGCGTTGTAACAATAGGTGCGTAAATTCTATCGCAACTGACTAAACACTGAGCAATTGAACTCAATCGAACACGGCGTATATACGGATTGTGATTTCTCGAGTTCTTTCCAGAATGTTCAGATAGCGTCATCTGTGTTTTTGCCCGATAGAATTACGGGGAACAAGCCAGATAACGTTTGGATTTAGGTTGAGTATGTGTAGTTCATCCTTCTAAAAATAGATGGCACTATGTACAATATTGTACCAATCGTTGTTGCAGCGGCGCGCACTTTTAAAAACGGTTTTCAACTCGGTACTCAAATGAGGCGATTTACATCCTTTTCGTTATACATATATACAGGGTTCGCCAAACTCAGTGGCGTATTAGAAGTATATGGAGAACGAGTAAAGATATTTACTTGAGATTTGGGTAAGTTTCATACTAAGAAGTGAACTTTATTTTAAAAATAATTTCGAAGTTGCGGCGTTGCCAGCTCTATTGCAGACAGACAGAAAGTTTCTTTTTTTAAATACAATACTCTGTATATTATTGCATTGTCAAATTCTATGTATTATTCTGAGCATTTTTTATGTAGTATGTCCTATACCTAATTTGAGAGGTTTCTGAAATAAAAATTATTTTCTAATTTTTAAGGGTCAAATCGAGTTCAATGTAAAACACGATATATTTTTAGAACGTTGTCCCAGAATTCTGAAATTTTTATACGAGTTTCCAAACATGTAGGTTAATTGACGACTCAAGGTAATTTTTAATTAAAAGTTATACAGGGTGTATAAAAATATAGTTTATTCGCGATGAACAGAAATGTTCATAACTCGATTTTTTTAAATGGAACACCCTGTATATTTTAATTGCATCAAATAGAGAGAGACATTGCCTTTCAAATGACATTAGGTATTCCTATACCTATCTCTGATGGGTAATGAATTAAGTGGCATTTTAAAAAAAATCGACCATTTTAGTATTTTCTGTAAAAAAAAATCTATTTTAAGCGCACTGAATAGAGAAGTAAACATTTTTGTCAAATACTGGCAAGTTATTTCTACGTATATCTGTCTTAATGATACCTAAATGGAAATACTTTTCTTGAGAAAAATCGATAATTTAATAGTAACAATATGTATTCACAAACGCTTTTGATAAAAAATTAACGATACTACCGAATAAAACAATACTCACGATGGAACACCCTGTATATTTTTGTTGCATCCAACAGAGAAAAAATTACCTTTCAATAGTATTAGCATCGCTGATGATTAATTAATTAGATGCCATTTAGTAGAAGCACGAATAATATCTCGTAAAACGAAAGATTATTTAACTAGTAGGCTGTGCACGCCTGTCATCTCCCAGGAAGCCAAACAGAGAACATTTGTTTTTAATATGCATAGTTGTCAAAAATTCACTAATTTAAAATGGCAAATTCTTACTCAAGTGTAGAAATTCTAAATTTGTTTTATGTACACGGTCAATGTGATAAAATAATATCAAGAACATGTAGACAATTTAATCAACTTTATCCAGATTCTGTCCCAATGAACGAGAAAAAGTTTAAAAGAATAGAGAAGAATTACAGAGAGTACAATAATGTTAAAAGACCAAGACTTCAAGTCAAACCTGTAACAGGTAACGAAGACAATGAAATTACTGTTTTGTCTTATTTCCATACATACCCTCACACATCAATTAATAGCGCAGAGAAAGATTTAGGCATTTCTTACAAATCGGTGGAAAGAATTTTGCACAAACATAGAATGCATAATTATAAATTTATAACAGCCCAGGCTTTAGAGCCTACTGATCCTCCTCAGCGCGTCGCATACTGCGAAATGATCCTGATGCGTACACAAGAATATCCCAACTTTTTAAAAAAAGTTATTTGGACAGATGAGAGCAAATTCACAAAAGAAGGGATATTTAACAGAAGAAATTCACATTTTTGGTCCAAAGAAAATCCTTATTTTATCAGAGAAAAAGGTTTTCAATACAAGTTCGGTTTCAATGTATTTTGCCTCATGTTGAATGACAAAATAAAGTTTTGCTTTTACGATGAAAATTTAAATTCTGAAAAATATTTGGAAATATTGAAAACTACAGTTTCTGATTTTCTCGACGAGTTACCATTGAACTTACTCCGGAGCTGCTGGTATCAGTTAGATGGGGCACCGGCTCACTGTACAAACGAAGTAAGTGCGGAACTTACTACAATCTTCGAAGACAGATGGATTGGCCGACGAGGTCCATGGATTTGGCCACCTAGGTCCCCAGACCTTACCCCTCTCGACTTCCGTCTTTGGGGCAGGGTAAAAGGGATAGTTTATCAGACGCCAGTAGAAACAAAAGAAGAACTGCTAAATCGGACAAGAGAAGCACTGCTGGCATTATCCGCGGAAGAGATTCAAAAAGCAACGAGTCATGTAATGACACAAGTTCTGGAATGCCTCAGAGTTAATGGAGGACACTTTAAACAGTTCTGTTACTGACAATTCATTTGGGGATAGTTCTGTTGTTAGCTATATTTTTGTAATATTGTTTTATTCGGTTGTATCGTTAATTTTTTATCTAAAGCGTTTGTGAATACATATTGTAAATATTAAACTATAGATTTTTCTCAACAAACGTATTTTCATTTAGTTATCATTAAGATAGATATATTATTGACAAAAATGTTTACTTGTCTATTTAGTGCTTTTAACATAGATTTTTTTTCCAGAAAATAATAAAATGGTCGATTTTTTCTTTTAAATGCCATTTAATTCATTACCCATCAGAGATAGGTATAGGAACACCTAATGTCATTTGAAAGGCAATGTCTCTCTCTATTTGATGCAATTAAAATATACAGGGTGTTCCATTTAAAAAAAATCGAGTTATGGACATTCTGTTCCTCGCGAATAAACTATATTTTTATACACCCTGTATAACCTTTTATTAAAAAATACCTTCAGCCGTCAATTAACCTACATGTTCGGAAACTCGTATAAAAATTTCAGAATTCTGGGACAATATTCTAAAAATATATCGTGTTTTACATTGAAGCCGATTTGACCCTTAAAAATTAGAAAATAATTTTTATTTTCAAAACTGCTCAAAATAGGTATAGAACATACTACATAAAAAATGCTCAGAATAGTTCGTAGAATTTGACAATGCAATAATATACAGGGTATTGTATTTAAAAAAAGAAACTTCCTGTCTGTCTGCAATAGAGCTGGCAACGCCGCAACTTCGAAAATATTTTTAAAATATAGTTCACTTCTTAGTATGAACCTTACCCAAATCTCAAGTAAATATCTTTACTCGTTCTCCATATACTTCTAATACGCCACTGAGTTTGGCGAACCCTGTATATATATTCATTCATATACGCGAAGTCGCGTGTACCCGCTAGTAATTTATAAAGCAAGCCTACTTCAAAATTAATATGAAATGTAAATGTCACATAAATAACGCTGAGCGGCAAAGTAAAACTCCTCTTGCGTCCTCTTTTGGAAGCATATAATAGTATTTCGCTCATGGTTGTAGAAACAATATTTTCACATGATATAGGATTATAATCAAACTCATATAATTAATTTAAATTCATTTATTTATTGCATTTTTTAGTATATAATGTGTAAGAAAATACGCAGATTGACATAAATAATGATGATTTTTTTTTCAAAATGCAAGTAAAATTTCGTAAATTAAAGAAATGGCAAATGGCAAAAATATACAGAACTTATAAATATAAAACTTAAATATCTACAATTAACATTACAGCCATGATTTATGATTAGATGATTCTTATAGTCTAAGTTTTTTTTTTAATAATTTAAATGAGCATTAATTTAAACATTCATAAAGGATTTATCAAAGTTAAAAATTCAAAGAGTCAACTTTAAAAACAGAAAATTACCTCACTTGATGTAAATAGATTTCAATATTATTGTTTACTTTGGATGAATTGTACAGGTTGATTCATATGTTTTAATATCGTAGAGATAAGAAAAAAACTTTAAATATAAAACTGGTTGAGGTTTATATGATGTTTTAAAAAAAATATATTAAAAAACAACTGACTGTCGATTATATATATATATATATATATATATATATATATATATATATATATAAAAGAGAAACAGAAATTTCAATGCATATATAGTTATATATATATATATATACGCTATGTATATATATGTATATATATATATATATATATATATATATATATATATATATATATATATATATATATATATATATATATATATAGTGTCACCAGTAAAGTCCAATGGGATTTTTTTTTGTAATTGACTTAAACAAAATTTAGGTTTGCAGACACTTTTTGCTTGAAAAAAAAATACAAAATGACAATAAAAGAGTAGGTCACGTGATTTATCTTACCAGTCAAATTTGACATTATTTTTTTTTAAATGGCAAAAAAACTCATTTGTGCTCAAAATTTTGAAAAATTGTAAAGGAAAAAGTTGTTTCTATTTTGATTTCATAGCCACACCCTAAATTTCTGCGCGATGGATTGACTTAATTTTTTTTTAATTAATAATTTTTAAAATTGGGTTACTTATTAAGCTAATACATATTTATTTACTATGAACTTAATAAATGTTTAATTCAATTATAAAAAAAATATCCAGTTTGTTGCGGACTTTACTGGTGACTGTGTATATATATATATATATATATATATATATATATATATATATATATATATATATATATATATATATATAAATACACATCACGTATTTTATTACATTTTTCAAATCTATGCCTATGAAAACTCGCCTGAATCTCTCCGAGCTCATTCAGTGTTCAGATATCGCGGTGTAAAGATCCCTGAAGATACCTCGAGCAATTGAAGGCGAAACGTCGGATAGTAATTCCAATTTGACACGATCTAATCCCAAAAACCATGATTTTTATGCTATATTAAGAAAAAATGTAATAAATTACAGGGTGATATATTTAACTCAATGTTTTTTTGATTAATCTTGTGTCATATTTCTTCAGTTCGATATCCAGTTGTTCATATAAAAAAAAATCTTAAAATCATCACAGAGATCTCTACAACAATTTTCCCTCGCAACAAATATATCTAATCAATTGAAAATCTAATAAATTGAAATCAATTTACAAAAGACAACGAAAATTATTTACACCCCTCAAATTACAGCAAATACTGACAAGATTATAGATGAATAAAAACCCTGTAGATGGATGAAATTTGATTATCCTAACAACATTTTTTTTAATTTCATATTTTCTGTATTGGAATACATACAGGCGACATTTAGTAACCTTTGGAGTCAATCTACCAGAAAATTTTCTTGACAAACGAATTTTTGTATAAAATGTTGTTGTAATCACAAAGAAAGTGAATCCTAAGTTTTTGCATTGCAGAAAAACCGAAAGCCAGATTTTTTTTTGACTTTTGTAGAAGAATTATGTTTTTGATTTTTATTTTAATAAAGACATAAGTCCTGCGGTTTCTATTGGTTGAACGTAAAAAAATTCTTCGTTTTCAAAATGTCGACTAAAATGCGTTGGCTTTAGAGCTGTATGTCCAAAGAATTTTTGAATTTTCTTTATAATTTTAATTGTGTTTATTGATGGTGTGAAAAGATTCTTCCAGTACTCACTAATAAACAGACCAAATTTTAGGTCTTTGTATCTAATACAACGATTACAAACTGCAATTTAATTTGACAATTGAATCGTCTTTAGTTTTTATGCAAACCGTGCCAAATTGTATGTTTTATTTTTCAAATGTAAGTCAAGGCGTCGACAGTTGATTGGGGACCTAATTAGCATTTTGACAGGACACTGTAAACTAAACAGACACGAGTACCAGCTGAGGTTAGCGGACAACCCTTATTGTCCTAACTGTGGGGTACAGGAAGAGGATCCCTATAATCTTGTTGGCGCCTGCAAAACCTTCGGCTTTGAGTCCTTCTCCAACGAAGAATTACAACAAATATACGAGGCAACAAAATCCCCTGGAACGTTTCACTTGCCTGTCAGTGTAGAGTAATTTTATTTCCCAAAAAAACTAAAACAGGAAAGTTAAAAACAAATATTTCTTTTCCAATGATTGAGAAATAAAGGTACTAGCCACATATGACTTACTTTTACGATTATTTTAATGATGGCGCTGGAGAAGGTTACAAGCCACCATTATGGGTGAACCACGTGCTCGTTGTTCGCGTGATTTTTATGAGATTTCAAGTGATGCAGATGAAAAAAAAATGTAGTGAGTGAGACTCAGATGATAGTTTACATGATAAAGATTATATTATGAGTGAAAGTGAGGACAGTTCATCATCCTTTGAGGAGCAACATGTATGTATTTGAGGTTATGTGGCATATACCCTTTTACCGAAAATGTTAGCCATATAAGTTTGAGAGTCATGCGGCTTATTTTGTGGCATGTATCCTTTTTCTAGAGTTTTAGTGAATATTTAATTTGCAATTGTGGCATACTATGGTCATTATTTTTCATATCTTATATAAAAATCAGTTGGGAATTTTCGGTCAATTTTACATTATGGTCCTACCAATATCAAGAGCAATGTTTTTATTTATAGGAACCTGTAAAAAAATGTCGTGCTGATCTTCCAACCCCTGAAAAAAAAAACAAATGCAGGTGGCGGCAGAAAAACATGGATAAATATTCATTAAGAAAAACACGTCGAAATTTGGGGTCAACCTATACAAATAAACATGGTAAAAAAGTTGAAGCAATTTTACTTGGAAATTGGTGCAAAAAATTTGACCCGTGGAGAAATAGAGGAATCAGCGATAGAAGTAGAAGATACGGATGAAAATTACCCGTTAAATGATTACTAAGTTGTTATTTTATATGTCTGTGCTATTTCAGAATACTATTATTTTTTTCATGTAAAAGGATACAAGCCACGTTTTTTTACAAATAAATCTAAAAAACAAAACTACTGAATTTTCTTCATTTGTTTTTATTGGTGAAATACTAGGAAACCTATTTTTTATCCTTTGCACCTAAAGTCAATCATATTTTACCTTAATAGGATTTTGTGGATTTAAATTGACTTTTAAGACTCATTTCCTCAAAAAGTGGCGATAGATATGACTTCAAATTCCCCAACAAAGAAATTATATTTAGACGCTTCTCTCCATACTGAAAAAGTGATGCAGGTTAAAAAAATATATTTCAGACTGGCTGGTCAATGCCTGGACCGAGTCGAGTCGGAAACGAAACCGAAGAAGAGGAACATGAGCTAGTGCCTGAACCGACTCGAAGAGGAAACGAAACGCAGGAAGCTGCAATTCAAAAAATTCGACCTTTTCCAAAAGCCGAAAGGGGGGAAAATTCTAGAAAGAAAAAGATTACAGCCAGTATAATAATAACTAGCACCCCCATGAAAATTCAGCTTGAAGAAAAAGAAAGTCTATTAAAACAAGAAGAGGGAAAGAACCGGAAGAATATAGAAAAGAAAAATCAAAGTCAAAATAACCCCAAGAGGTTTAAAGAAACGACAAATGCTCCTAAAAAGAAAAGGCTACTTTCGGCGACTCCTCCAAAAGAGACAGATACAATTATTTTATGCCCTGCTTGTACTGAAATATTCCAGGATCCCCCAGAAGAAGACTGGATTTGTTGCAGCAAATGTTCGCGTTGATGGCACGAAGACTGCAGCAATTACAATGGCGTGACTGAGTTCATTTGTGATTATTGTTAGGGTAATCAACTTACCCCATTACGTTAGTCACCTTACCCTTCTAGTAGGGAAAGATGACGAATTTGCATTATGTTAGAAAATGTGTTTTGTTTTTAAGTTTAAAATACAAAGTTTTTTCTTAAATATATATGTGTTTTTTATAATTAAAGGTTGTATTATTCAAAATATATAACGAAATTCTTATAATTTGAATAATTAGGGCAAAAAACTGTTTTGCTTAGTATCGTCAACTTACCCCACTTTCCCCTAAGAGGTTGTAACGGCAAATAAACTGCTGGCCACTTGAAACGGGATACAGAGGTGCGGTTTTCAGCTGTATCTTGCAAATTTTATTACATATAACCGATGTTAGGCGTAAAACTTACCTAAGCTAAAAAGTGATTTATACAGGATATTAAACAACACTCTGCAAATTTTCCAATTTTTTATTTGTTCCGAAAATCTACAAAAACAATTTCAAACTTTTTTTAAAATTTGTAATATTTTTTGATATGATTTTTTTCATAAAAAATTTAATTTTTCTACATAATAAGCTGTAATTTTTTATTAGCCATTCGATGTAAAATTTTCTTGCTAGAGGGCCCTTAAGTCATATTTTTTTTATAATGTGCACGGCCTGCACTGCCCAGAAAATATACAGGGTGTGAAAAAAATGTGGCAAGGTTAGTTAAAAACCTAGCAATCCAGAAGATCATGTACGTATATTTCAACAGCCTGTAGCATAAAAAAGAATTTAAACTTAAAAGTTTTTACTTAAGTTTTACGCAGTACCGAGTATTTTCTCCAAAGGTTTTTTAATTTTCGCTCCAACTTTATTATTTAAAAAGAAACAGGTGTTGATTTTACGGCCAAAGTTACCAACCATTTTAGTTTTTAAATATCAAAAAAATTAAACTTAAGACGTTTCCATAACACGAGAAGAGGTAAGTTTCTATAAAAAATATTTTTTTATTTTAAATAGAACCCTGTACATTACTTACACAAGGTAAGTTTTGCTTTCAAAATGGCGGCTGGACAGTCTTTTTTTGAAAATGCAACTTTGACGTTTCATGATAAAAATGCAGTCTCTTTTTTAAAAATACTTCTTTTAAACATTCCAAAATAAGCTTAGTTTTTTATTTTTTTAGACACTTCAACTTAAACATCGTTTTGGGAAATAATTTTAAATTCTTTTCACTTTTTGTTTTAAATGTTCACATTCATTTTCTTCGCAAAAAACTTTTTTAAAATGTAATGCATAGTAAACCGAATTATGAAAATAGCAAAAACGAATATACATACAGGCTGTCAAAGTATCTGTTTAAATCGAAGAAGTGTTCTAAAAAAATTAAAATTACGCTTATTTTGGACTGCTTAAAACAAGTTTGTAAAAACTAACTGCATTTTTATCATGACAGACTAATGTTGAATTTTGAAAAAAATGCTGTCCAGCCGCCATTTGTGAAAACAAAACTTAACTTTTGATATATCGTTAAAATTCTCATTCTAAGCTGAATACGATAGTCCGTTAAATATACAGGGTCGGCGGAAATAACTTAATTATTTTTTTGTAAAATATTTTTTTTTATGGAGTTATAGAGACATTTTAAATTTCAAGTTGATATTTTTAAAACTAAAAAGGTGGCAGCCTGTTACATGTCTCTTGTGTTACCCGATGTTGGTAAATTTGGCTGCAAAATCAACACTTGTATTTGTTAAGATCATAAGGTTAGAGAGAAAATTAAAAAACCGTTTGGAGAAAATATTCAGTACCACTTAAAACTTAAGTAAATATTTTAAATTTGAACTCTTTTTTATGCTACAAGGTGTTGAAATATACGTACATGATCTTTATGATTGCTAGGTTTTTAAGTAACCTTGCCACATTTTTTTCACACCCTGTAGTTAAGTTTAAAATTGTTTTTCACAATTTAACCAAGGATTACGCTAATCTAACAATTAGAACTAAGAAATTGTTTTTGTAGATTTTAGGAACAAATAAAAAATTTAAAATTTTGCAAAGTCTTGTTTAAGTCCCTGTATAAACAACTTTTTAGTTTCGGTTTTACACCTAACATCGATCGATTATATGCAACAAAATTTGCAACATACAACTTAAAACCGCACCTCGTATCTCGTCTCGTTCTAAAAATAATCGAACTTAAATTTTACCAAAAAATGTAGGTGAACAGTTTCAAGTGGCCAGCAGTTTAATTGACATTCGCAGTTGTGAGTTGTTAAGAGTTAGTGTCTTGCAATAGATTCTCTTTTGTGCTATAATTAAAAAGAAATGTATTTTTTGTATGGTGTTCAAAAAACTTGGGTATAATAATTTCCCCAACCTCATATTCTATACTGGGCGAGTTTGACAATCAAATACAACGCTGTTCGAAAATTAGCACCAATTTCAAACTGCTTTATATTTCACTGACAATCTCGCGCCATATTTACGAATGGGTGGGAGCACTATTCTTTAATTAGTCTATACTTATGTCTTTGTTAAAATATATATCATAAACGCCATTTTTCTATAAAAGTCAAAAGATAGGGCTTCTGATGGTTGTGCATCACAAAAACTCACGATTTCCTTCCTTCGTGATCACATCAACATGTTTATAGAAATAGAAACCCCAGGGGAAAAGGTGTTTCACGAAAATTTCCGGCAGATTTACTCCATTATAATATCAAAATTTAGTAGAATAAAAGAATGTATACTTCCTTACTAAAATAAAAAAAAAGAAACTCTTAAATAAGTACGAATAAATTCAACAAAAACGATATGTCCACGTAATACAAAATAATATCTAGATATAGACAACATGTACAAAAATAATACTTAAAATATAGCTACCTGCCTACTACTACTACGTTTGATAAATATCGCTTTCTGGGTGTGCAAAAATATACAGAAACAAAGCAAATGCATCCGAAACTTCTAGTATTTTTAATGGTAAGTTTCCTTTTCACAAAAAATTACACAAACAAGGAAAAAATATTATATATCATTTTCTGTTCAGTTTTTTTCTTATGATTCCAACCATTCTCTAGTAATTCGAAGAAAATAGGTTGTTTTCTAAATATAATCCTCAGAAATAATCATACAATTATTTGAAACTGCCAACCTTTTCAAGCTTGTTAGAATAGCACAATATATAAATATAAATAAGCAAAAAGCAGATGCCAAGTGAAATTCGACAACGCCGCAAACACCAGTTGTCTGCTTTTGCGGAGAAGGAACCAGAAAATAGTATATATATATATATATATATATATATATATATATATATATATATATATATAGTGTGGTCATTTAAGCGTGCAACATATGGGAAATAAAAATAAAAATATTGCCAAAAGTTGGTGCATCCTCGATAATCATATAAAGTGTACTTAGAATGGTTGTAGGTCAAACAGCATACAGGGTAGGTCAAAAAATATTGAAATTATGCAAGAGTAAAGTACCCTTATATCGAAAGATTCAGCAAAATGTTATTAAGAAAAGTTGTTTAGCATCAAAAGTTATGACTGGATACCAAAACATAGCCTCCAGAGAAAATTTTTTTTTAGAAAAAATAAAAAAAGGTTTTTGAAAAATTGATTTTTTTGATAATTATCGTAAACATTTTCATAGTTTAATCAAAATCAGATCAGATTCGCATAACTCCGTTCAAATTTAAGTATACTTGTGAAATTAACTTGGATTTTTAATTTTTTAGGGAATCACAAACTTCAGATATTAAACACAACTTGAAAATTTCGCCAATATTCTTTTTAACAAGATGAAACACTTGTGAAGAAAATATGCTTATTAAAAAACTCTCATTTAAAGTGCAAAATTATAAAATTGTTATTAAATCACTGTGCACATTAATTGACAAACTTGAAATCCTATACTAAGATAATCGCAGATACCCATGGAAAAAACAAATGGGGGTTAAAAGTAAAAATTATGACAGTTCGGTGGCGTTTATTTGATTTAAAATGCCTATTCCAAGACAATTAACGCTAGTCGAGAACGCAGAATTAGTTTTGATATGTGGGGATAGTTATAAAACAGTGTGTGACGCAGCAGATATTTTCAATGAACGACATCCAGACAAACAAGTTCACTACTCAACTGTAAGTAGAATTTTAACAAACTTTAAACAGACTGTACCGAAGAAAATCAATTAGCGGTACTTCAGTCAGTTGTTGAAAACCCTAGAAGATCCACCCAAGAAATTTCTGCTTATACGGGTAATAAAAAAGCTCTGTTAAGAGCATTCTCAAGAAAAACAAGTTTCATGCTTATAGGCCAATGTTTATTTGCACGTTTCAAGAATGAGACTATGAAGTCCGCTATGATTTCTGCATATGGAGTCAAGAACAATTAAAAGATCAGCGTGATTTTTGGGGATGAATCCACGTTCACAACAAATGGCACTGTCTCTTCCCAAAATTGTAGGCGGTCGGATGCAAATCCAAATTTTGTTATTGACAACAGAAACCAGTATTATCAAAAATCAAACGTGTGGTGCGGTATTATCAACGAAAAATTATTGGGTCCGTTTTTTTTTTCGCCGAAACATAACTGGTGATACCTATTTACAGTTTCTGGAAAACAAAATATCGGATTTTTTAGACAATATTAGTTTACAAGAACAGTATAAATTATGGTTTGTTCATGATGGATGTCTCGCTCATTCTACTAGAAATGTTTCTGAATGGTTAAATGGGAAATTTGGTACTAAATGGTTAGGACGAAATACCGATCCACGGTGGCCTCCTCGTTCCCCAGATCTTACCCCATTAGATTTTTTTTATGGGGATACTTAAAGCAAAAATTTCATAAGGATCGACAACTTAATAATGTTGAGAAACTTCTCGGTGCGTGTGATTTTTTGTTAATATTAATTCACATTAATTTACTTTTAACCTTCATTTGCTTTTTCAAGGATTTGCAGTTTGCAGTCAATAATTTAATAATTATTTGAAATGAAAATTTTGCACTTCAAATGAAAGTTTTTTAATGAGCATATTTTCTTCAGAAATGCTTCATCTTTGTTAGAAAGAACATTGGCGAAATTTCCAAGTTGTGTTTAATATCGTTGCAACAAACCTGAAGTTTGTGATTCCCTAAAAAATTAAAAATCCAAGTTAATTTCACAAGTATACTTAAATTTGAACGGAGTTATGCGAATCTGATCTGATTTTGATTAAACTATGAAAATGTTTATGATAATTATCAAAAAAATCAATTTTTCAAAAACTTTTTTGATTTTTTCTAAGAAAAAAAAAATCCTCTGGAGGCTATGTTTTGGTATCCAGGCATAACTTTTGATGCTAAATAACTTTTCTTAATAACATTTTGCTGAATCTTTCGAAATTAGGGTACTTTACTCTTGCACGATTTTAATATTTTTTGACCTACCCTGTATGCTGTTTGACTTGCAATCATTCTAAGTACACTTTATATGATTATCTAGAACGCACCAACTTTTGGCAATATTTTTATTTTGATTTTGTAGTTAATAAAAAAAAATTCCCATCTGTTACACACTTAAATGACCACACTGTATATATATATATATATATATATATATATATATATATATATATATATATATATATATATATATATATATATATATATATATATATATATATATATATATATATATATATATATATATATATATATATATATATATATATATATATATATATATATATATATATATACAGGGTGAGTCAACCAAGTGGCAACCCCCATTTATTTCTATTAGGATTAGCTGAAAAAATTAAATATAAAAGTGTTTCGAATTTCAACAATATATATATTTACGGTAACTGTTATTATACAGGGTCGGTGAAAAAGGCTGGGCGTGGTCTAAATGCAATTTTTTAAATAAGAACTTACATTTTTTTATTCATTTTCGGATTCTTCATAAAATTCTAGAAAAAAAATTATATTGAAGTGATATAGCTGAATCTAACGGTTTATGAGATATTAATGTTTAAAAATTGTAAAAAAGACCTGCGGCATAACATAAGATTTGTTATTTTATTGTTTGGTTTCTTGAGCGACGTTACTTGTACTTTTGTAGGAAAAACACCAGTTGATGCAAATGTTATTTGAGGTTTTGTCAGTATTAAAAATTTTACATTTTAAAGTATAAATTTGTATGGCGTTTAATCAAAAGTTCCCCATCAACGAATTAAGTGACATGATTTTACTAATTGGTGAATGTCAGCGTAAGATAAAAACTGCTAAACGTCTTTACCAAGAAAACTGTATATATATATATATATATATATATATATATATATATATATATATATATATATATATATATATATATATATATATATATATATATATATATATATATATATATATATATATATATATATATATATATACAGGGTGAGTCAACCAAGTGGCAACCCCCATATATATATTATGTATATTTATATATATATATATATATATATATATATATATATATAGGATTAGCTGAAAAAATTAAATATAAAAGTGTTTCGAATTTCAACAATATATATAATACGGTAACTGTTATTATACAGGGTCGGTGAAAAAGGCTGGGCGTGGTCTAAATGCAATTTTTTAAATAAGAACTTACATTTTTTTATTCATTTTCGGATTCTTCATAAAATTCTAGAAAAAAAATTATATTGAAGTGATATAGCTAAATTTAACGGTTTATGAGATATTAATGTTTAAAAATTGTAAAAAAGACCTGCGGCATAACATAAGATTTGTTATTTTATTGTTTGGTTTCTTGAGCGACGTTACTTGTACTTTTGTAGGAAAAACACCAGTTGATGCAAATGTTATTTGAGGTTTTGTCAGTATTAAAAATTTTACATTTTAAAGTATAAATTTGTATGGCGTTTAATCAAAAGTTCCCCATCAACGAATTAAGTGACATGATTTTACTAATTGGTGAATGTCAGCGTAAGATAAAAACTGCTAAACGTCTTTACCAAGAAAAATTTCCAGGTAGAACACAGCCAAGCCGTGAAGTTCTAAAAAAAACTCTACATCGGTTTAGACAAACAGGTGTTGCTTATCCTAAAAAGAGAAAAAAAAAAGAATTCATAATAAACGAAAACAATGAATTAAAGGTTTTGTTAAGTTTGGAAGAAAATCCTCAAGTAAGTTCACGAACTTTGGCCAGTGAATTAGATATAAGTCAAAGTACCGTTTCCAGAACATCTCGAAAACACAAATACCATCCCTACCATTTATCTTTGACGCAAGAACTTTATGATGATGATTTCGAAAATAGGGTACACTTTGGCAGGATCCTTCAGATGCATATTAATGAAGATACGTTATTTTTAAAAAATGTTTTGTTCATCGGCGAGGCTTCCGTTTAAGAGCAAGGGTGTAGTTAATAGGCATAATATGCACTATTATAGTACCACAAATCCCCATTGGATGAGAACAATTGACAATCAAAGAGTATGATCTCTTAATGTCTGGGGTGGGATTCTCGGAAACCGAATTATTGGACCTCATTTTTTTGACGGTGTTTTAAATGGAGAAATGTACCTACATTTTTTAGTGAATCATCTTCCAATTCTTTTAGAAGATGTTCCTATCCGAAAACGTCAAAACATGTGGTATCAGCAAGATGGTGCTCCGCCTCATTTTTCACTCAATGTTCGTTAGTATTTTGACCAGTTATATCCCAATAGGTGGATAGGAAGAGGAGGTCAAATTCAGTGGCCAGCAAGATCGCCTGATCTCACACCGTGCGATTTTTTCCTACGGGGATATGTCAAGGAGAAGGTCTACAAAGTTCCTCCGATTGACCAAGAAGATATGAAGGATCGAATAAGGAATGCATTTGTTGAAATTACGCCACAAACTCTTCAAGGCGTCCTTGAAAATATTGAGAGAAGGTTGGAAATATGCATTCAACAAAATGGGCATACGTTTGAACATTTGCAGTGAATTTAACGGAATAACCTGTTTTAAGTTTAAGTTGTAAGTTTTAAGTGGTGTTTTTTTATATTTTTAGTATTCTTGAATTACCTCGTATACTTACTACGTATTACTTCGAAATAATTCATGTTATAAATAACGTTGTGAAGATTCACAGGTCTTTGTTACAATTTTTAAACATTAATATCTCATAAACCGTTAAATTTAGCTATATCACTTCAATATAATTTTTTTCCTAGAATTTTATGAAGAATCCGAAAATGAATATAAAAATGTAAGTTCTTATTTAAAAAAATTGCATTTAGACCACGCCCAGCATTTTTGACAGACCCTGTATAATAACAGTTACCGTAAAAATATATATTGTTGAATTTCGAAACACTTTTGTATTTAATTTTTTTAGCTAATCCTAATAGTTTAAGAAATAAATGGGGGGTGCCACTTGGTTGACTCACCCTGTATATATGTATATTAATTTTTGCACTTTCGGGAACAATATTACTAAATAATGTAATGTATAGGTGCAAATTTAAATAATGTGTCAAATTATTGCAGGTAACAATTACAAATTTGATTAGTGTGCTTTCAAACAAGGAAGTCCCGTAGTGACAACATAAATAAACAAGTTGTCAGTGTCATTCATTTCGTGATTATAAATCGAAATGGAAACTTTTGACTTAAAAAAAAGTAGCTAAAGACGCGCTAGAAGATATTTTGCCGTCCAAATCAAGGAAAATGTATGAAGTGCAATATCAGACATTTGTAAGACAGTGCTGTGAGCGAAACGTGGAAAATTTCAGAAGACGCGCTTCTTGTGTTTTTTACGGAGCAATCTAGGACTTTATCATCTCTAACGCTTTGAGCACATTATTCTATGCTCAAGGTTAAAAACAATATCGACATAGCAAATTTCACCAGCTAATTGTTCTGCTGAAAAGAAAAAACGAAGGATATAATAAAACCAGGTTGATGAATTTTTAATGGTTGCCCCAGACAACCAGTTTTTAATGATGAGAAGGTAGCCCTTATTTTTAGTGTGGCAGATGCCTGTTGAAATTCCGTTACATTTTATACATGTGATTGTTGTAAATTAAATGATCTGTTAAAATATATATAGAAAGCGGCAAGCTACTTAAAACATAGGAGAATCTTGGAAAGGTTCGTATGTAGTCTCAAATAATTTGAAGAAAGGTTTAAGGTTAATCAAGGAAAGATGAGTTTCCCGTCTAAGACTGAAGGCGGGGTAGGGTGAAAAAGGGAGTAGGATATATGGTGGTGACAGCTTGTCAAATCATTTTGCTTTGTCCTTTAAACGTTGAATGACGAATTTCCAAAAACATTGAATGTACTTTAATGACAATTTTTTGCATTCAATAAATAATCTGTTTGTAACTACTCAAACAGATCTATGGTGTTGTTTTTTATTAACTATCGTGTTACAATGTTGATGACGTAACATAATATCTAACAAATGAAATTTGTTTTGTATCTAAACTCTGCTAACTTAACTGCATGTCATTTAGTCAGCCGGTAAGCGCTGTTGCCAAAGTAAATTTTGTTATATTCTTTGATGTGTCAGTAATATTTTTTTTTATATATAGATGGGTTGGTGCAAGTCAGAGTGGAAAGGAATTAGGTAGATTAGTACCAGGTTAGCACCCGGTTAGGCGCCGGAGCGCGGGGGGCACCATCAGTAAAGCAAACATATTTAGGGTCAGTGTCACATTAACTAGGCAACCAGTTCTACACATATTGTGTCGGAAGGGAAAATGGGCATTTATTTGGTTTTATTATCGTTAGAAATTTTAGTATTTTTTGACTTATAATTAATAAAAATGCGGATTAGGTTAGCGCAGGATTAGTTGGGGTCTGCATTAAAACACTGTTTTTTAACAAAACTTATATTGTTAGGTGGATGTGTTCCGTTAGCGTTAGGTTAGCACAGGTTCATCGATAAAATCATCATTAAAGCCATAAAATCACTTGCTAAAATCATCTGCGTGATTGACGATAGCGATTTAGGGTCCTGTGATTCATACTAAGTTAGGGTAGCACCAGGTTTGTTAATTAACTACCGTTAAACCGTTTTGTTTAAATTTATGAATACTATTTGTTGTATATTTGAAGAAAACCAAGTAAGTTTGGCAACAGTGCATATAATTTAGAATCTGTATTTTGTCAAAAACTTCATAATTGACAGTTTAGCATTGGAGAAGTAGTGAAATTTCTGAAGATTCTTAGTTATTTATGAAAAGTTTTGTGAGTTTTTTTAATAAAAAAACGCTTTATCCACGGTTTTTTTTTTTGATAAATATGGTAAATTTAAGGTAAGCTTCCTAACAAAACCAAAAAAGGTAAAAAATCGAGATGTATTAAATCGTACCAGACCCGTAAGTTGTACTAATGTAAATATTCATCTAAATATAAATAAATAGATTTTTTCAATTTATCCCTTTTTGACTTAGGTGTTGCTAAGATACATTTTAGCCCCTGGAGGCTAAATGAACCTCTTTAGTCCCTATTAGTCGGGACTAAAGGATATACTTTAATCCCGAAAGTGCAAAAAAACATTTTTTAACCTCATTAATTTCATAAGTTTCTAATTCTAAGTAAAATTTACAAAAAGAAAAAAAGATAATTTCTAAAAAAAATGTAGATTTAAAATAAGGCAAATAATTATTCAGACATTTTTTATGAACTAATGTTTCACATATTTTATTTATACCAGACTTTTTTTTAAATTGAAACGGCGAAAATAGAAAAAAAATTAATAGTGATAATTAAGCAAACTTTTATCAAGAATAACATTTTCTGAGAAATCAATAATAACAAAAATCCGATTTATAGGGAATATTACGTTCCACCCTGCATACGATAATAATTCAAAACTAGGTGGGGGTTGGAAATGTGAAATCGGTTTCCATGTAAACTGATTTTTCTATCATAGCGACGAACGTCAATGGGAAAAGGTAAAATTGAGAGTCCCGCAATAATCTCTTGATGGTTAAGTATCTTCCTTCCAAATTTGGTTTTAATCACTGAGCAATCATATTTTTTAAATTGTCAATAATAAAGTGGTGGGGGAAGGTCAAACGTTTATATCTTTGTTTTGGATGAACCCATTACATTGAAATTGGTGTCAGAAAATGCGTTTTTGTTTATCTTCACGTAGAGCTGTTAACTGTACCGCAATGATTCTACTAGTGGTAACTAGATGGCGTTTTTTAGTAATTTTTCAAATACGAATTTTTTCAAAAACATTCAATGACTTTTTTCTCATAATTTAATTTCAGGTTATAAAAGGTATCAAATAGTGAAATAAAAAATCTAGGTGCCTATTTAAATTTAAAAAATTGATGATGGTGGTCCGAAACCGACACGTCGGATTGAAAAACTAACCTTACCAATTTGTAGAGAAAAAGTGACAACGATGAAGTGAAAATTATTTTCATCTGTCATTTCAACCAAGCCCAAAAGGTAGAAAAACCATAAAAGTTATTTTTTGTTTTTTCTTGTTTTTCTAAAATTGTCGGCTTAGTTGAAATGACTTTTTGATACTTTTTCAATCCGACGTTTCGGATTCGGTCGATATTAATATCATTATTCGATACCTTTTATAATCTTAAATTAAATTATGGAAAAAAAAATTAAAATACCATTTGACTTTTTTGAGAAAATGTGTATTATTTGAAGAATTACGAAAAAAAACGCCATCTAGCCAAAAAGCGCTTTTTCTGACACCAAGTTCAATGTAATCGGTTCATTCAAAAAAGAGGTATAACCGTTTGAAAGAAAAAAAGTTTAATCTTCTCTCACCACTTTATTATTGAAATTAAAAAAAAATGATAAAGAGCAAAAAGTTGCATAATTGCCTGAAGAATACAATGCTTATATTTTCGACAAACCCTAATTAGGAAAATCTAAGAGAAAATCGGCATTTCCATTTTTGAGTTGCTGTTACGCCCCCTAGAGGCCAGTTTTCGAACTAATAATAATTTCCAGCGATTTTTCTTGGCCGATTTACCCATAAATATTCTTCCCCATAATTGTCTGATCAACGGTTCTTAATTAATTCTTAATGGAACACCCTGTACAGCTACAAAACTGGTTAGTGAAAAGCTATTTTATACAGCGGAATTGGTTTTAAAAATACCAATGTCTTACCACGTTTTTTTTATAACTAGAACTCCATGAAAACAATGGTGAGTTTGAAGTTTCTTTGTTGCAGTAAAAACGAATAAATATTGTACATAAGATGTGACTTAAAAATTCGAGAGTTGTTTATCGTACTCCAGGCGGTAGGTAGGTTTTGAATGGAAAAAATAAAACAGTATATTTTTTTCAATAGTTCAGATTTGGGGAGTCACGCAATAGTTCGTTTTCTCTCAATCATGACATAAATATGGTGAAATAAGAAATAAAAATGTATAATATTATCTACGAAAAAGTGCGTCGACGCGCATCAGTCACTTTGGCGTAGCTGCTGCGACGACAAAACTTGTTTTACGTAAAAAGTATATAGAATCTTTTTTGTAGATAATTTTATAAGCTTCAATTTTATATATCACAATATTTATCGCATGATTAAGAGAAAACGAGTTATCGCACAAAAACCAACATCTTTTACCTATTGCGATTGCGTATTTATTGAGAGGGGTAGAATTTTTATATGTTTTTCCTGACTCTCAAATTAAACTATTAAAGAAAAAAGTACACTGTTTAATTTTGTCATTTTCACATGATTATTTGACCCACCGCCTGGAGTATTATCGTCCGATTCTTGCACACTGGTTGTGACCTGGCCGGTCGCGCGTTCTAACAGTAGTACCTCGTTTTAGAGCCCTTTTTCGGCTTTGGGTGTCGCTGTCATACGTATTCCAGGGGGGTCTTTTTGCCCCTGCACTTCTTCTCCAGAAGCCGTTCGAACAGCTTCTTAAATTCGGAAAATACCCACACCGATGACGTGAGTAACGTTAGGAACGCCATATCTGAAAAGAAGAAACAATCGGGTCATAAACCATTTTTTTTTCTTTTGTTGTAAGATGAAAGCAGATGCCATATGAAACCTCCCAAACGCGGAATTTTTTTATTAAGCTGATTCTTCAATTCCCCAATAAGTATTCAAAAGTCAAAAACCGTAAAACTTTGGCACCACAAGAAAACGAGAACTAAAGCGTCTCGAAATTTAGAATATGGCAAAACGGTCAGCAAAAATTTAATTTCAATTTGAGTTTACTTGTTAAGTCTTTATAACTGAACCAGAAATTTGTTACACTGCTTGCTTTGAATATAAAGCTCAGCACACTAGTCTTAATGACATTAAAATATAAACGATTTCAATCACACCATTCACAATTTTTTTTAACATCCTCAGATGCAATGCCGATTAGCGAGTCCGGACTTTTATGGGTCCATAAAACAGTGGTTGTCATGAGCAAAGACTGTGTCAAGACCAGTCAGGTCATTTATGTAGAAACTGGAGAGTACTTTATTTCTAGATCGAATGATTTGGTTTCTGCCAGAGAGGTAAAACTCAAACTATTTCAGGGTATTCCCCCTAAAGCCATAATGGAAAAGTTTCTCCCAGCCTTGGAGCAATTACAGAACCCTGCTGAGACCACATCGCCTTCATTTAGGCTTATATACAGGATGTCCACTAATTAATGGTACACCACAAAATTGCAGATTCTATGGGCGAAAATATTGCTATTTAACCAATCTTACCTCAGTCCAAAAGTCGAAAATATGTGGTGTCAAAGTTGTAATTTCCTTTTCGTGTTTTCTTAATGGGTTATCAAAAGGGTAACAGAACAGCACGAAATTAGGAATTCGGGTTTTTTTTTTCAGGCGAGAAATTCAAATCTGTTCTTAGTTCAGATGCTACTTGTAGATGGCGCCACTTACGGTTAATTAAAATAAATTTCTTTAAAATGATATAACTTTTTTTATATGTTTGGTGTTTTAGCCTAAATGTTAAATATTACGTATTTTCCACTTTTTATGCAAAAAAGGTATACTTTGTAAATGACGCATCGTTTAACTGATATAGTCAAAAGCAGTGTTATCGTGCGGGTTATACGATTTATCAACGACAAAGTTTTTAAGTTTGTTTTTCTTTTATTATGTGTAAACATATCCTCCGCATAAAATCCGGAAGATGAATTAGATAGACCTATGATATTTTCATATGAAAAAAAGAGGATAAACATATAAATACCAGCAGTTGCAAAAATCTTTGAGCGATGTCACTTCAAAGTCAGATTGACAAGTCAGTGACAAAATGAGTAATAGAAAACAATTTTCGGGTTTTTTGCATCCACAAGCGGAAAAAATGGTATTAAATGTAATAAAATATTACAAAAATGAAAATTCACCGGCCAATTTCCAGGAGACAGTAGCAAAAGCTCTGGGAATCGGTATATGGACTGTGCAGAAAATTGTGCATGAAAAAAAAGCACGATTTACTACCGAAGAAGATTAAGAAATGTACAGGGTGATCAGTTAAGGGTAGCGAGCGGCCATATCTCATAAAATATTGGTCGTATAGATTTGAGAAAAAAAAATCGTAATAAAAGTCGCCAAGAGAAATTGCTGAAAATTATTTTCGAGTTTGTCAAACGTCCGCTAGAGGGCGTACCAACCAACACCAAGTAGAAAAATGGGGTTTTTATAGAATTTTGCCTAATGAAAATATATCGATGATATGATTTTCATATTTAGTGACCATTTCCCTACACTTTTTGTCTAAAATGTTTTGTTCTATATATCAAAATAAAGCGGTGGGGGAAGTTCAATTGTTTTTTCAAACAAACCAAGATGTCTCCCGTTTCTTTTGACCGATTTTAGCAAACTTAGGCTCATATGAAAGAGCATAATTTGCACTACAAAACGCTTATTTGGTTTTGAATTTTTAACTTTTGCTGGCGTCGCTAGATGGCGTTAACTGAATTAGTAGCATATTTTTTAGTTTTTTTCAAAAAAAAAACAAATGTAATGGTATATTCATTTTTACATATTTTAAAAGGAGATAAGTTTCTCTATAATTTAATGAAAATAATTTATCATCTACCTTTTTTTGAACCGTTGATATTGACCAAAATATTATTTTATTTTATTAAAATATGGCACGCCACTGCTTTTTGTCAAAATAAAAATCATTTTCGTAATCACTTATTAGTTGCTAACAAAAATAACCTCTTGACTTTTTTTCGTTAGACGAACGGTTTTGGATTGAAAAAATAAGATGTTGGATAGTTTTATTAAGATTTTTCATTGTTTGCTAAAATCGGTCAAAAGAAACGGGAGATATCTTGGTTTGTTTGAAAGAACAATTGAACTTCCCCCACCGCTTTATTTTGGTATATAGAACAAAACATTTTAGACAAAAAGTGTAGGGAAATGGTCACTAAATATGAAAATGATATCATCGATATATTTTCATTAGGCAAAATTCTATAAAAACCCATTTTTCTACTTGGTGTTGGTTGTTACGCCCTCTAGCGGACGTTTGACAAACTCGAAAATAATTTTCAGCAATTTCTCTTGGCGACTTTTATTATGATTTTTTTTTCTCAAATCTATACGACCAATATCTTATGAGATATGGCCGCTCGCTACCCTTAACTGATCACCCTGTACACGAAAAAAGCCAAAGACTTAAGTGACAATGTAAAAATGGATGTTCGTAATGCAATTCACGATTTATACACATCAAAAACTAATAAAAGTGATATTTTTAGACGAGACTTGGATATTTTCTAATGGACGTGGTTCGAAATCTTGGCAGGACGAGTCTGTAAAAAGTGTCAAGAGAAAAAGAGGATGTGGGACGGGAAAACGATTCATCATTTTGCATGTAGGTTCTTCAACAGGATTTCTCCCAGGTGCAAGTTTACTGTTTTCTTCAACATCCAAAAGTATAGGCTATCATGATAATATGAACTGTGAACTGTTTGAAAAGTGGTTAAGTCTTTTGCCTTTCGATTTTTTGATGTACATTTCTTAATCTTCTTCGGAAGTAAATTATGTTTTTTTTCATGCACAAGTTTCTGTACATTCCTTATACCGATTCTCAGAGCTTTTGCCACTGGCTCCTGGATATTAGCCAGTGAATTTTAATTTAAATTTTTTTTTATCAGAATTGACACCATTTTTTGCTTACTTTTTTAGTACATTTGTAATTTTGTAGGCAATAAATAAATAATTATGGAATAGTTGTTCCAATTTTAAAGCGTGTTTAAAATAAGTAAATTTTTTTATTAATTATAAGACAAAATTTGATATATAAAAATCGGTAAAATAGCTTTACCAGAAACTCAGGGCTAACGAAAAATACAGGCTATATATATATATATATATATATATATGATTACTATTTATTTTCTTGGGTTAGGGTCCTCGTGAATTAAATTAAAACATTTCGTTTGACAGAACTCATGTTACAAAGTTTTGACGTTTCGATCAACTTGGTGATCTTCATCAGAATACAATTTTTGGTCTATAAAGAAATTTATAAAAATCAGGAGATAGACTAGAAAAACAATTCGATGTCTTACCTCATTAAAAAATTGTAGTCTATCTCCTGATTTTTATAAATTTCTTTATAGACCAAAAACTGTATTCAGATGAAGATCACCAAGTTGATCGAAACGTCAAAACTTTGTAACATCAAACGAAATGTGTTAATTTAATTCACGAGGACCCTAACCCAAGAAAATAAAAAGTAAAAATCATATATAAAGGAAGGTCCAAGAAAAACAAGTTATTCCTATATATATATATATATATATATATATATATATATATATATATATATATATATATATATATATATATATATATATATATATATATATATATGTATTTTTCGCATGCATGGCCCTTAATTTTAGACTGAACTTCGAAGAAATCGGATAAGTAGTTTTTTAGCTATGCCGCGAACAGACAGACTGACGGATAGACATACCTACAGACAGACGAAATTGGGAAGACATGTTTTCCGGCATCTAGGGATCCTTAAACGTAAAGATCTGAAAAAATCTGACGAGGGAAGTAATAACTAATTATCTTGTGTTTTTAACAAAAGTATAATATTTTTGCAAAATAAATTTTTTTTGTTATCACAATAAAAAAAACAAGTTTTCTTTGCACAGCGGTGGCCCGCATTTAAATAAATGACACTGTATAAGTGGTTAGATTTTTAGGTCAAGCGGGGCTCATAATTTTTGGTGATTGACAAAAAAATCTCACTTTCCACTGATTCGAATCGTGGATTGTTCCACTGATTCGAACCGCCTTCCGACTTTATTAAGGCGTTTGCCATTTTGTGTATTTTTGTTTTTGCCAACCAAACATTTTTAACGAAATACATATTTAGCGAATTTTCTTATTTAGTCCCTCGGCCTTTAATATTTAAAATAATATTAAGTGGCTATCTTAATAATATTGCGTAATATAACAAAAAAACTATTTTCTTTCTCCCTGTATATTTGTAAATAGCCCATCGAGATTTAATAGCTCGATAAAAGAATCACACAACATTTTGGTATTCACTGTGTTTTCTGATTTGATTCATAATGTTTGTGACCTTTGGACCCGCACGATAAGACCGCATTCGACTATATCTGCATATCAATACACTTTTTCAAATTCCAAAAATTTTAGTCAATATTTAAGGGTTAAAAATGGCGGCCCCAACATAGCAGACTAATTTTAAAATTTTTGCAATTTGATTAAAATTCGACATTTGGGGATATTTTAGACTGCACATATGAATTTTTGTTAACATTTAATAATTCAAGAACATTTGTATAGATTCGGCTGAAAGAGGGTCGGCATCTGGGGGTATCTGAGAATACATATCACAAATTTTTAGTAAATATTTAAAAAATCAGAGTAGGAATGCCCAGATTGCGAGCGAATTTTAAAATGTATGTAGATTTGATTAAAAATCGATATTAAGTGTGCAATTCATAAACTTTTAGTAATAAATATTCAAAATGGGGATGTCATCAATCAATCTGATAAATGCTTTTTTTTTAGATATTTTTAAACATTTAATTAGGCCACCACAATGGTGTTCCGCCATTTTGAACATAATCGATTCAGTAATTTACTGCACTGACTGTTATAACATTTTATTAAGCCGCCTTTTTTGGATTTGTAGTAAAACTTCCAGTTGATGGAAATTTTTCTGCAAAATTTGGATAAAAGCAATGTTTTGGTAATAATTTTTTAACATTTCAATAGGCCGCCATTTTGTTCTGCCATATTGGATTTTTACCAAAATGTTACCACGTCATCTTCATATGACCTTTAATTTTTAACTACAACTTGAAGTAAATAGGATAAGTAGTTCTTGAGCTTTGACGCGGACAGACATACAGACCGACCGACGGAACTGAGAAAACATGTTTCTTTGCGACTAGTATTCTAGTCCTCTTGCAAGGAAAATAAAAAGAAACAAGCGCTATAAGATATAAATAGAATAGCCACTTGCCATATTTTTATTCCATGTTAATAGCCAAATTTAAAAAATAAAAGATTTTTTTTAATATTCAATATCCTAAATCTTAATTTTTAACCAGTTTATAACATGTTTACAAACACATTTTTTACTTTTAATTACCGAAACCATTTAAATTACTTTACCTCACAACACTTAAATACAAAATTGGTCCAACTCAAGTGGAAATTTAAAAAAAGTCCGAAATCATCCGAAACCTTATTATTTCCCTAATTTTCATCCAAAATCTAGTGATTTTCGAAATTGCAGTAAGTTTTTTTCGACTATTCCCCAGTAAATAATAATACTTTACGTTAGGTTAGCATATAATGGCATCTAGGTAATTATTGGGAATATTTACAATTTTAATATTTTAATTATTTGAAAGGAAAAACTATGTTAATCGTCAAAAAAATTACTTCGGAGACTTTCTTGTATCATTTTTCTTCTGATAAATCTCGCTGTTTACTTCATGAATTTAAAGGGCCATTTTTTGCAAACTCGCATTGCTGCACCATAGTTAGGGCAATTAAAGTTCCTAGTATCGTAACGTCCAAGATAAAGTAAATAAAACTTATTCATTAAATATTTAAAAAATCAATGTTCTAATCTCACCGCACTCAAGCATTCATGTATATTAAACATTTATAAATAAAACATTTGAATTTGCTGACAGTTTTGACATAATTTTGGATTTCGAGAAAACGTCTTTCTCCAATTCTATCCGTGCCAAAGCCTTACGGTTTCTGCGCATGAAGTCAGATATATTAAATTAAGATAAAAAATGATAATAAAGTCCTAATCACCAAATATAAAATTATTATACTTACCCCATGCCGTGAGCGCTTCCGTCTGAAACACTCCTTGGAGCGGAGGAACGTAGACCACCAGAAGTTGACCGAGCACGCACGCGCCGACAGCCACCAAGAAAAACGTGTTCGAGAAAAGTCCCAGCTGAAACACGCTCTTGGTCTGAGAGCGGTAGGACAACGCGTTCCACATGTCGAAGAAGACGAAACAGGTAAATGTCATGGTGGTGTCGCGGGCCGTCACGCCATCAGCGGTCATCTGGAACAAACGTCAATTTATTAAAGATAATAACAATATTAATAATAACCTAGAACAAGAGATCCTATTCCTCATGTAATCTTCAAACGTGACACACATAAAATCCTGAAGACCATCAACTAACACATAATTCCCGAGTACATAACGAATACGAGCACAATTGAGGACATTCATACAGTGATTTACGCAGCAGCTATGACCACGATAACATAGAACAATCAGAAACTCCCGCCACGACACAGAAATACCGACAGCATAAAATGAAAATTCAAATGGCGGATAAGGATCGAAAAGAAAATTAACAAAATTAGAAAATAATTGGGACAATGGACCCAATTCATGAACGGCAACAAGTCAAAACGTATGACACAAAGTGTAGAGAAAATCAAATCTACATCTCCTGATCACACGCTCACAGAAATCCTTGATACTCTGAAGCAAAAATTTTCCCTGTATGCCGCAAGACTCCGAAGATACAAAGAGTCAAATGAAAGAAAGGACGCTAACAACCTGTTCCGAAGAAGCGAAAAACAGTTCCACCAAAAAAACATGAGCAATGAGGAGACACGAGTAATAGAACCACTGACCAAATAAGAGATCACAGAATACTGGAAAATCATTTGCTCAAAACCGAAACTACACAATAATAACGCTTCATGGATTAAAGCGGAAGAAGACAGACTCAAGTGCTTGGAGGAATAAGAGGACTTTGCAACGACAACACAAGAAGTTGCAGCAACAATCAAATACACGCATAACTGGAGATGTCCTGGAATAGATAACATTCATAACTTCTGGTACATGAAGGTCTCACTCGCCAAATTAATGAAATTATTTTTAGTACACTCCCCAGCTTTCTCACCCAAGGAATAACATACCTTAAGCCCAAAAACTCAGACAATAAGGACCCGTCAAATTACTGACTTATTACGTGCCTTCCAATCCTATATAAGATCACCACAGCCACAATTACCAGGAGAATAGAACAACATTCTAACGGAAGAGCAAAAAGGGTGCAGAAAAAACAGCCGAGGGCCCAAGGAGCAGCTAATTATAGACAGCGTCATCATAGAACAAACCAGAAAAAATTATAGAAACCTTCATATTGGTTACACAGAATATGAAAAAGCTTTTAATTCGATACTTCACAGTTAGCTAACCAGACTGCTAGAATTATACAAAGTCAATAAAAGTATAAGGCAATTTCTTACTCAAATCAAGAATACGTGGAAAACTAAAATCAACTTGAGAACATAAAGAGAACACATCGAAACAAAAGAAATCTACATCAGATGAGTTATATTCCAAGGAGACAGAATGGAATGAAAAAGCTTCATATACTACCCTACGACGGAAACAATCAACAATGAACCCATAGATAATATGCTCAAAGAAGAAACATACAGATACCTAGGCTTCTATCAAAGCACCAAAATTAACCACACTGATATCAAATCCTAGCTCAAGACAGAATTTAAAATCAGACTTACAAAACTACTAAAAACAAAACCGAACTTCAGAAATCTAACGAAAGCTATTAACACCTTCGCCATACCTATTCTCACTTATTCGTTTGGTATCATTAAATGGTCACACACAGACATAGAAAACATTCACATTCTCATACGTTCTGAATTCACTAATCACAGGAAGTTACATCCCAACGCATGCAAAGAAAGACTCACCATCGAGAGAAAAGAAGGAGGGAGGTGAATTATAGATATACAATCGCTAAATAAAAAAACACATTTACGAATTCTTTCACAACAAACAAACTACCCTCCACAAGGCAATAGTGAAGGCAGACAAGAATTATACACCGCTGGACCCGTCTCAAATGAGCAGACGCACACATTCACATCCAATGACGACTAGAAAAGATGAACACCTGGTCTGAAACAACACTCCACGGAAGACACAGATACACCATATATAAAAAGCTTTCATATACGCGTTTGCAAGAAGGGCATTCCTGCTTACCATCCAGGACAAAGTCATAGCAACCAGAAACTACTAAAAGCACATCATCAAGGACACAACGTGACAAACAAACACGACAGCTGCAGTAGATGCCACCAGCAGGGAGAAACGATCGATGACATAACGAGTGGATATAGAATAATGGCCGGAACTGAATACACCGCGAGATACAATTCAGCAGCGAAGGTCGTTCATGAAGCATTAGCCACAAAATACAAACTAACCAACATCCATACTTGAAAACGAAGGCTATTGACAGCCACACAGATAACACAATCCCCGCAAACATACCCGATATCACTCCATTTCAATCCAAAAAAGAGAAGGTCACTTATTTAATTGACATGGCTTTCCCCAACGACGAGAATCTAAACGAAATACAGTGAGAAGATTGCCAAATACACCGACTTGGCAATGGAAGTAAAAAAGCTGTGTAAACAGGAAAGAGTCATCATTGTTCCTCTCGTCATATCAGTAATAGGCCTCAGCCCAACAACGTTTACACCGCATTTGGCTCAATTAGGACTTAATACAGACATTCACAGGAACATCCAGAAATTGGTCATTTTGAAAACATGTTGTATCATTAGATCATTTATTAATACAAGTTATTTTTTTCCATTTCCCTTTTTTTAATTTTTATTCTTTGTACTGACTTGGTATAATCCCGTTAGTGTAAAACACAATCACAGGAATACTGTGAGACAACAAATCATAAAAATAATAATATTAGACGCAAAAAATGTATACATACTTCTTTATTGAAAACCCATAGCGTCCCGGCTACTATAAACGTCGCAGACAACAACACGTTGATGATAAGTTTTTTGGTAATCATAGGTTCTTTGGTGTCACGTGATTTTTGTTTGACCACGTCGTCGCTGACTGGTTCCACTCCCAAACTTTGGGCGGGCGGTCCATCCATCAAAATGTTTATCCACAGAATCTGATAAAAGTGCAAAAAAAATTTGAGTGAAAAAAATAGATAACCACCTCAACTTTTGTTTCAGTTTTTTTTGTTTATACAAGGTGAAAAGTTAACTACTACCAATATTTTAATAAGTCAAAGTAATGATCATGTTAAGCAAAAAAAAAAGTCTTATATAAGTGAAGGGTCAACACTTAACCGTTTCTGAGAAAACGACTAAATATTTTACTCATTTTATTATTCCAGAGAGAAAAATTCGCAAAATTAATTAAAAATATTTGGCTATTGAATGAAGTACCCTAATTTCAGAACACACGATCCGGTAACATGGAACGAAACCCATCTGCCATTGCAGTTGCTTTTCTCCAAATTGCCATTGTAAGTAGATAAGAACTTCATATTATCAAGATACTTTTCTTTTTGTGCGTGTTACAAAATGTATACAACAGTCGAATATGCTTATTTACAGTAAAGTGTGACAAAACGCATATCTAGCTGCAACAATTTATCGGGAAAGATTTCAAAGATTATTACGTCAGCGTCTACGCGTACGTGACCAACGGATCTTTAAAAGAAAGATTTTTAGGATTTTTTGACGTTAGCGATAATAGAACAGCAGAGAGCCTTTTTCATTTAATACAAAACAGCTTAGAGCCTTATGACTTTAAAAATAAATTGGTCGCGCAGTGTTACGATGGGGCTAGTGTTATGGCAGGTGAAATAAATGGGCTTCAAACAAAAGTTAGATCTATTGCTCCTTTAGCTATGTTTACTCATTGTTGCGCCCACAGATTAAATCTAGTTTTACAAGAGGGAACAAAACTGATTACCCAAAGTCGTATATTTTTTGCCACTTTATTAGGAATACCAAATTATTTCCACCAATCACCAAAACGGTCTTTTAGGCTTAATCAGATAGTAGGTAAAAGAATTCCGCGAGTTGTAGAAACGCGATGGTATACACGGTCTAAAATTTTAAACTTAGTGGCTAATGAATGGGACAATTTAATTATAGTATTGAAACTATTATTAATGACTTAAGTTCTGGAACAGAATCTATTAATAGTGCAAAAGGATTTCTAAAGCATTTTAATGATTTCGAATTTTGCCTTTTAACGCATATTTATAAACAAATTTTTAGTTGCACTGATGTACTGTTTCAAATATTACAGTTAAAGCATTTAGATATAAATTACTGCATTTCGCAAATAAACCTTGCCAAGCAACGAATTATTGAATTTAGAAACGAGGACCATTTCAAAGAACTTTTCAATATTGCTAAAAAAGCCACTATTCTGCCAACTAACACACGTCGAGGGCAATGTTCTAGCGACTTTGATATTTTTACTAAATATAAAATATTATATTTCGAAATAATAGATTGTATAATTCTTCAATTAGGGACGCGGTTTGAAAATTTAAATAATTTAAATTTCTTTGCTTTAGTCGATTGCACAAAATATTCGGAATATGTTAAATGCTTTCCAGACGACTTATTAAATAATTTATTAAAAAATTATCCAAACATTTTTGACAGAGATAGATTAAAGAATGAGCTTTCTGTATTGTATAGGGATGAACAATTTTCAAATTTAGATGTCGAAAAAAGTCTAGCTTTGTTATTTAAAGATTTCAAAGCAATTTTTGCGGAAGCATATAAGCTTTTTATTTAGTTTTAACTATTCCCGCAACAAGTGTATCGGCCGAACGAAATTTTTCATGTCTTAAACGGATCAAAACCTACCTAAGAAACACAATGACACAAGAACGGCTTTCGGGTTTAGCAATGATGTCAATAGAGCAGGAATTACTGTCAGAACTTAGTGAAGACCAAAACTTTTACGACCAAATTATAGATAAATTTGCAACCTTAAAAGACAGACGTATAGATTTAATGTACAAAAAGTAGTTTTTTTATCTTATTTCATACAACTATTTATTTTAAGTTTTAATAAACTAAATTATGTTTTTATTATCGCAATCACCGCTATATTTTAGTGATAGGTGTACATATTTTACTTGTTTTGTTTACTTTTTATTTACTTTTTTTAGTTTATTTTTTTAGTTTTTAATGGTTTAGTAGGGCTATGGGCGATGACCTCCATTAAAAAAAAAAGGTCAACGCGTCGCAGAATAATACCTCATGGGTGACGTGGAAATTTATTCACATTTAAACAAAATTAACCTCATGTAGCCTCACCCTTCAATATACTCACGAGCCGCCACTGAGCTGAAACAATTTATCGGGAAAGATTTCAAAGATTATTATGTCAGCGTCTACGCGTACGGGAAACAGGAATTGTAATACCAATGAACTAATTTTATTAAATTTTTATTTTTAGAGTCATATAAACATTAGCGTACCGTGGTGGTGAAATTGTTTACGAAAACCATCTTCATATCAAATTTAGATTAAAAACACTCCAGCTACTTTCCAAGCAGTCTTTTAATTGAAAAATATACTAGATTCAAGCCCAATAAAAATTATTTAAAATTTTAGAATAAATACACAAAATAGTTTTTATATTGAATATTATGATCTAACTAGTGAAACTGCAATGTTGCCGCTTCGCCAAAAAATCGTGAATTCTAAAACGGCCATACTTCCTAACCTCTCTATTGGTGACCTATAAAAGCTCTAAATTCTTGTATTTTTTCCTGTTAAAATATTTGTATTAATTTCCATTTAACCTTTTATTTTGTGATCCACATACGTTAAATAATACAAATAATGCGACAACTTACTTGCATAGCATTTAAGGGGTTTGGAATATCCATAATAGTGGCTAGCGCCACAAGGGCTAAAGCAGCTATCGATGTCGACAATTGAAATCCGACAAAATTCCTGATATTATGGAATATGCTTTTCCCTTCTTCAATGGCAGCTCTAAAAAACGAAAAAGTACTTTATACATATTTGCCATAAAAAATATATTTCTTACAATAATAGTTATTTATTATACAAGGGAAAAAGGATTAGATTTTAGCTGGAGAGTTAAAATCTAATATTTTTCCCCTGTATAATATAATATTAAAAATAGTTAAATGAAGTCAAAAAATTATCCATGTGAAATTTGAAGTTTTAAACTGGTAGGCTGCGTTGCTAAGGAAACCTTAAAAGTAATCAAATATCTGTCAATTTATTTATGTGATTTGATTTAAAAATTGCAAACTTAGTGGTTTTTTGGTGGTTATTGTGAATAATATAAAGTTGAAAAATGTCTGATTCCCAGTTTTTTCTGACTCCACCAGTTAGTAGGAACACTGAAAGTAGCTTGACAAAAATTATTACCAGCTAAATCGCGGAAAATTTACCAAACCGCGTATTCAAGATTTATAGAATGGAAGATGAAAAAGAAGTTCTTTCTCGGAGACGGAGTTATTGGCTTATTTTTCGGAACTGGCACAACAACAAAAGCCATCAACAGTGTGGTAGAATTATTCAATGCTTAAAAGTATGTTACAATCCAATAATAATGTAGACATTTCAAAATATTTCAAACTAATTACCTTTCTGAAACAAAATGTGAAAGGTTACACGCTCAAGAAAGCTGCGATTTTTACGAGTACACAAATTACTAATTTTTTAAATAATGTTCCTGATAAAGTTTATTTAATGGCCAAGGTTGTTGTTGTATTTGGGATTGGAGGAGCTTGTCGAATTTGTGAACTCAGCCAGGTAACGTTAATCATTGTGAAACGTATGCAAACAAAGAATGATATAAACAGAAGATTTGTAGTTACTGAAGAATATATTAAATTTTACCGAATATACGTCGTCCAGCAGCAGCAAAGGATTGCCGCCTATTTTAACCATATCGCAATGGAAAATGTATCAACAAGGTTGTGGGTACAAATCAGTTTTAAGGTACCTGAAACAGTAGCTAATTTTCTTCAATTTGAAAATGCTAAATCATATACAGGTCATTCATTTCGAAGATCGTCTGTTACAGTTTTAGTTGAATGTGGGGGGAGACTTGATGACACTAAAGAAACATGACGGTTGGAAGTCATCAACGGTTGCTGAAGGGTATGTTGATGAATCGGTAGCACAAGGTAGGGCAGAAATAGCTAAAAAAGTGTTTAGAACGTGTGGCAATCTCAACGGCAGATGTGTCCATGGCAGAAAAAAATTTTTTATTTCAACCCAAGAAAATTCAACTGTTGTACCGAATAGTTCAAGGAACATATCATTCATGCAGTGCACATTTAATAAGTGTACTTTTGATATAAAAGAAATGTACCTTTTGTATAATAATATATATTATAAAATTAAATATCTACCTTTACTTATGTGTATATATATCCGGAAAAAAGTTCAATTTTTTTCCCCAGGAAAGTAATTTCATAAAAAGTGATGTTTTGTTACCTGTCAACAGGGGTTAAATGTCAAGCTTTTTTCCCGTCACAAAAAAAATATTTTGAAATACTGAGAGGTAGGAACCTTGATTTGCAGTCAGAACAATGTAAACAAAAATAAACGAGCTTAGGTATGCTATTAAATAAACCCGCTGTAATAACAGATTTTAATTTAGATTGGCAGTTAAACGACTGTTATACAAATGGGTAAAGAAATATTACTAATATTACTCTCACCACCTTTGACATATTATATGTGAATGGAGGGAAAAAATAAAGTTTATCATTATAACTTTACAGCAGTGCTTAAACTTACGTCCGACAAGCTATACGCTCATTTACTTTAATCATTGCAAAAAAAACATACATGATGTTATGAAAGGGAAGCAATTTTTAGAAACTTACCTATTTGTAACGTAATTCGATTCTTCGATCATGTTTTGCAAATTTGTCAATGACGTCATCATAAAAACGTCGATGCTCCGACATATTTTGGAGAAGTTTATTTTCAATGGACAACAGCGATGTATGCGAAAGTCTCTCCTGCCCCGTTGAATTTCTCACGAAATTTTTTATACGTTTAAGTGTTGAAAAACTGCGTTCTACTGATGAACTTGTGGCAGGAATTGTCAATACTAATTCACACAATTTCGACACTTCGGTGTAGGCATTTTCCAGCTCTTTGTCTTTGCATTAGTTCCTTAGCGTTATTTTTTACGCTAATGTCATCAGTTTCGTAAATCACTTTTAGTTCAGATCGCAGTAACGCTCGGTCGTCCAAGACTGGCCATAATGAAGAAGAAGAGATTTAAAAGCATCTTCTGGAAAAGATTTTCCTTTAAATGCATCAAAATTGCAGAGCTCGAGGAATATAAAATCATTTAAACCGTTAAATCTATAGTTTATTTGTTGCTGAATTTGATCGACTATTTCATAAAAGAGGCGTCTGTATGATGTTTAAACATGTCTGCTATTCATTCTGGGTACATGTTGTGCGACTCAATTTGATCGAATTTTTATACTACAAAAAAGAGCTGTTCACATTGTATATTCAAAGACGCTTGGCTTGTGGCTCTACATTTAATGTCATCGTTTTCTCTCAAAATAGGTTAGTCATCTCCCTTTTGGCTTAACATGGACTTAAAATCATCCTCTTTTTTTTTTAGGCAAAAAGCAATATCATTTGTTTTAGTTTGTAATATATTAAAAACATTGGCCGAGAATGGAAATATTTCTGAAAATATGTTCAACAAATAATTAAAATTAAAATCTCGTTTCAAACAGTCCAAAAACCCCCTCGAACTATTTGTTGCTTCTAAGTCCCACGTTTCATTATTTTCTATTATATTCTCAAATAGTTCAATCAGTGATTCACGATTTTCAGATACTGTTAACACAAGTCTTCCATTATAGTTCCACCTAGTAGGAGCTACTTTGGGCAATCGTTTGTGGACAATGGAGTCCAAAGCTTGTGTACGTTTTGTTGACTTGGAAAAAAAGCAGCCATGCCACTTAAAGTAACGAAAGATACTTTACACTATTTAATGTGATTGATGGACTGGGATAAAACTAAATTTAATTTATGAGCAAAACATGGATAAACACAGTACTTGGGGAAGTTTCTTGAACTTTAGTTTGCAGACCCCCTAATTGTCCTGCCATCACTGCAGCTCCATCATAGCTTTGAGCAACTAATTTTTTCTCTCCATTAATTTGTTTAGTCACGTTATAAACTACGGTATATAATGCACCTGCTGTACGATTTTCGAACACATTCTTAAAACCTAAAAATCGCTCTTGAATACTTCGGTCTGTTTTAACGTAGCGTATTACTATAGATAACTGGCTAAAATTAGTAATATCAGTTGTTTCGTCCAGAACAATAGCAATGAACCGCGCCTCGCCAATCTCCTGCTTAATTCTTTTTAGAATAATGGTTGCAACAGCGAAAATTAAATCATTCTGGATTCGATTCGACGTTCCGCGAAAAACGCTAGACTGCTCTAAATGATTTTTTAAGCAATCATTATATTTAGCCATTAAACTAAGTAAATCTTGAATATTTCCTATATTTGAAGAAACCCTTGTTTCGTCATGACCCCTAAATCCCAATTCGTGCTGTCCGAGCTGTCTTAATATTTGCCTATTTTTATCGACTAGTTCATTGTGATGGCGTTGACTAATTTCCAACTGTTTATTAAGGCCGTGTTCAATTCTGGTTTTGCAGAAGACTTTTTCTTTTATGACGGCCTGCAAATGCGCTTTAGACATAATGTGTCTTTTTACAGCTTTATGGAAATTGTTTAAATCGGAAAAACCAGTTGTATTCCGGAGACCTTTTTCATTTTCAAAAAGTAAACATGGCCAACAAAATAATTTACTTATATTTTCGCACCCTGTTAGCCATTTAAATTGTTTGTATTGTTTTTCCGGATAAAAATGTCTAATACAGTTTTTCACTTTTGTGGTTAAATTTTTCATAGGCGGTTTTGCTCTTCCTTTGGAAATTATTTGAAGCTTATCAGCAAAGTTTAGTGTTGAAAATCCCTTTATTATTAAGACACACACCACACATTCACACACACTCTTCTTACTAAATTCTCCAACATTTTCAACCTTATTACCAACAGCCGAAGTTGACGGTATTTGCATATCCACGTCCGTATTATTGTCTTCCATATCGCACCATGCACGACGCGACGTACGTATCACACAACACACGGATAGCGGTTCAAACAAAGAACCTACTGCAACGATAGCTTCCGCCTCCACTTAAATGCAAAAATTGCAAACCGCCGGTGGAAAGTTCAATAACCTCTGGCTCGATTCACAGGAAACCAAGTATACAGAGCTTGGCTGCAGAGAAGATAGCGGCCCGCATAGGTTCTATTCCATTTTCTACTGTCGCTCGGTCGGAGTCAAGGCCGCATTTATTAAGGGCTTTATAATTAAGATACTATTTTAGCATTTTTAATATAAACTAAATTAATGGTTCCTATTTCAAAAATTACATTTTAGAAGATGTTTTATAAATTTTTTTGGGGAAGCACTGCTTCCCTTGCTTCCATGGACTGCACGCCCCTGATCTTCTGGTATTATGTCTATGGTAATTATGGTATCGCAAGAAGTTTATATTAGGTTTAAGGTAAGATTTTTATAAATTAATTTTACAAACTAAAAATGTTACTTTTCAGTGGTTCCTGCATTTACAAAATTAAAATATCATTTTTTGAAAACATTTCATATGTATGTTGAAAATTTTCTGACAGAAAGTAGAACGTCAGGGCCGGATCTCTATAAAATATATAATGATAGAGAATTTCCAAATTGTTTGCTGCTTTGTTGCTCTTTTCGTTATACACAAGTTTGTCATTGTGTCGAAAGCAAAAGATAAGTAGAATAGAATCTGTAACAAATTACTACTCACATTATAGTATAAAAGTCATCATCGACTAGAATCATGTCCGCCGCTTCTTTACACACGTCTGTTCCATTCTTTCCCATAGCGATTCCGATATCAGCTTTTTTCAATGCCACACCATCATTAACTCCATCTCCAGTCATACCGACTATATATCCAGATCTGTAAAAAAATAATACGTATAATAACTGAGTTATCGATCTATCAGATCTTATTTGAAAATTTCATGACAAACGTATGACATATATTAAGAAATCATGGTTCTTGGGATTAGATCGTGTCAAATTGGAATTACTATCCGACGTTTCGCCTCTGATTGCACGAGACATCTTCAGGGATATTTACTACACACGATCTGAACACTGAATTAGCTCATAGAGATTCAGGCGCGCTTTTATACCCGACTTGTGCTCGCCGAACCCTTAAGCCTGTGTTAAGATCGGTTTTCACGTGTAACCCGTAACCCGTACCTCTATTGAAGCTTTTTGTATGTTTAAAAATTTTAATAGATTCTCTAATTTTTCGTTTATAAAATCTTGGAACCGACGCTAGAACCAAAGATTAACAATCAGATAGCGCATTCCTGGAATTTTCATTCATAAATGCGCTTAATCGAACCCCATTAGCTGGGCGGAAAACTTAGAGATGTACTTGAAATATTTTTATTTTTTCTGAACAGGAACTTATTAAAATATTTTGCGACTAATATTTAACCAAGTTTAATATATTTATATCGAAAAATTTGTGTGTGCATAGTAGTTATGCACGTACAGAGTGGTTTTGAGTTTTTATAGATTTATGAAAGAATAAGGACAGGGTTAAAATTTAATATTATTGTTAGTTCATTTATATCGCTGAACTGAACGTTGTGTTTAATTATTATGTAAAAAGGCTTTTAGCTCATGTTATCCCCTTTTACTTCTACCATTTGAGTGCGTGTGAAACACATAAATATTATATACTACTTCTTTTAATGGTAAAATCATCAAAAAACCAACTATATATGCCGTAGATGAAATATTACGGGAAAATGGACATGAGGTTTTACGACTGCCGCCAAACCATTGCATTGTAACTTAAGTCTTTTGCCTTTGGATTTTTTCGTGTACATTTCTTAATTTTCTTCGGAAGTAAATTATGTTTTTTTTTCACGTACAAGTTTCTGTATATTCCTTATACCGATTCTCAGAGCTTTTGTCACTGGCTCCTGAATATTAGCCAGTGAATTTTAATTTAAAAATTTTTTTATTAGATTTGACATCATTTTTTTGCTTACTTTTTTAGCACATTTGTAATTTTGTAGGCAATAAATAAATAATTATAGAATAATTTTAAAGCGTGTTTAAAATAAGTAAATTTTTTTATTAATTATAAGACAAAATTTGATATATAAAAATCGATAAAATCGCTTTACCAGAAACACGGGGCTAACGAAAAATACAGGCTATATATATATATTGTTTACAAAATAAAATTATTAAATGTATACATAAACTTCCTTTCCTAAAACCAACAATAAATTTATATACAAAATTTGGCTATTTAGATACTAACCATATTTATAACTTATAAACATGCATTTTCATCCATTCAATATTTACAAAAGATAAATTATCCAATATAGATTTAGAAAAGACATACTATACATAATCATGACACACGACAAACAGATTTTTTAAATAAAACTGATATTCGAAGCAATTTTGCAAAAAAATCTTTATTATATGGTGGTAGGGTAGGTTGGGGTTATTCGGAACAGGGTGAAATTCGGAACGCACCCAACAATTTTGACAGATGACATTTAATTACTTGTTTACGACAGTTAGTGTAATTGTTATGATGTTCTTGTGGTGTTAGTTATAAAAAAGGTAAGTTAATATCGTTAAATGCCCTTAAATTTCTTGTTATTAGTAAGATCGATTAAAAGTTTATATTTGTTATCTGAACAGATGAACCTAATGTTTATTTTTCTATTTTTTCCAAATATTTTTAGTTTTAATTATTTATGTTCCTACGAAAGGAAAATATATACCGAAGTAATAATTTACGTCCCAACAAAATTACTCTTACAGTTTGTTAACAAAAAGGTGTGAAATGTTAATGTTAATTTACATGATTGAGGGATAAATCGAAACTTGCAGTGTGGGGTAAATAGGAACGCCATTCCGATTTACCCCAGGCTCTTAAAACGGGGAGTGGCTCCTTGCACGCTGACGTAATCTTTTTATTTCAGGTATTGCCATGCCACGCAAATATGTTAAAAAGAAAATCGGGCTACCGTACACCGCCGAGGATGTGTCGGAAGCAGTACGACTTTTGAGAGCAAATAAAATATCATATCGGGCGGCCAAGGATCGCTTCAAAGTTCCACTGGCAGTGTTACACCGCCAAGTAAAAGGTGCAAAATTAGGCGCTGGGCGAAATCCTGTTCTTGGGAAGGATGAGAAACTAGAACTAGAGGCGGCTATTATAACACGGGCAAAAATAGGTTACCCCTGCACGAAGGAAGAGATTCGAAAACTTGTCAAGGAGTATATGCAAAGCAAAAAGAAGACCGTATCTTACGCAATAAACAGTGGCGATGATTGGATGCCGGGCGAAGACTGGTATTTATCGTTTATGCGAAGACATCCTAGATTGTCGCTGAGAAAGCCCGAACAGTTGCAGAAAAATAGATCGGATGCAGCTTCTGATCCGTTTATCGTATACGATTTTTATGAAAAACTGCAAAGGGAAATATCAGAAACTAATTTAACGGATTACCCCTTTTTGTTTTTCAATTGCGACGAAAGTGGATTTGGCTTAGATCCTAGGAATGTGAAAGCAGTTGCAGAAACGGGCACTAGATGTTTTTAAAGAGTTATTAAGGGATCTGGAAAAGATCAAATTACAGTGTTAGCTTGTGTCAGTGCAGAAGGTTCAAAACTTCCCCCGTTTATTATATTTAAGGGTCTTACAACTGTGCAAGCAAGATGGGTGAGTGAAGACGACTATCCGAATACTCTCTATGCAGTTAGCGAGAATGGATGGATGGGAACAGAACAGTTTTTTCAATGGTTTTCGTTAGGATTTATTCCTTATGTGAATAATTTAAGAAGGGAAAAGGGCCTAGAAGATAAAAGAGCTATTCTATTGTTTGATGGGCACAAAACACACGTGAATTTTGACCTTATCCAAACTGTAATAAATAATAATATTTCACCAAGCCATCTGTCTCATCTGTTACAACCACTTGACAAAACCGTTTTTAAGAGTCTCAAAAGTCATTGGGACAGGATGTTGACAGAACATGGTGTAAAAATGATGTCAACGAATCAAAATACTTGGCTTAGTAAAGCAGAGTTTTCAAAGATAATTGGACAATTATGGACTAATAATTTGACCAGTTCAGTAATTAAATCTGGCTTTGTCGCTACTGGATGTTTTCCAGTGGATTCATCAAAATATGACACATCTCATTTTTGCAAAACAAAGTTGGCTAGGTGGACAGCAATAAAAAATAAATCAGTCGAAGATCGTGCCTCAGGTGAAAACGAAACTGCGACACATCAAGGAGACAAAACTGATGCGGAAGCTTTACAAAATTTGACTGCCAATCAGGAAGAAAGTATCAGCGAACTCTTAAAAGAATCTCGGCAGGAAGAAAGAGAATACTGCGAAAATTCAGAAAATGTTCCGTCAACATCAACAATTCCAGAGGCGTCAACGTCAAAAACACATGGCGAGAAGATATCATTGGTAGATATATTTGTGAGCAAATTTCAAGACGTAAGCTCCAAGTCACAATCTCCTAACACCCAAAGAAGAGTAAACTTAAAACCTCAGAAGTATGGGGAGGTCTTAACAATGCAGGATGTTCTTAACAGGGAAAAAGAAATTAAAGAGAAACAAAAGTCCAAAATTACAAAGAAACGGACTACTAAAAAGAAAACTCCTGAATACATTGGAAATAATATTCCTGTTCCTGAACCTTCATTCTCGGATGATTCAGATGATGATCCAAGTTTTCAACCCGCTTTAAAACTTCCTCGAAAACAGCCGATTTCTAAATACGCAACTAGAAATATTGGTGCATTATCTGGTGACCGAGATGAGTCCACAAGTCTGATTAAAGGCAATCAGTCGCAATTCTCCAACGAAATTGCATCTGATACAGAAGATCAAAGTAATGTTGACATTCCAGTCGCTACTATTGGTTCATTTTATGCGGTTGACTATCCCAAATTTAAGAATTTTTATGTTGGCAAAATCCTAGATTCTGATGATCAAAAGAACAGTGTCACAATTAGATTTCTAGAACGACTTGGAAACGAGTTCCGCTGGCCACATCGTGAAGATATTGATGAAATATCTCCTCAAAATATCTTCTATGGACCCATTTCATTAAGTGGAAATAGCCGTTTCGAACCCATACCTAATATGCAGACCATAGAGAAATATTGGAAACAAGTCAATGGAATTTAAAAAAAAATAATTAAATTAAGAGACAATTTTGTATTTTTAAAATAAAATTATTAATAAAAATGACGTTTGCGTTTTATATGTGGGTTACCAAATTCAGGTCACATAATTTTCTTATTTTTTAAGATAAATTAAGAATTTCAAATGTTATAGTTTTGAACTTAAAATATAATGTTCCTCATTACCCCATAGCTATTACTGCTGCTCGTATAACAATTTGATGCATACGTTCGTATTTACCCCCTACCTGGGGTAAACCGGAACACATTTCATCATTCTAAAAAAATGTAATTTTAAAATAATAAACGTTTAAATAAATTCCTTTGTAAATATAGGTCTGTTATAGAACATTTCAAGCAAGTTAGTGGTACAACAGTAAATTTCTCTACTTAAATTCCATGAAAATATCTCGAAATAAAATGAACATAGAAAAATCCGTTCCGAATTACCCCAATCTACCCTATATTAATATAAAATCAATTACCAACACATTTACACAGAATAAAAACTTTAATAAAATTTAAAAAAGAAGTTAAAAAACATTTTTTATCGAAACGTGATTTATAGAAAAAATAATTTTGACTGTGTTAATATTATTTATTTTGTTCTTTAATTATTATTTATTTTGTTATTTAATCATATTCTTAATTGTTAGTTTGTTATAATATTATTATTGTTAGAATTCCCTGTAATGAATTTATACAGTTGGTTGGGAATGTTGAAAATAAATAAATAAATAATATATATATATATATATATATATATATATATATATATATATATATATATATATATATATATATATATATATATATATAGCCTCTATTAAAATTTGAAGAAATCGGATAAGTAGTTCGAACAGACAGACTGACGGAGAGACATACCTACAGACAGACGGAATTTAGAAAACATGTTTTCCGGCATCTAGTGACCCTTAAACGTAAAGATCTGAAAAAATCTCACGATGGAAGTAATAACTAATTATCTTGTGTTTTTAACAAAAGTGTATAATATTTTTCAAAATTAATTTTTTTTGTTATCACAATACAAAAAAAACAAGTTTTCTTTGCACAGGGGTGGCCCGCATTTAAATAAATGACACTGTATAAGTGTCATTTATTTAAATGCGGGCCACCCCTAATATTATTTGATGAATGATAAAAAAAATCTCACTTTCATTAAGAGGCTTTATAACCAGAACATATCCTGATTGTTCCACTAATTCGAACCGCCTTCCGACTGTATTAAGGCGCTTGCCATTTTGTGTATTTTTGTTTTTGCCAACCAAAAAATTTTAACCAAATACATATTTAGCGAATTTACTTATTTAGTCCCTCGGCATTTAATATGTAAAATAATATTAGGTGGCTATCTTAATAATATTGCGTAATATAATAAAAAAACTATTTTCTTTCTCCCTGTATATTTTTAAATAGCCCATCGAGATTTAATATCTCGATAAAAGAAACACACAACATTTTGGTATTCACTGTGTTTTCTGATTTGATTCATAATGTTGGTGACCTTTGGACCCGCACGATAAGACCGCATTCGACTATATTATACTCTCACATCACAAAAAAGAATGATATGATTTTCAGAGTTATTGTGGTAAGCAAATTTAATTTTTCTATTCATTTATATTCTTTGTAATATCCATAAACAAGGGGATGATTTTTTTCAAAATAAATTTAATGAGCAGTTATAAAACACACAAAATAAAAAATTGTACATAATTTATTTTAGAATGGTATCTTATTAACGACGCCTTCGGTTTTTGTATAAAGTGAAAATGTTTTTTAACCAATTTGTTTTCAAGAAATCTTTGACGGATGTTTTTGTTAAATTACTATAACATTAAGTGAATGTTTTGATTAAAACTTTTTCGGTGACAGTGAATTGTCTTTTATTACGATATTTTTAACGCATAGTAAGTAGATATTATTTTACTGATTAATAGAATGATTACATAACTAAACCGGATAGAGGACAGCGAACTCTACTGACGTATTGAAACTCCCAACAATATACTGGGTGTTACAGAAAGTGAGGGTGGTTAAAAATATGGAATATTTTTATTTACAGAAAATAAAGGCTAACATTAAAATTGTAGGTAGTCGCTATAAAGGCCTACCTGACTATATAAGAAAACGTGGTGGGGAAGGTGTGAATAGCCAATCGGATATTTTTTTAATTTCATTTGGAAACTGCTAATGCGATCGATCTCAAATTTGGCACACGGATAGAGGACAGCAAGCTCTACTAACTTAATGAAAGCTGGTTGTCAGCTGTCATGGTTGATGGCAGTATTGGCAATTTTGTTTGTTTTAATTTTATTATTTTGTGGTTTAATTTTTATGTTTATTTAAAAGAAAAGGGTGTATTACTGAACAAAATAAACTCGAGACTAACAAAACTGAAATCACAGAACGCTGTCAATGTCGTCCATTAACCACAAAAAGACATGTCATCTGGCTGATGGCTTGACGAATGACACCTGTTGTTTTGGAACGTTGCACCGTTGCCAGATTTCGCGTATAAGTAATGACGTCACATCCCGTTTTTGGTCAGGTGACGTAATTTGAATTTTGGGGCTTTTTTAATTGCCTTTTGTAGGCCGGGGAGGCAATAACATTGATTTTTTTTTAGATATATGTTTAAATACCACGTGGCCCTACAATCTTCAGTATTTTTTCTTATTTAAAAATTTTGTGCAAGTTCCCTATTAGTACTACAATTTTACTAGTTCATTTCTATACCACAATTAGTGATTGCGCACAATTTGAAATAAATGTATGAATTCGTTTCTTCCGGCTGAATTTTTAAAAATTTTTTTAGGATGGAAGTAAAAACTTCCCTTCATATATCCCTGGAAAATCTAAAAAAGCTCTGGGTTGATTTGTAGCTTGTAATTTTGCAGTGTTTGGTACCACACATCATACCACTGACTTTAGAAATGTTCATGTTTTAATATTATTTTTTATAATAATATCTAATAGATTCTTTAAAAACTTCTAAATACTAAAATTTAATTTGTACTTTAATTCGAAGGACAAAAAAACGCAGCCAGTACGCAGGACTAGGTCTGAAACAATAATGCCAGAACTCCGGCCGCCGCTGAGCTAATAGGTTCTCCGCCCAAATTGAGGTTATGTCATGATTTTGCGCGTGCATTATCTGTATTAGTCTATGGTAGAACCTTGGTTTCTTTTACATTTATAACATTGCCAGTGGTATGCTGGTGTTCAGCTACAGCATATTCAACAATATGTCTCTATTTAATACATCATTCATGTTGCTTAGGTTAGGTTAGGTTAAAAGTGAGTGGATCCCTATTACCCTCCACTGCACTCTGTGGTTGGCTCACACTTATGTTTACACTTTCTAAATCCTCAATAAGTCTTATCATTGCATTTGGGGAGGTATTCTTCTGGCTCTTGCAGTTTTGAGCTTAATTTTGTTCATATTTAACAGATTTTCTGTTATCCTCTTCTTCATGGGAAGGGGGATAAATGCCTTTGCATGGAACAGCCGTTTCGTGGGCTACTCCTAAAGCTGGTTCAGGTCCCACGAATCTTGTATATACTTCTCTACAAGAGCAAGACAACATCTGTCGACAATCGCAAGTGTTGTCCAATCTTTTAAAAATAAAAAAAAAACACTTCCCAAGCTTCGATATTTCCTATTTTAAATAGTATTACGAAAACAATAGAAAGGAACATTTTTTGAGAATTTCAAATTAATATTTTAATTTGTCCGACAGATATTGTAAATAAAACGACACTCGGAATAATCCAAAAAAAAAAAAAATGTTTTTTCACTAATAAACGGAAAATCAAAATTGATACGAAAATATGCTTGATACCATTCGAGAGCTCCAAGTCTGATCTAAAAGTTCACTAAACTTCAAAAGTTTTCTGCGAGATATGGCTACCGACAGGTAACTAATACGGCGACAACCACATGACCAATTTCTGACTAATAAAATATGAACCATGTGGCACGTGACCGTCTTGACACTTTTCGCATTTTAATATGTATATCTACATATTTGATCTAAGCATAGCAGATATCGCATAATATTGCGGTATTCTCTTAATCATAACATTAAATAACACAAAATTCTACCAACCTTTGAAGAGACTTGACAATCGAGAGTTTATTCTTGGGAGACACCCTGTAGAACACCGTCGCATGTGGTACTGCAGCGTCCAGCTCAGCTTCTGAAAACGAATCCAGCTGTTCTCCGGATAAAACGTTCGATGGCTGAGTTTGTAAACCAATGGACTGGGCTGAAACAAAAAATTAAATTATTAATTAAGGTAATATTATGTATATTTATATATTGTCTTCCACATAGAGTGCAAAAGGAAAATAACGATAAATATTTTTTAACAGGTAAGAATAGAGATTATTTAGAGCAAAACGGTAAGTTTATTTTATGGAATGTAACGTATAATAATAAAAATAATAAAAAAAGTTGTAATATTTTTATTTTTGTAAAAAATACATTTTTAACTACTTTTTAAATATTGACAATTTTGGTTTTATGTCTTATACTCTCTGGTAAGTTTTTGTATATCTTTAATCCACCCTGCATAACTGATTATTTACCAAAGTTACTTTTTACTGCAATGGTCTGTAATTATAAGCAATGCCTTATATCGTTATTATGTGTGGTGTTAAATTTTTTTAATTCAATATTTGATTTTTTCTATTCTTAATAGACTGTATTAAAATGCAAATGTTTAAATTATAAATATTTTGCAAGTTTAATAATTAATAATAAACATTTTGTTGTGTTTGAATATTTAATTTTGTTACTGATTATTACTAGTGAAGAAATACCAGAATGTATCCTTCTTTTACTTATTAACATAAAAGAACATTTACTAAAATTTAATGAAAGTTTGTGAGATTTAAGCCAGGAACCAATTAATTGCAGATCATGTTTTATATCAAAAAAATAATTCATTTAAATTATCAGAAAAATTCATTACTTATTGGATTATTTATTTGTAGAAATTGTCTGCGTTTACTTAGATAATTTTTAAGTAAATTATACATATTGCCCCTTATTCCAATATTATATAATTTTGTAAAAGGTAATGATGATTTACTGTATCAAATGCCTTACACAGATCAAAGGATAGTAAACAGCATTTTTTATTATTATCAACTTTAATTTGAATATCTGCTATGATATCCATAACAGCTTTTTCCGAATCCCTGAATCTCCGAAAGTCATATTGTTTATTAAACAGTAAATTTTCATTTTCCAAATATTGATTTAATCCAGTGGCGGCTCGTGAGTATATTGAAGGGTGAGGCTACATGAGGTTAATTTTGTTTAAATGTGAATAAATTTCCACGTCACCCATGAGGTATTATTCTGCGACGCGTTGACCTTTTTTTTTTAATGGAGGTAATCGCCAATAGCCCTACTAAACCATTAAAAACTAAAAAAATAAACTCTAAAAAAAGTAAATAAAAAGTAAACAAAACAAATAAAATATGTACACCTATCACTAAAATATAGCGGTGATTGCGATAATAAAAACATAATTTAGTTTATTAAAACTTAAAATAAATAGTTGTATGAAATAAGATAATAAAAACTACTTTTTATACATTAAATTTATACGTCTGTCTTTTAAGGTTGCAAATTTATCTATAATTTGGTCGTAAAAGTTTTGGTCTTCACTAAGTTCTGACAGTAATTCCTGCTCTATTGACATCATTGCTAAACCCGAAAGCCGTTCTTGTGTCATTGTGTTTCTTAGGTAGGTTTTGATTCATTTAAGACATGAAAAATTTCGTTCGGCCGATACACTTGTTGCGGGAATAGTTAAAACTAAATTAAAAAGCTTATATGCTTCCGCAAAAATTGCTTTAAAATCTTTAAATAACAAAGCTAGACTTTTTTCGACATCTAAATTTGAAAATTGTTCATCCCTATACAATACAGAAAGCTCATTCTTTAATCTATCTCTGTCAAAAATGTTTGGATAATTTTTTAATAAATTATTTAATAAGTCGTCTGGAAAGCATTTAACATATTCCGAATATTTTGTGCAATCAACTAAAGCAAAGAAATTAAAATTATTTAAATTTTCAAACCGCGTCCCTAATTGAAGAATTATACAATCTATTATTTCGAAATATAATATTTTATATTTAGTAAAAATATCAAAGTCGCTAGAACATTGCCCTCGACGTGTGTTAGTTGGCAGAATAGTGGCTTTTTTAGCAATATTGAAAAGTTCTTTGAAATGGTCCTCGTTTCTAAATTCAATAATTCGTTGCTTGGCAAGGTTTATTTGCGAAATGCAGTAATTTATATCTAAATGCTTTAACTGTAATATTTGAAACAGTACATCAGTGCAACTAAAAATTTGTTTATAAATATGCGTTAAAAGGCAAAATTCGAAATCATTAAAATGCTTTAGAAATCCTTTTGCACCATTAATAGATTCTATTCCAGAACTTAAGTCATTAATAATAGTTTCAAATACTATAATTAAATTGTCCCATTCATTAGCCACTAAGTTTAAAATTTTAGACCGTGTATACCATCGCGTTTCTACAGCTCGCAGAATTCTTTTACCTACTATCTGATTAAGCACAAAAGACCGTTTTGGTGATTGGTGGAAATAATGTGGTATTCCTAACAAAGTGGCAAAAAATATACGACTTTGGGTAATCAGTTTTGTTCCCTGTTGTAAAACTAAATTTAATCTGTGGGCGCAACAATGAGTAAACATAGCTAAAGGAGCAATAGATCTAACTTTTGTTTGAAGCCCATTTATTTCACCTGCCATAACACTAGCCCCATCGTAACACTGCGCGACCAATTTATTTTTAAAGTCATAAGGCTCTAAGCTGTTTTGTATTAAATGAAAAAGGCTCTCTGCTGTTCTATTATCGTTAACGTCCAAAAATCCTAAAAATCTTTCTTTTAAAGATCCGTTGGTCACATACCTAACTGTTATCGAACACTGTGATTTTTCTGTTATATCAGTACTATCATCCGCAATTACGCCAAAAAAACAACAATCGGTGTCATTGATTCCCGTAAAAATATTACTAAATTTAGCACAATGTTCAGTAAGTTCGGCATTTCTTTTTATTAAGCATGCAAATATTTCCTTAAAATTGCCACGGTTAAAAGAATCTGTTGTTTCATTATGACCTCGAAATGCCAAGTCCTGTTTACCCAAAGTAATAGTAACATCAATTAAATAATTTAATAATAAACGGTTTTTTCGAACATTTTCATTATAAACAATTTTATTAAGACTTGCATTTTCTTGTAGTGCATCCGCAATAGTCGCCCTATTTTGCTCCAGTCTCGTAAGTGCTACCGAATTTTTAATATGCTCTCTTGAACTTTCATGCGATTTTACTGCTCGTAAAAAATTTTTTAAATCCGAATATCCGCCCCCTGAACTCCAATTATTTTTGACGCAACCTAATAAAATACAAGGCCAACAATATAAGCTTTCTTTATAAATACTTCCGCATAGCCACCTATAAGTTTTGTACCAAGATATTTGAAAAGTTCTTGAATATTTTTACCTTGCCTCTTATCGTTAAATATTGCTAAAATTTTCGGCGTCGGACGGCTACCTAATATCTGTTTCTTTTCAGTTTCGCTTCTTCTTAAAAAAGGCGTTTCAATTAATGAAGCAATAATGTCGTGAATAGGATTCATTTCAAAAGCAAAAAGCAAATACAAAAAATGGAACGGTCCAACTTACCAAATCAAAACAAAACAAAAACTTACTCACGCGTATTTATTCACTTTAAAAGACAGAACGCCCTCAATCAGCGATTATCGCAATCTATTTCCTATTTCTTTCTCAGCCGCACGCACCACGTAAAAAGAAGCCGTTGGAATATTTCGCTAGTCATGTGATTTAAATAACCAATAAAAGCATATCCAAGCTACAGATTTATCGCCTCAAGAATGCAATAGAAAACGCGTGCATCGGCAATCGCCATCCCGCTCTGTCGTAATCAGGTGACTCGCCGGCATCGGCACCGGCCGTTGATAAATAGGTCAGAAGTCGAAACTTTCCAAGCTAAAATTATTTCGCCTCATTCGAGAGCACTTTCTTTACGAATGGGTTTTTGCACGGTCGGTTTTTTGATGTGGTCAGAATTTATTTTCTAAAATATTTATTATGGGATTATATTTTGTTTTTTTTTTAATGTTATTATGGTTGTAAAACTGTTAAAAAGTATATTTCTAATTGGTAATAGATAAAAAGTTATATAAAAAAATTCTCTTTTCCTTTATTTTGGGGGTGAGGCGCGGCCTCAGAGGCCTACCCTGACGAGCCGCCACTGATTTAATCTATTATTAATAGTTTTTTCTATTATTTTAGAAAACACTGGTACTATAGATATTGGTCGATATTTATTACATCCCTATAGTTTTTCGTTTAGAAATATTGGAATTACCTTTCATTTTTTATGAAAAAAATACCTTGATGAATTGCAATTTTTGTTAAAAAAAAAGTAATATAGGAATTAATTTTTTTTCTACATATTTAATAATTTTAATAGGAATGTTGCCAAAACCAGCAGCTTTTATTGCATCTAAACCATCAATAATTTCTTTAATTTCATCATTTCAGATATCTTCCGGATCAATAAAAAAAAAGGACTTCTCTTTTGTGGATTCAATATAGACTATATTTACAAAATGATTGTTCAATTCTTCACATATAATTTGGGTATCTTCAATTTTCCCATCATCAACCAATAGATAATCGTTATTTGTTTTTTTGTTTGATTTGTTAAAATAAAATTTAAATTATCTTAAATTATCTTTGGATTTTTACTTGAACACTGTTCTTTAAAATAGTTTTGTTGGACGTTTCTTATTTCTTTTTGACAAATTTATTATACAGTGGTAAAAAGTTATAACAAATTCATCAAAAAACAGATTCGAAAAATCAAACAAGATTATTATCAACACCAATTTTCAATTGGAATGCAAAAAACAAAATGGGAAAATGTACAGTTAATTCTGACACATAAAATTAAAAATAGTAATGATAATGACATTTACAGCTTAATTGATACATTCTAAGAAAATTGTGAATAAACTTGAAATTTGTGATGAACTAACATTTTCTAAACATTGGTCAGATTTTATCAAGTAATATTCCAAATGTACCAGTTTCCAAATACCAGATAGAAGATAATAAAACCTGCATGTTTTTGGACCCGAATGAAATTACAGAACGAGGAATTGAAGAAGCTATTGAACAATTAGGTTCAACAAAACGCCAGCGGATTTGATAATTATTCTGTGAAAATCGTAAACATTTTAAGTTTAAAATATCTCCAATTTTGAAACATTTATATACATTTTATGTAAAATATCTTTAAAAAAAAACGAAAATTACGAGTCTTTCCAATTTTTAAAAAAGGAACAAAATTTGACTGTAATAACTATCGTTTGACATCTGTTTAGCATATGTTTTCAAAAATTTTGGAAAAATTTAGATAAAGAAAATGTATTTTTTGTAGGACAATATGGTTTTCGTAAATTCAAAGACACAGAGGTAGCAGTTACTGATACTGTCACAGATATAAGACAACATATTGATAATGGTGGCGAATGCTGCACACTGCCTTTAGATTTACGAAAAGCTTTTGACACTGTAAATGACGATATATTATTAAGTCACATTTATCAGCTGGGAATTAGGGGTTTAACATATAATTGGATTTAAAATTATTTGTCAACAGAATACAATTTGAATAAATTAAAAATATTAAAAGCTCAAATTTATCAATAATTTGTGGAATTTCACAAGGATCTATATTAGGACCTGTTCTTTTTTTAGTATACATTAATTCAATATCTAAATTAAACTTTAAGGGCAATATTAAATTGTTTGCTAATGATATTACGATTATATATTTTGATAGAACTACTTGGCATCATGGCTACAATTACATAAATTATCTCTAAATTTTGAAAAACCTTTATGGCTATAAGTAAAACAAATAAAAATAAATTTATCCCTTCTTTAAAATTTTTAAATGAGGAAATAAAATATTCTAAAAGTAAAAAATTTTTGGGTATATATTTTGATGAAAATTTAAGATGGAAAATCCATATTGAATGTTTACGAAATAGCGTTCCCCCTATAATTGGTATTTTGTATAAAATGAGATATTATATACCTTTAAAATTTTTAAAAATTATTTATTTTTCATTAGTTTGCTTTTGCTTGTTCAAATAATCTAAATCTTTTAAAAAAACATATATAACAAAATTATTGAATGCATTCATAAACTACCATATTTAAAACCTACATCCAATTTATATAAACCTAAAGGATATCTAGACATAAATTTGTTTTATAAATTAAAAGTTTGTATATTAATTCATTGTATAAATTTTAAAATAAAACAATCAAATATCACATTATATAAGATAAATACAATATTCCAACACAATACTAGACAGACATTATTAATAAAAAGTAATTTTGGAAAACAGTCAATTCTATACACTTGCATTATTACCTACAATTAAAATTTACCAGAGAAAATCAAGGAAGTAAATAATCTCAAAAAGTTCAAGAAAGTACTAACAAAGTTTTTCAAGGAATAATGAGTTAAAAAATTATGTATTATATTTCTATAATTTGTTGTTTTTGATGTTAAAAATATTTTTTTTTTACTTTTTAACAATATTTCTTGTAGTTTTCTTTGTATTATGAATATTTTTTGATTATTTTATATTTTTAGTTTAGTATTTTTCCTGTTATATTATATTAGTTGGGAATAAATTAATAATAAAAAATAAAATGTTGAGAAAATCCATATTTTTTTAAAGGATTTTAGATAACCTTTTGTTTCGCCTTTTTTATTTTAATGTGAATTTGACCAGTCGTCCGTCGAGTTATTAATCATTAAATGAAAAGTTTTAGAGAAATTTGTCATAAGTCTAATACCATTTGCGTAAGGATATCGTAAAATAATGTTATAATTACCAATAGCAACAGCAGTATCGATTGCATCTCCCGTGACCATCTTGACTTGGACCCCAGACTCCGTTAGGATGTTGATAGCCTCCCGTACCATGGGTCGAGGTGGATCACAAATGCCCACGATACCCATGTACGTTAGATTTGTCAAACTACTACCTAAAAAAATGCAATAAATAATATATACCTGTTACGGTCATATCATTTTTCGGCTGGTATTTTGATCTCCGTATAATTCTATTCGGTGGACATTTTCCATGGTTACAATTACCCCAACAATTGTTTTCACGGTAAATATTCGAAGAATAAAGTTATTTGAGGGTGAATGAAAGATGAACTGTCCCTTAAAAAGAATAAATATCCCTAATTAAAAAAACACATAGCGACTTACCTTTTGCTAGTGCTATTACTCGCAATCCTTTTTTACCGATCTCGGTACATTCTGCAGAAAAATCGGATTGTTTCTCTGGGGTCATTTGTTGAACTACCCCTAAAAAATATCAATTCATTCATTTCAAAGTAAACAAAAAGGATACGGATATGTTTGGAGTAGGTATGGACCCGATTTATAAGAAAAAAATGATGGTGATGAAGCAGTCAAAATATGAGACAGTGCCTACTTGAAGGATATTTTGGGTACACAGGAAAGTTAAGATGGTACGTAATTATTAATTGACAATTAGAAACACTCAGTTTTACCTTTGTATGACCCGATTTATTGTAAATTTAATTTCTAAAATTAAAAATAAAACTAAACTTTAAATTTTAAATTAGGTAACTTTAATGTAAGATTTTTAATGCCACATTTTCTAGATGTTAGTGATATAGTAAAGAACAATGTTTTAGATTCCTTCTGTATAACTGACGCCTGAATAAAACCAGAAGTTTTGTCATCGGCTGTTCAGATTCCTAGAATTGGTGGGTTTAGCAATTTATGTTTTGAATGTGTATGAAGTAAAGCAATATTCCTTGGCAACCTGTGATAATGGTCTAATGGATAAGTTTTAAGGTAAATAAAGTTAGTGTGTTCATTGGGGTTGTTTATCCACCCCCAACACGTTCCATCGCAGAATCGGTCAGTATAATGCCATATTATCTGAGGTCACTCCAATTTTTGACTTTATTATGGTAGCAGGAGATGTGAACGTTGACATGATGAATCCATGTCATCCTGTGAGTGAGTGTTTCGATTCTTATGATCTCACTCAGGTCATAGATGAGCCAACAAGGTTGATGCTCTCTGAGATCCAATCTTTGTTAGCAGCACTTACGTAGTTAGGACCACGGTGTTATTAATACTGACTTTATATCAGATCATAGCTTGGTCTTTTGTGAATTATCATTAGCGTCGTCTACGTCTCCTAAAAGAATGTACACCTAGAGGTATTTTTTTTTCCTACTACCAATATAATAAACATATTTGATGTTCATGCGCCTCTCCGGATTGTCCGACTGAGCAAATATCTCAATTCACAGGATGCCTCAACCTTGTGGAACAGATTGAAGGTTGTCCAATCTAAACCTGAATTACCTGACAACCTGCAAGATCCAGAATCGATCAATATGCACTTTCTTTCAGCCTTTTCTGGTTCTAAAGCTGATGTTCAGCTTGTTGTTCATTTCTAAATGAACCTGATTTTCACCTGCTTTCTCCAGTGGAAGTATGTGCGATCATTCAAGGCCTTGAGCCAAATGCCTCCGGTTCAGATGACGTTTCTCTTATTATGGTAAAATTAAGCCTTCCTATATTGTCAAATCACTTTAAGTTACTTTACTGATATAGTTAATGTTTGTCTGGAGGATGGATATTCTTCAGATGTCTGGAAGATGGCAATTGTATGACCAGTACCCAAAACAGGTACTCCCACTTTACTAAGTGACTTAAGATCAATAATCTTCTGCCTGTAGTGAGTAAGGTGTTGGAAAGGTCTATGTATTCGCAATTGTTTCCATTTGTGAATGGTTGTGGCTTGCTGCCAGAACACCAACCTGGCTTTCGTCCTGAACATGGTACGGCCACTGCTCTCTTAAATGTCAATGACGTAGTCAATAGAGGTCTGAATGATGGTATGGCTATGTTTATGATACTGCTTGACTATTCGAGAGCATTCGATTGACCACGAGCTAATATGTGCAGAACTCCACTATTTTGGTTTGGAGGATCGAGCGCTCTCCTTTTTCCAAAATTACCGTAGGGTAGGTAGCTGGTAAAAGTAAGCTTTAGAGTATCAGCTGTTGGAAACGTGACTTCGGAAGTGCTCCAAGGCTTCATTTTAGGTTCGCTTCTCTTTATATTATATACTCTTCACTTAGGTAGTACCACACAGTTCTCCAAGGCTCACTTTTATGCCGATGATACCCAGCTGTTAGACATATTTAATTCTCTAGAATATAGTGAAATTGAGGCTAATGGGAACCCAAACCTAAAAAAAATCTCGCATTACAGTAGGAAACACAATCTTAAATTAAATGTAAAAAAAAAACTCAGACAATGATCTTTGCATACTCTGGGTATTTCGAATTCCTATGGGAATACCTTAGCTTTGAAAGAGATGGGCATTGCCTAACTTTTACTGAAATTGCTAAAAATCTGGGAATAGTTATTGATAGTAGCCTTAAATTTAGTCAACATATGCCAAACCTAGTCTTATGTGACTTTAAATACACTCTATGCAAACAAACATATTCTTAATTTCAAAGTGCGTAAAAAACTATGTGAAGCATATACCGGGTGTCAACGATATGGTTTTACACGATGCCATTCATTTGCTTTTTAGGTTAGGATATTTATATTTGGGTTAACGAAATATGGTATTAAGACACATATTTTTCATGAGAAAACAATTGAATATTACTGCCAGTTTTTCCGATATCAGAACCAAGTTAAGAATTTCAAATGGAACCCTGTATATTATTTTACATAGTTTGATAGAGCTTAGAATTACCTTTTCAATGACATATCACAAGTTATATTTTTTTTTCAAAATGGCGGACCAGGAAGCGCTTTTTCAAAATTCAATAAGGCGGTCGTTTCCCGATACCGATGAAATTTTGTTTAACAAATTATTAAAATATTAAACAAAATGGAGTATTCAATGGATTTTAATCAAATTTAAAATCAAATTTTTAATTTATCACAAAATGGGATATTTTTTCTTTAAAATGTGAACTTTTTCTTAAATTTTCTCAAATATTTTAAATAGAAAGTTGTATTTATTAAATATTAGTATTAAAGTATATCTTATTAGCTACACGAAACCGCATAACAAGCCGTATTTTTGCTTTTTGTTTCAGAAAAAATTGACAAAACCTTGCCGATACACATTTTTCCTAATACATAACATGAAACAAACACACACATATTATTAATCAGAAAATCCTGGAATATTTTTTATTGTTTATTGATAAGTAATTTTGTATTATTTTGACATTTTGTGACTGTTGTCTTATTTTAGGAAAGCGAGAAAAAATCACAAGTAGTATTAATTTTATTTTACCAGTAGATACGGTGCAGTAACATGAAAGATGACTTAACTAAGATAAGTAGGTCTTGGAAACAATTGCATAGGGATGCCATTATAATTTTCATTAGATTTAACCAGAAACGTCAAAAGTACTGTTTTGTATCGACATTTCTGATAACTTTCGTTACATTTTTACACTGAGAAAAACAAAAAACAAAAACAAAACCGCATAACAAACCGTATTTTTGCTTTTTGTTTGAGAAAAAATTGACGAAAATCTGCCGATATACATTTTTCGTAATACATAACATGAAACACACATACCCACACACACATATTATTAATCAGTAAATTTCGGAATATTTTTTATTGATAAGCAATTTTGTATTATTTTGACATTTTATGATTTTTGCTGTCTTATTTTAGGAAATCGAGAAAAATTCACAAGTAGTATTAATTTTATTTGTACCGGTAGGCTTTCGGTTTTTCCGGAAATACCTAGACCTAAGTCAAGAAGTTTAAAAAGAACCCTGTATATTTTTTCACACAGTTTGATAGAACTTAGAATTCCCTTTACATTGACATATCACAAGTTGATTTTTTTTCGAAATGGAGGACCAGGAAGCTTTTGTTCAAAATTCAATATGGCGGCCATTTTCTAACACCGAAGATATTTTTGAATTATAGGTAGAAATAATAAACAAATATGGGGGTTTTTATTGGGTTTAATGCTAATTTAAAATCAAACTTTCACAATTAATACAAAAGTCACTCAATTAAATGTTCTATGCGCTGTCCGCCTTGTTCTTGGCATAGTGTAACTCTCTCAACATTTTCTGCGAGCAGGTTTCGTAAATGCTGTTCTGAGATACTCTCAACGGCTCGTCTTATTCTATTTTCTAACATTTCCAACGATATTACAGGAGTTGCATACACTTTTTCTTTCAGATGACCCCATATAGAAAAATCAAGCGGGGTTAGGTCAGGCGACCTCGCTGGCCATCGAATTGGTCCATTGGTTCCCAACCAGTTCTCACCAAATCGTTCATTCAAGTAATTTGCAACAATTCTTGAATTATGAGCAGGGGCGCCATCTTGTTGGTAAACTAAATCATCATTTTGCTGCAAATTATTTATAAAATGTTCAATTTCATTTTCGAGAAAGTCCAAATACATCTCGCCAGTTAAAGGCTGATGGAATAATATTGGACCAATAACGCTTAGTCCTACAACGCCTAACCAAACATTAACTCCAAAACGTTCCTGGAAGGCACCTTCTCTTACTAATCTTTGATTTTCCTTTGCCCAATAACGAAAATTATTTCTATTAAACATCCCTAGATTAGTAAACCTTGATTCGTCCGAAAAAATAATCTTATGATGAAACACAGGACTTATTCTATAATTAGCTAACAACCAATTGCAATAAATAAGTCGTCTTTGCGAGTCATTTTCAAATAGGTGGTGGTGAATTTGATACTTAAACGATTTAAACCCGTGTTTCTTTAAAATTTTTCTGGCGCTTTCATGGGACGTATTGCACTGTTTGCCTAATTCACGAAGGGAAGCTGTACGGTCATACTCGATGTACGCTAAAACGTTTGTTTCCACTTCTTCGCTTACTACGAAACCATCATTGCCATTAGCATGGACACCACCATTATTTTCATTTTTTAAATGTTGTACTAGCCAAGGATAATATGCATGTGAAGGAGCGTCACGATTCGGAAAGCGTTCCTTGTATAATCTCTCTGTGTCCCTTGAATTTTTGCGACATTCCCCATAAATAAGGAGCATGTCAATTTGATGTTCTCTTGAATAAATCATAATATTTATTTTTAAAACTAACTAGAACCACTTCTCAGTGTAAAAATGTAACGAAAGTTATCAGAAATGTCGATACAAAACAGTACTTTTGACGTTTCTGGTTAAATCTAATGAAAATTATAATGGCATCCCTATGCAATTGTTTCCAAGGCCTACTTATCTTATTTAAGTCATCTTTCATGTTACTGCACCGTATCTACCGGTAAAATAAAATTAATACTACTTGTGATTTTTTCTAGCTTTCCTAAAATAAGACAACAGTCATAAAATGTCAAAATAATACAAAATTACTTATCAATAAACAATAAAAAATATTCCAGGATTTTCTGATTAATAATATGTGTGTGTTTGTTTCATGTTATGTATTAGGAAAAATGTATATCGGCAAGGTTTTGTCAATTTTTTCTGAAACAAAAAGCAAAAATACGGCTTGTTATGCGGTTTCGTGTAGCTAATAAGATATACTTTAATACTAATATTTAATAAATACAACTTTCTATTTAAAATCTTTGAGAAAATTTAAGAAAAAGTTCACATTTTAGAGAAAAAATTAAACTTATCCCATTTTGTGATAAATTAAAAATTTGATTTTAAATTTGATTAAAATCCATTGAAAACCCGATTTTGTTTAATATTTTAATAATTTGTTAAACAAAAATTTCATCGGTATCGGGAAACGACCGCCATATTGAATTTTGAAAAAGCTCTTCCTGGTCCGCCATTTTGAAAAAAAATATAACGTGTGATATGTCATTGAAAAGGTAATTCTAAGCTCTATCAAACTATGTAAAATAATATACAGGGTTCCATTTGAAATTCTTAACTTGGTTCTGATATCGGAAAAACTGGCAGTAATATTCAATTGTTTTTTCATGAAAAATATGTGTCTTAATACCATATTTCGTTAACCCAAATAAAAAAATCCTAACCTAAAAAGCAATTGAATGGCATCGTGTAAAACGATATCGTTGACACCCGGTATATTGTCATCCTTTTTGTATCGCATAATTTTGTATTATCCTTGTTTTAAACAGGAAAATAAACAGCGTTTGCAAAAATTTCAGAACTACTGTTGCCGTTTTTTATTCGATCTGAGGAAGCATGATCACGTCTCTGAAAAAGTTACAGAATTAAACTGGCCCAACATGAATTATTTATTTCAGTAGTGGTTGCTTGTGCTTGTTTTGAAATTGTTAAGTACGTCGATTTCACTGTATTTAAGATGCAAACTAGTTTTTCGGAGCCAAATGGGTTTACCGTACGGTCGGCGTGTGCAGACGCATTTAACGTGGCTCCGTTATCTTAGCGTTTTTCACGTGAAGTTTCTATCGATAAATCGATTAAGTTACACTAGTAGGATCGCCAGCGGCGATCTTCTTATTCTTCGTATAATAGAAGTGCTTGTTAATTTCAATCTATCTGAAAATGCAGAATATTTGTAAAATCTGTACTGCACTTATCACGAAAACGTCACCCGGCTTGCCTTGTTCCGGTTTTTGTCGTAATTTTTTTCATCGGAAATGTATTAATATGACCAGTGAACAATTTCAGCTATCGAGATCGATCCCAGGCTTCGAGTGGAAGTGCACTGTTTGTCGAGATAGTGTACCAGGACGGATCACTCATGGTCGAGCAAGTCTTACTGGCGCTGTTATGCCCAATCTAGATCGGCGGAATGAGAACGATGCCGACGACGAAGGGGATGCCCCCACTGAATTCTCCGACTTTATGTTGGAGGTCAGAAATGAACTCAAGGCATTTCGACTAAGACAAGAAGAACTTATTTCATCAGTGAGCTTCTGTTCTGAAAAGGTTAGTGACTTCGAAAGGTCTCTCGCTCAGGTTGCTATTAACTCTAAATCAATTGAAAAACTGAGAACTTCCCACGACAGTTTAAAAAAGGAAGTAATAACTCTCTCGGCGAAAGTTAATGATTGTGAGCAATTTTCGAGATTAAAGAATATCGAAATACATGGAGTAGAGGAAAAGAGAGACGAGAACCTTAATACAATTATTGAAACAATCTCGTCTTCTCTGGGGGTGAATATCTCCAATACAGTGGACTTTATACATAGAGTTCAATCGTTCAACAAGGAAGCCCCTAAGAACATTATTGTTGGTTTTAACACTAGAAAAACAAAGGATCTGATTCTTGGTGCAGCTAAAACAAAAAGAGATGGTGTTTCCCCCGGTTTAAAAATTAATGGCCTGTCGCGGGTCATATTTATCAATGAACATCTCACTTCACAGAATAAAGTGCTGTTTAAGGAGACACGTGATGCAGCTAGGAAAAAGTCCTATAAGTTTGTCTGGACAAAAAATGAAAACATTTTTGTTCGGAAAGACGAAAATTCACAAGTGAAACTTATTCGCCATAAGGATAACCTCGTCTCATTGTGATTCTTTTACGTATGTTAGCTTTTTTGCGTATTTTTTGTTGGATTTTCCGAGCCTAATAATGTCATTTACAGTTTATTATCAAAACGTTCGCGGATTAAGATCAAAAACTCGCGATATAAAAGTGAATTCAAACAATATTGATGCCGATATTTGGTTTTTAACAAAAACTTTCCTTGACAGTAGTGTCTCCAATTCAGAAATTTTTGATCCTACCCGGTATAGTATGTTTCGACATGATCGTGAATCATCCGAAAATAAGAAGCGTTGTGGAGGTGGAGTGCTAATAGCCGTGCGCACTGATCTCTACGCAACTCAGAGAATTGACTGGCAGAGCGGTGCGGAGGATCTTTGGGTCTCAGTTCAATCAAATGAAGGTAGTAAAAAGGTACATTTATGCTGTGTATATTTACCTCCGAACGACGATTTGGCGTGTGCATTGTTCGTGAATAAATTACAATTTTTATGGCGTAAACATTGTGATGACAATATCTTAATTTGTGGCGATTTTAACTTACCTGAAATCGTCTGGGTACCTAGAAATTTAGACAATAATTATGATCTTAAACCTACTAATCCGGGCGATAAAAGCTGTGATCTCTTATATACATTCTCTTTTAACGAGCTTTTGCAATGTAATTATATTGTTAACCATAATAATCGCATACTAGATCTAATTTGGTATAAAAATTGTAAACTTAAAAATCTAAGCATAGGCGATCTTCCTCTTGTCAATATCGATCCACATCATCCTCCGCTTGAATTCTATCTCTACTGTGATGGAATCAAAAGAATCTCAAACAGGCACTCCGAAGTTTATAATTTTAGACGAGGAAATTATGATGAGTTAAATACATTCTATAGTAGTTTTAATTGGAATGATTTGTTCAGTGGTAGGAATCTTGTCGATGAAAATTTACAGAAATTTTATTCTGTTTTATTTCAAGGAATTAATAAATATGTCCCTAAATTTAAAATTAAAAAACGTAAATTTCCTGCATATTTTTGCACTGAAACTATTAATTGTATTAAAGATAAGAACAAATATCACAACAAGTGGAAAAAAAATGGTAACATTAACGACTTTAATGAATTTCGAGTACTTAGGCGTCGTAGCAAGATTTTAGTGCATTCTGATTATAGAGGTCTCATAACAACTACTGAACAAAGCATTAAAACAAACGTAAAAAAATTTTGGAGTTTTGTTTCTGATTCCAGGCGGGATGCTGGTATTCCCAGTGTTATAACGGAGTGATGACAGCTACACATAAGGACGATATATGTGAGCTATTTGCATCATATTTTAGCTCTGTTTATGAACCATATTCGCAGACCAAGTACGCGCCTGATAATGGGTCGCATAGCAGTGTTAATATACATTCCCTCATGTTCAGCGTGGAGGAGGTTTCGGACGGGATGTCCAGTCTGGATGAGAATAAGGGTGCGGGGAGTGACGGAATACCATCTTATTTTGTGAAAAAATGTTCATCCAGTTTGAGTACTCCGCTGACCATTATTTTTAACACCTCACTTACGAGTGGCTGCTACCCTACACTCTGGAAAACCTCTCATTTAGTCCCAATCTATAAAAACAGTGGCGACAGGTCATCCGTCTCCAATTATAGGGGTATAAGTAAACTTTGTATATTCAGTAAAGTCATGGAAAGTATTATCCATCGCCAACTATTCTATATATTTAAAAACATAATAATACCTTAACAGCATGGATTCTTCTCAGGGCGATCTATTGACACAAACTTGCTAATATACCATCAGTATCTTTCCAGTGCCCTAGACAACCGTGTCCAGGTCTATTCTCTGTATTCAGATTTTAGCAAAGCTTTTGACAAAGTTAATCACAATATTCTTATCGCTGTTTTGTCTGATCTCGGTGTACAGGGTAATCTTTTGCGCTGGTTTTCATCGTATCTTTTTGGCCGTAATCAGAAAGTCTCCATTTTTGATAGTTTTTCCAGATCAATTTTAGTCACTTCAGGTGTACCACAGGGCTCTCACCTGGGCCCCCTTCTTTTCTGTCTCTATATAAATAATATTTATAGCTGTTTTCGATATTCGAGTTTTCTCCCCTACGCTGACGATTTGAAGGTTTTTTCAGAGATTCGCTGTGTAGATGATTGCATGCGATAAGTACAAACTCTCTTTAAATATAGGAAAATGCTCTTGTATTTCGTTCACTAAAAATAGACATATCTTTGAGTTTAATTACTTAATCAACGATGAACCTTTAAATCGAGTTACTCAGATTAAGGACCTGGGTGTTTTTTTCGACAGCAAGCTGTCATTTGCCTCACACATCGAATATGTAGTTAGTAAGTGTTCTCGGATGCTGGGATTCGTGGTCAGACTGTGTAGGGATTTCAATTCTGAGAAGGCAATAAAACTAATTTATTTTGCTTATGTTTATAGCAGACTTAATTTTGCAAGCATTATTTGGAGTCCTTATTTCGAAAAATATAAAATAAGGCTAGAACGCCTAGAAAACAAATTTGTACGTTTTTTAAATTGGAGAGTAAATGGTATCTACAATGTGGCTAGTGTCACCGAAGCTAGACAACATTTTAATCTTCCAAATCTAGAGAATCGAAGGATTAAATCTCAGCTTATTTTTATTTATAAGTTATTCAATAACAGATATAATGCACCTGAACTTCTCTCTTTGATTGCTTTACACGTTCCCTCTAGAACCACCAGACATCAATACTGCCTTCATCTATTTCAGACACATACTAATCTAGGCAGAAATTCTCCTATTTTTAGAATAGGCTCATACTTTAACTCTTATTGTCAAAATATCGACCTGTTTTTTATATCATTGTGTTCTTTCAAAAATTATCTTAATCGTATATTAGTCTAGGTGTATTATATATTCATACATATTATTGTATTCAATATTTCAAGCATTTCTCAGTTTTTATACTTTGTTGCTATGTCTTATAGAATATAATAGACTTTAACTTAGTAAATATTTATTTTAAAACGTACGTAGGGTAAACTTAATATGCTTAATTAATTAGTGGATACGTTTTTGGGTGGCTGCACCTGTTTGTGTCCTAAATGTAGTAAATAAATAAATAAATAAATAAAATACTTCATGTATCTATCAGATCAAACCTTTTTACAATTCCCCAGCATACAGCGTCCCTCTTTCAGTGGTCTTTCACTCACTTTCACGCTGTAAAGTATTACAACTATTACAATGCACATTTTTCTAATATGTCAGTATCAGCCTTCTGTAAGAACATCAAGAACATTTTACTACGACAACGGACGTCGACACTGGAATTTAGCATTAATTTTTCTTTTCTTTTTTATATATGTAGAGATATTGTGTGCCCTGTAGTGATACATTTAAAAAAGTATGATGGTGTTTCCTTGTTTATGAGTGATACCACATGTGGTCTGTGCGGTTCATATATTGTAAAATATAAACACTTTCCGTTAACATAGAATAAGTAATATTACTTGATAATTCTGTGTTGGACTACTTGGACTATTAAGGGTTAACGTCGAGTAGCTGATTGTAATCAGCTAGACTTCGCCCTTTAAGAATTGTAACATTCTTTTTGTTTGTATCCAATTCTTAATAAGGACTATTATTATTATTTTTTTAAACCTATTTGTATAACAATTGTTTAACTGCCAATATGCACGAAAATGTATACCTAAACTCGCTTATTTTTGTTTAGTTGGTTTTGACTGCAAAACAAGGTTCCTACATCTCAATATTTTAAATTGTTTTTTTGTAAGAAATGTATATTTTTTATGTCAAGTATGTATTCCTGTGTTTTTTGTATCTACATTCATCGGTTTTGCCTTGGATTTTTATGAATATGTAACTTAGTAAAAAAGTGCAGATATGTAATTTCGCTTTCTAAAGAATGATAAAATAGATGCTAAAACCTTGGTCGGATCATTATATCTTTTAATTAAATGCGTAACATCTTCAGTGCAATAGCCATTCCCACTCAGAGCTTCGATCAGTTTTTATGTTTCCGATGTTAGAGAACCTTGATCAGATATTGAAATGGCTCTAAATACTAAAGAGTTAATAACCAACTTCTTTTGTGTTGGATGGTGGTTCGAATTTGCATTTAAGTATCTATTTATATGCGTCGGTTCTCTATACACAGAATATTCTAATGTACCATCCCTCCTTTAAACAAATATTCCAGAAATATCCTGTCCAGGAGGCCAAACAGCAAAAGTATCATCTACATATCTGAACCAGTGTTTTGGTTTTAGTGGAGCGGATGTTAGAGCAATATCCTCCATATTCCATAGATATTCGCTACCACAGCTGATAGAGGAGATCCCACAGCTGCCCCTGAAGTTTGCTCATAAAAAGTTCCTTGCAAAATGAAATAAGTAGATGTAAGACAAGCTTTCACTAGGTCTATTAAGCTCTTATCAAGATGATAAGAGATAATTATGATCCAATATATCTGATATAATGGAAATTGAATCGTTGACAGGAACATTTGTGTATAGTGATTCTAAATCGAAACTGACCCAAATATCTTCGGGATTAAACTTGATTGCCTTAAGTTTTCCACGAAATGTGCAGAGTTTTTTTTATAAAAGGTTCTGTTGCGCTGACGTTAGGTAGAAGTAGTACATTGTTCTTGTGTATTTTGACCGTTATAGGAATCTTGGAGCTACTTGGTTTTAATGATTTCTAATCCGCTAGTGGTAGACTGGATGTGTTAATCAGATGCGTGATGCGTCTTTCTATTTTATTTGTAGGGTCTGCCTGCATAACCTTAAAAATGTCCAAAAGATGAGATACTTTTTCAATGTATTCTGTTCTTTCCATGAGGTCTCTGACATTGCCTTTATCTTCTGGAAGGACCAAAATATTTGCATTTTCATTTAAGGTCTTCATCGCTGTTTTTTCGATTGCGGAGAGATTCGACTTCTGTGGTTTTGAATTTTTAATGATCTTCACTATCTCATGTGATTTCATCGGCTTGTTCCACTGGCAATCTTTTGATTGCTGCTTTGATGGAGGATACTATCTCTTCTACGGGAATGCTATTCGGTGCTTTGGAAAGGCTGGAATGTTCTGCTTTGATGACAAGTTGATAACTGTATTCTGCGGAGGTTTCACTGATTTTGTCTGTCAGGAGTGCTTCAAACTTCTTTTGTTGCTCTTAAGTGTAATTTCTTGATGGATATTTTGTGCCTGTGCATTGATGATGTAGTCTAAAGTTGTAAAAATGGTTCCTTTATGTCTAAAAGCTAATTTTAGGTGAATTTCTAGTAGTTTATGAGCATTTTAACTAACGCATTGCTGCCACACTTATAAATATTCTTAGCTTCTAGAAGTAACGTGATGTCTCACCTGTAGTGATTTTGGTACTATAGTCAAAAGCAGTGTTATCGTGTGGGTCATACGATTTATCAACGACAAACTTTTTAAGTTTGTTTTTCTTTGAGCGATGTCACTTCAAAGTCAGATTGACAAGTCAGTGACAAAATGAGTAATAGAAAACAATTTTCTGGTTTTTTGTATTCACAAGCGAAAAAAATGGTATTAAATCTAATAAAATATTACGAAAATGAAAATTCACCGGCCAATATCCAGGAGACAGTAGCAAAAGCTCTGGAAATCGGTGTAAGGAATGTGCAGAAAATTGTGCATAAAAAAAAGCATAATTTACTACCGAAGAAGATTAAGAAATGTACACGAAAAAGCCAAAGACTTAAGTGATAATGTAAAAATGGATGTTCGTATGGCAATTTACGATTTATATACATCAAAAACCAATATAACCATTTAAGTTTTAAAATAAGCTTTAAAAAATCGAGGCATATTGGAAATTGGACTAAAATCGTTGTCAAAATTAATAAAAATGTTGGGTTTTCGATATAAAAAGAACTGTAATCGAAAATTTTTATGCGAGTTGCCACATATAGCAATTCAGCGTATCCAGTTTTTAAAGAAATACACGGAAAATGTTAATTCAAAATTTAGAAAAATAGGATTTTTAGACGAGACTTGGATATTTTCTAATGAAAATGGTTCGAAATCTTGGCAGAACGAGTCTGTAAAAAGTGTCAAGAGAAAAAGGGATGTGGGACGGGAAAACGGTTCATAATTTTGCATGCAGGTTCTTCAATAGGATTTCTCCCAGGTGCAAGTTTACTGTTTTCTTGAACATCCAAAAGTATGGACTACCATGATAATATGAACTGTGAACTGTTTGAAAAGTGGTTAAAAGAACAAATGATTCCAAATTTAGATGTTCCATCTTTAATCATACTGAACAATGTATCTTATCATTCAAGAATCTTAAATAAACAACCTACTGGCTAATAAAACAAAAACAAAATCCTTTACCCAATATGCTGAAGCTAGAACTTCTTTTAATAGCTTCTATTAAAAAACCAACAATATATGCCGTAGATGAAATATTACAGGAAAATGGACATGAGGTTTTACGACTGCCACCATACCATTGCCAGTTTAACGCAATAGAATTAATATGGCCTGGGGCAAAATCATATTACGAAAAACACGTAAACGATGGTCTTACATCAGATGAAGTGCAAATTGTTTGGCAAGAATCACTAAATTATATTACGCCGGAGTACTGGAAGAAATCTGTGGAACATATGGAGAAATTAATATGGGATTGGTGGAATCGAGAACGAGTTCTAGATGTCGAAATAGTATACCAATGATCATTGCGCCATTTGAGGGCGACTCAAAAGATGAGGACTTTTTAAGTGATGATGATATTTTTTAGTCTATAATATTAAAAAGTTTCTGAAAGATTATATTAGTTTTTGACGTGTATAAATCATAAATTGCATTATGAATATCCATTTTTGCATTGTAACTTAAGTCTTTTGCCTTTGGATTTTTCGTCCACATTTCTTAATCTTCTTCGGAAGTCAAATATGTTTTTTTTTCATGCACAAGTTTCTGTACATTCCTTATACCGATTCTCAGAGCTTTTGCCACTGGCTCCTAGATATTAGCCAGTGAATTTAAATTTAAAATTTTTTTTATTAGATTTGACACCATTTTTTTGCTTACTTTTTTAGTACATTTGTAATTTTGTAGGCAATAAATAAATAATTATAGAATACTTGTTCCAATTTTAAAGCGTGTTTAAAATAAGTAAATTTTTGTATGTATACATATATGCATACTAAAAATCGATAAAAATGCGCTCTCACACATCTTTATCAAAAGTTCTTGGCCGGAAAAGATATATGTATAATAGCAGAAATATATAATTTCTGCAGGTGCAAAACGGCCTAAAAGAAGAATTGTTTTCGATTATGTCACAGGGTACCCTCCCTGGGTACAAGCCTGCCTAATGAGGGTAGAGGCCCAGAAATCATGATCGCAACTAAATCGCTTTAGATGCGACCTACTTTGGAGCACAAGACGACACATCTGTGCAAAAATAAAAGAGAAACAGAAATTTCAATTTCTGTGCGGTTCTTGGTCGTAAAAAGTTATATAAAACGAAACCAGTAACGGTAAGGATTACTCCTTCACCATTTTGTCGAGAATCGACCAAAACATGACGCTATGTTTGTTTCCAGGGCCAATGTGCCAATCTGCTACCGTGATACACCATAGTACCTACAGATGGCGCCACTGGTTGCCTACTTCCCTCGTCGACTTTCAAAGTCGAATGACATGACACCTTATTTGTTTCAGGGTTTGGGTATTTCGGTTTTAATACCGATACCCCCCAAGGAAACTGCCTGATGAGCCTTGCCGGGGCAGATACCACGGTAGCAGATTGGCACCTTGGCCCTGGAAACAAACATAGCGTCATGTTTTGGTCGATTCTCGACAAAATGGTGAAGGAGTAATCCTTACCGTTACTGGTTTCGTTTTATATAACTTTTTACGACCAAGAACCGCACAGAAATTGAAATTTCTGTTTCTCTTTTATTTTTGCACAGATGTGTCGTCTTGTGCTCCAAAGTAGGTCGCATCTAAAGCGATTTAGTTGCACCATAGTACCTACAGATGGCGCCACTGGTTGCCTACTTTCAAAGTCGAATGACATGACACCTTGTTTGTTTCAGGGTTTGGGTATTTCGGTTTTAATACCGATACCCCCCAAGGAAACTGCCTGATGAGCCTTGCCGGGGCAGATACCACGGTAGCAGATTGGCACCTTGGCCCTGGAAACAAACATAGCGTCATGTTTTGGTCGATTCTCGACAAAATGGTGAAGGAGTAATCCTTACCGTTACTGGTTGCGTTTTATATAACTTTTTACGACCAAGAACCGCACAGAAATTGAAATTTCTGTTTCTCTTTTATATATATATATATATATATATATATATATATATATATATATATATATATATAGCCTGTATGTTTCGCATGCATGGCCCTTAATTTTAGACTGAAATTTGAAGAAATCGGATAAGTAGTTTTTTAGCTTTGCCACGAACGGACAGACATACCTACAGACGAAATTGAGAAAACTTGTTTTCCGGCCTCTAGAGACCCTTAAACGTAAAGATCTGAAAAAATCTCACTAGGGCAGTAATAACTAATTATCTTGTGTTTTTAACAAAAGTGTATAATATTTTTGCAAAATACATTTTTTTTTGTTATTATTGTTAAAACAAGTTTTTTTTTGCACAGGGGCCGCATTTAAATAAATGACACTGTATAAGTGGTTAGATTTTTAGATAAAGCGGGGCTCATAATTTTTGGTGATTGATAAAAAAATATCACTTTCATTAAGTGGCTGTATAAACAGAACATATCCTGATTGTTCCACTGATTCGAACCGCCTTCCGACTTTATTATGCTTGCCATTTTGTGTATTTTTGTTTTTGCCAACCAAAAAATTTTAACCAAATACATATTTAGCGAATTTTCTTATTTAGTCCCTCGGCATTTAATATATAAAATAATATTAAGTGGCTATCTTAATAATATTGCGTAATATAATAAAAAAAAAACTATTTTCTTTCTCCCTGTATATTTGTAAATAGCCCATCGAGATTTAATAACTGGATAAAAGAATCACACAACATTTTGGTATTCACTGTGTTTTCCGATTTGATTCATAATGTTGGTGACCTTTGGACCCGCACGATAAGACCGCATTCGACTATACTTCGTCATCTCCGCTTCTAAGAAGAAAGGCATAAAATTCCTTGCTCTTGTGGAGAAGTGTATTTGGGAGAAACAGCAGACTCAATATCAACTAGATTTAAGGAACATGAACGATGTATTAAAAAGAAACAAACTGTTCAATCTGCTGTAGCTGAACACCAGCATACCCCTGGCCATATTGTAAATGTAAAGGAACCCAAGGTTCTGGCATCGGTTCCAAGATTTTATAAACGAAAATTCAGAGAATCCATTGACATTTTTAAATATACAAAAAACTTCAATAGATGGTCTATGAAATATTACAGTTTAAATTTTGTTCATAGACATTCAATATCTCTATGATTTTGTTCTATATAAGATAGTTGACAACACCCTCTAGAAATAACCAGGATGATTCAATAGACCAAATAAGTAATAATTTTGACAAGGTATGATAGCGTTCAAATTAAAACAATTCCGTCTCTCTGTTATTATGAATACTTATGTTATTTGTCAAAATTTGGAAACGTTGCCGGTAAAAACTAAGTATCACATACTATAGCCAAGAATTTCTTATTTTAAATTTATTTTTAAACAAAAATAATTTTTGTTGGCGTTATCGTAAATTTAGGTCCCCGACGCGAAAACATCTGGAAGACCATTTTTAATCAGAATATCACAAACTTATTTTTTTTTAATTTCAATAATTTATTATATTTTATAATATTAGAGCAGATATTGGCAAAAATAAGTGTTTGTAACTATTTTTACATTTTTTTTAATTCACTGAACAATGTAAATTTTGGTAAAACTTGGACTAAATGTTAAACGACTGAACATAGAGCATACAAAAACAAATGTATTCGTACCGTTTAGGCTATATCCTGTACATTTAGGTAAAATTTTCTCCAGAGCTCCTTTGGCAAAATAGATTTCTTCTTTGTCGCCGTCATATTTTGAAACACACTTAACAGCCATCATTTTTTGTTCAGATGAAAAGGGATATTCCTTTAACCTACAATAAGAAAAAAGATATACAGTTTGCATCATATGAGATCTTGTTTGTTCTGTTAGGTAACTTTATCAAACTTTAGCACAGGCAATAACTTATTGCTTCATTAGGAATAGAAAACGGTTTATTCTAAAATAATCACGTGACTTGTGTTACTTGTCAAATTTCTTCATAAAAAAGTTGTTTATTTTTTAGTTTTACATACGTATACCAAATTTTTGTTTTCCGAAAATTCTAAAAAAAAATAACAATTGTTTAACTTATTGATTTGAACGCAATCATAATATATTGCCAAAATTATAACTTGTTTGGACTATTAAGTATCATTTTGAATCCGTGAACTGGAAAAGGTGTTGTCAGCTATCTTACATAAAACAAAATGTATACTTGTCGATAATATGTCAACATTACATACGTGGTTGTAAATAAATATGTTTTATCAATTCTTTAGGTCCGTCTGTCGGTTCGTCTGTCTGCTGTCAGCTCGCAGCATAGCTTAAAAACTACTTATTAGATTGACTTAAAATTTTAGTCAAAAATTAAGGGTCATATGAAGACGATCTGGTAATATTTTGGTAAAAATCTAATATGCCGGAACAAGATGGCGGCCTAGTGAAACGTTAAAAAAATTATTACTAAAAAAAACTAATTATTGTGGTAAATGATGATAGGGGCGGACACTTACACTCTTCACTTTTGCTCTTGCAGTTCATTCCTCCAACTGAATTAGCTTTTAGAGAAGTTTACTATTTATTTTTAGGGTAACAAATCTGAAGGGAGATGTCAAGATGCCCTCATGTCATGAATATGTGTGTGTGTGTGTGTGTTCGCTTTTCGACATCCCCCTCCGTTAAAAAAACACACATTTAAATAAAGGGTCTTCTACTTCTTACTCTATTTCTAGTCATGGGTCCATCGCCTTCAATTGTATTTTGGTTGTTGTCAAGTTAATGCTTTAAAATGCTTTAGAATTAAACGATCTGTCATCTATATGTACAGGGTGTCCGGATTTGGTTGCAAAAGCAGGGTATCTCGCTTATTTTTAAAGATAGAACCTTGCGGTTTTCACGAACCTGAGCTAATTTTTTGTGAAACTCATGAAGCCGTAAACAAAATTTTCATAGCCTTCTTCCTTTATGAGATACAGGGCGAAATAGAAAATTTTGCATTTTGGGACCCCCCTCGTATCTCGGTTATCCTTTGACTTAACGCAAAGGGAAAAATTGCTGCTTATGCAGTTTTTTACGCTGGATCCAGTGGAGTAGTCATATTTTTCATTTGAGTTGTCATTTTTTAGATATGACCCAAAGTTGCGTTTTTTTAAATGGAACACCCTGTATATTTGTCCAGAAATTGATTTATCCTTTTAAAAGCTTCTCAAAAATATATAATAGTATGGGTCTATTTTAATAAACAACAACAAAAATCATAATTTTTATAATTATCATCCCAAATTTTGCAGTAGCCATGCAAAACAATGCCGTTTTCTTTTGTTTTCTTGGAAGCAAATGACATTTCCCAATTTTGTACGCGTATATAAAATATAGCGCTAGTTTTTTGTATTTATTTATTGTGTAAAAATATATTTGTATTATTATGGAAGAAAACCAAACTTTCGAACATTATGAAAAATACGATATGTTAGCTTGTTTTATATTAAGTAATGAAAATGTTGAAGCGGCTTCTGAGATGTATTTTAACAGTTAAATAGTTAATTTTTAGGTATGTTGAAATACTATTGCCTAATTGCTTAATTTTTATTTAGATATCCAGAAAAGAGGCAACCTAATACATATATCCACTTTTTATCGGATAAAAAAGAATTTACATAATCACGGATCATTTATCAAATCTCGTACGAAAATATATAATAAAGAAAATCGGGAGGCTGAGGAAATTACGGTTTTGGTTAATGCAAAAGCTTTCCCTACAAACTCTTGTAGAGCCAGTGAAAAGAGCATAGGGATTCCAAAAACTAGAGTTCAAGAAATTCTAAAAAAGCACAAATACCACCCATACAAATTTAGGCTCGTGCAGTACTTACAGCCAGGGGATGCACAGCGTCGGGTAGTTTTCTGCAATTGGTTTCGAGAAAGATGCGATATGGTTAGAGATTTTGAAAGGAAGGTTATATAGTCAGACGAAGCACATATCAGTAATTCTGGTATACTCAATACGCACAATAGTAGATTCTGGTCCCAGGAAAATAAACACCAAATATTTCCCAGAAGACATCAGGGCAGGTTTGGTCTAAATGTGTCCTGCTTCATATTAGGAACACATATAAAATTTTATATATTTGAGGGAAATCTAACAGTCAATCGCTATATAGAAATTTTAGAGGCAGTTATACCTGAATTACTTGACGATGTTCCTCTAGCGCAAATTAACGAAATTTATTTTCAACAGGACGGTGCTCCTGCACACAATTCTGGAATGACGAGATTATTTCTGGACAATAATTTTACCAATCAATGGATCGGAACAAATGGACCTATAAGATGGTCCCCTAGGTCCCCAGATTTGTCGATTTTAGATTTCTTCAAAGACCACTATGATAATGCCCAAGATTTAGGAAATGCAATAAGAGAAAATTTTCGCTATTTACAAAATCATCCCGTTATTTTGCTTAATTTCCTAAAACAAATACGAAAATTGTGCGAAGCATGCATAGAACAAAATGGAAATCAGTTTGAACAGTTCTTTTGATTTCCTTGGTTACTGTAGTTCTTATACGACAGTTGATTTTTGCTGAAAGGCTTGTTACATAATAATTTATTACTGTTTTGTTCTTGTGTTACATAAATCTAGGTAGGTGGTACTTTTTTGGTGCGAAATTATCAATACATATTTTGATAAATAGATTTAATCACATATTTATTTTGATTTATTGTTAGGATGTAGATATTGTTGACGACTTTAAATAAAAGGCAGCATTGTTTTGCAAGGCCTACTGCAAAATTTGGGATGATAATTATAAAAATTAGGATTTTTGTTGTTGTTTATTAAAATAGACCCATACTATTATATATTTTTGAGAAACTTTTAAAAGGACAAATCAATTTCTGGACAAATATACAGGGTGTCCCATTTTAAAAAACACAACTTTGGGTCATATCTAAAAAATAACAACTCAAATCAAAAATATGACTACGCCACTGGATCCAGCGTAAAAAATTGCATAAGCAGCAATTTTTCCCTTTGCGTTAAGTTAAAGGATAACCGAGATGCGATGGGGGTCCCAAAATGCAAAATTTTTTATTTCGCCCTGTATCTCATAAACGAAGAAGGCTATGAAAATTTTGTGTACGGCTTCATGAGTTTCACAAAAAATTTGCTCAGGTTCGTGAAAACCGCAAGGTTCTATCTTTAAAAATAAGCGAGATACCCTGCTTTTGCAACCAAATCCGGACACCCTGTACTTTAATAATATGGTTGTCTTTTGATATTTCGTATGTCTGGGGTCCCATATTCCTTAAAGTCCTATAGGAATTAGTCCACGTTTTAGCTAAAGATCTATGCTTTGTTCTTCGAAACTCTCGCATCATAACACGCTGTCCTATAACATATTTTGGGGCATTCTTGGTTCTCTGCTACCTTTTTAAATCGATATTCTGCCTGTTCAGGAGTATTTCTTGTTCGCGCAATATTTGGGGTTGTCCACTCTCCAGGTTGGGCAAGAGGTTGTCCTAATAACAATACGCTTGGAGCAAAGCAGTGGCACTATTTTTTATGTTGTTTAGAGAAAACAAGAGGTCGTCTATTTCTTGGTTCCGCCGTTCTACTTGATTGGCTCTTTGATGATAGATTGGTGTAGTATCATTGGCGATCATCAATTTATTTAAAATATTTAGCCTCATTGCTTCCAAATTGTGGACCACAGTCAGTTATAACAGATTCTGGATACAAATTTTATTAACACTGTTGTGGTGACATCATAAACCAGCCAGGCCTCAACCCACCACTTGGTACACGAATCCGTGACTGTTATTAGATATTTTTTTCCTTTTCTGGTACGACGATAAGGTCCCATTATGTCAACTCTTAAAAGTTGCCAAGGTCTTCCCGGAGGTCTAGGTTTCATTGGGGCCTGACACTGATATGGTCCTGATTTAATTGAAGCACATGATGTTCATGCAGAATTCTGCTATAAAGATCAGTTGGTACTAAAAGTAAATCACCACCTGACCCTTTATAAAAAAGACGTTGGTTTCGAACAGCATATTTCGATATAAAGTTCTTTTCTTTTCTAAAAATATTTTTATTTAGTTTGTTTTCCATGTTAATACATTTATTAATATCTCTTTGTAAGATGTCCTCTTTTTGATGGTCAATAATAGACTGGTAAAGTCCTGTGTCTACATTTATCACGTTTATAGAGGGGGACAATAATCGGTCTTCATAGCTGGACCTTGCATTTTGGTCTTCATTTTCTGATAGATTTCTAGAAATCAACCAATTCGTTTCCGTAAAATTAAACTCCTGAAGAAGAAGTGACCAACGTGTTATTTTTGCTCTTTCGTCTTCAAACTTGTTTAACTAGGTATGAGCTCTGCTATCTGTAATTAAATTAAATAGTTGATTTTCCAAATATAGCCTGAATTTTTTAGAAGCCAAAACAACTGCAAGGGTCTTCTGCTCATTAACATGATATTTTATTTCAGCTTTGTTAAATTTTAAACTCGCGTAAGAAACAATATTTCGTTGATTTTCTGAATCCAACTAACATAAAACAGCTCCCATTCCTTCCTGGCTTGCATCTGTTTGTAAAACAAATGGCTTTTTAAAATCTGGTCTATGTAGGCTTAGTTGTTGTTGAAGGGCAGTTTTTAGTTGATAAAAAGCATGATCTGCCTGACGATTCCACTGAAACTGTTTCTTTCTTGTAATTGAGGTGAAGCAATATTTGCCAAAGTTTTGAATGTATTCTCGAAGCCAGTTAGCAGCACCATGTCGCTAGGTGGACGCAATGGGGGTCATTATAGCAGTACCACCTGGTGAAAACCCCTTTAAGAGAGGAGTATTACGACGGTTATCATTACATCCTTGCAGTAATCATCATAGGGGCGGACACTTACACTCTTCACTTTTGCTTTTGCGATTCATTCCTCCAAATAAATTAGCTTTTCGAGAAGTTTACTATTTATTTGTAAGGTAACAAATCTCAAGGGAGATGTAAAGATGCCCTTAAGGCAACAGGTTCATCGCTGGGTGACAAAATTCAATGAACTTTACCAATTTTGTACAAATCCACGAACCAAGAATACATATTTTTCCCAATTATTTTTTGAATGTATTTTAGCAAAATAACAACGTTTATGAAAAAATTCCTATCATATAAATGTACTTCTTGGCCTATATCAAGAACACATAATACTAAGAAAGTTACGTAATAAAAAAAGATTTCATATGATGCAAAGTTCTTCAAGAACACTGTATAAAACCCATTATTTTTATATATTTTGTAAATGAGCTGAATATACCTTATGTATCTATCTGCCACATTGTACATTCCATGCTTCATTGCAGCCGCTAGTAAAGCTCCTTCTGTGGGTTGTCCCATCAAGTTCTCGTCGGTTATTATGGCGTTGTTTGCCACTGCGCCTATCTAAAAGATATACCAGATTCTTAATTACCTAGTAGTTGTATTAAGAATGAAAATTATCAAAAAGTAAACATCTCCGCTACCTAATTTGAATGTTTCTATTATGTTGCTGTAAATATTAATACAATCAACCTAGAGCAGGGGTGCTCAAACTTGAACTGCTGGCGATCTACCTCAATATTTTTAGACTACTTACGATCGACTCTGAGAGGCTGCAAGTATGTGTCATGCAGGGTTGTCGTACATACACGATACATACATCCTACCTACCTACCTACCTACCTAGGTCGGGTGTACCGTAGCATATATAGATATTAGCTTTCCGCACAATATACATTATTTTAGTCAAGGTTTGGGTTAGGTTTAGTTAGGTTCTTCTCTACAATATCAACGAAAAAACTCATAGTTATTCAAAATTGCGAGTTTATTGGTTGTTACAAAACAAAAGAGTTACATATGGTGTTAAACTTAACTAAGGAGTGATTTTGGATGTTGAAGCGTGGCACTGCATGTCCTCAGTATACTTTTCATAAGATGGTACGTAACCACTGAGTGCTAATCGCAAGCATGATGACATATGATCGTCAGTTAGTCGATTGCGATATTTTGACTTAATTATCTTCATTTCAGAAAATGCAGACTTGCACAAGTAAGTTGACCAAAACATTGCTGTCAGTTGAAGGGCGATTTGCCTTAGATTCGGATATTTATCTTCAGATATAAAACACCAGAAATTTGTATCAGATGCTGTAGCTTTGAGATGTACCGGGTGGTCGAAATTGGTCTGTTTTAACAGAGAAAACCTATTTCCTGACTAGATAGAGCAAAACTGACTTAGGTGTCATGGGCTCGATTTCTGAGAAATGTTTAATGGCAAAAACCGCCTGCCGATATTTTCACTGCCAACTGAGATATAGGGCGTTTTTCAATTTTCGGCCATTTTGAAAATTGTCCATAACTTTTTTATTTTGCGGAATATTAACATTCTGCAAAGACATTCTAAAGGCACTTTTTTATGTGCAATCCAGTGGCGTACTCAGATTTTTTCTATAGTTGTCCGTTTTATCATAAATAGGCAAAACTTTTTTTTTTCAAATGGAAATCATAGTTGGCTATAAATTATAAAAAATGCTCGCGTTTAGCCCTTTTCAGTGATATAAAGTTGTAGGTACTTATTTTCAAAAATAACGAAAATATTAGGTGTTTTTGGTTTACATCGAAGTAGGCCTTGGAATAATGACGCGCGTTCAATATTTTGAATATATTGCTGTCAGATTACTGTAGTCTGGTGTAATTATTGCGTTTTGGTGTTATCTTTATAAAGTTGTGTTAAGTTGCTGACAAAATATGTTTGAGAATTATGAAAAGTATGATATGTTAAAATGTTACATATTATCTAACGAAGTTCCTGAAGCAGCTAGTGAATTATATTTTAATACATTTCCCGAGCGACGTCAACCGGATAACCGAATTTATCAAACATTAAAAAGTAATTTAGTAAATTACGGAAGTTTTAAAAAGTTAAGAACAAGACATTATGAACTAAAGGAAGAAAAGGAAATCCAGCAGCTAAATATAATTGGTGAGGTATTAGATCATCCTGGCACCTCCTCTCGAACATTGGCTAATATAACGAATGTTCCAAAGACCACCGTTTTAAAAATACTCAAAAAACATAAATTCAAACCGTACAGAACGAGAAGAGTTCATCAACTCCGTGAAGGGGACGCCGCTAGAAGATTGAGATTTTGTCAGTGGTATGAGCAAAAATTCATGGAGAATGAGAATTTTCCATTAAATATTATTTGGAGTGATGAATCCAGAGTAGATACTTCTGGTATATTTAATAGATATAATTCATATCACTGGTCCACTGAAAATCCACACGTAGTTGTGCAACAAGACCGGCAAGGTCGATGTGGATTCAATATATGGGTGGGGATATTCCGAGGAAGATTTGTGGGACCTTATTTTTACGATGGAAATTTAACTGCAGATGATTATGTAAATATTTTGCGCACATATATTGTCCCTTTGTTGGAAGACATACCTTTAGCTGATGCCAGAAATATCTACTATCAACAAGATGGTTGTCCCCCGCACAATGCAAGGATCACAACTGATCTTTTAAACTTCGAATTTCGAGAAAATTGGATTGGTACGTGGGGCCCCATACCTTGGCCTGCTAGGTCCTGTGACTTAACTCCCTTAGATTTTTTTTTGTGGGGAAGATTGAAGGACTTGATATTTAAAGGAAGAACCTTTCACACAAAAGAAGAATTGCAAGAGGCCACTAGGCAAGCTTTTGCATCTATTAGCCCAGTTGAACTAATAAATAGTTGCAACTCGGTACGCAAAAGATGCTTAGTTTGTATTCAACAGGGAGGGGCTCAATTTGAACAACTTCTCTAAATATATTTATCAGAAACCTATCTAACTAAATACCTAGATTTTCATAATTATTTTTTATTTTCACTTGTAGCTGTAAATAGTAGTTTAGTTTGTTAATTTTGTTCAACTTTGCTATGTAAACAAAAAAAAAATAAAAAAAATTAATAATAAATAATTAAAATAACGTTAGCTAGTGTTATTTAAAGTTGTGTTTAAGTTGCTAACAAACTATAAATCTTAACAATACATAATTGAGATATTGTCATCACAAATCAAAGCCTACTTCGATGTAAACCAAAAACACCTAATATTTTCGTTATTTTTGAAAATAAGTACCTACAACTTTATATCACTGAAAAGGGCTAAACGCGAGCATTTTTTATAATTTATAGCCAACTATGATTTCCATTTGAAAAAAAAAAGTTTTGCCTATTTATGATAAAACGGACAACTATAGAAAAAAATCTGAGTATGCCACTGGATTGCACATAAAAAAGTGCCTTTAGAATGTCTTTGCAGAATGTTAATATTCCGCAAAATAAAAAAGTTATGGACAATTTTCAAAATGGCCGAAAATTGAAAAACGCCCTATATCTCAGTTGGCAGTGAAAATATCGGCAGGCGGTTTTTGCCATTAAACATTTCTCAGAAATCGAGCCCATGACACCTAAGTCAGTTTTGCTCTATCTAGTCAGGAAATAGGTTTTCTCTGTTAAAACAGACCAATTTCGACCACCCTGTATACCTGATATAATCTGCACCAACTCATTTTCAACAGAACATGAGTTATAAATGATGATTCAGCCTATACGTATCATAATCCAACTGAGGAATCCTTGCTTTCAAAGACGGAAAATGTTTCAGATCCTTTCTTTTCAGTTGATCTATAATAAGTTGCAATTTACTTTTGAATGCGTTTAGTGCGCTAATCATCTCAATAACAGTTTTTCCTTTACCTTGATGCTCCAAGTTAATGGTGTTTAAGTGCATTGTGATGTCAGTCAAAAATGCCAAATCAGTCAGCCATTTTTCGTTTTTCAACATCTGAGTGTCATCACCTCTTTCGTCTGGAAAAGCTGTCATTTCGGGCAATAATTCTTGAAACCTTTCTAGGAATTTTCCGCGACTCAACCACCTGACGTCCGTGTGAAGAACTAAATCAGTGTGTTCAGCTGACTCCCTATCTTCCAACTGCAACTTAAAGAGCCGCCGTTGCAAGCTACGTGCACGGATGGAATTCACAATTTTTGTTGCAATGCCCATAATTTCCTCCGTGTTTAAAACTTTTGAACACAACACTTGTTGATGTATAATGCAATGAATTGAAAAAAATGAAGGGAGATCTTCATTAGCTCGGCACAATGCCAAAAAACCGTTTTTGTTTCCAGTTATTGCTGGTGCTCCATCGGTTGTAATGCACACTAATTTATATATTGGTAGCTTGTAGTTTTTTACAAAATTGAAGAAAACGTCATATATATCTTCGCCACGGGTCTTTTCCTTCAGAGGAATGAATTATCCGAATAAAAATACACAGCTAGGCAGTGTCTGTCATATCGGTGGATTCGTCGAACTGTAAAGAAAAGTATGTACATTCCATGATATCATTTTTTAGTTTATCTGCCATGTCCTGACTAATGACTTCAATACGCGTTGTGACAGTCGGACGAGATAACTGAAGTTCTCTAATAGCAGACATGATTTCTGTTTTATTTTTAAAATCTCCAAATAAAGTCTCATCCGCTTCAATAAATGTTTCCTTCACAACCGATCCATCTTCAGATGGTTTCTTGTGTTTCGTCAATATATGAGATATTTTAAATGACGCAATCGTAGCAGCTTTTGATTGTTTGGCTGGTCTTGTGAACATGGTTTGTTCTTTTTTCAAACAAGATATCAGATCACGTACTTTTCGTTTTCTTAATTCGCTCTGTGGCGGAAAATCCTTTTCATAGTTTTTATGACCCGTTTTATGATGCCTCTCTAAGTTACCACGCTTAGGTATTGCAACTGACGCACGACAAATAGGACAAATGCACTTATCCTTCACCATACAAAACAAAAATTCTTCCTCCCAATCGTTATTAAAATGATACGTTTTAGATTTCTTCCCTGCCCTCATTTTGTACTATTTAATAATAAACTTTGTATCGACGTAGTATTGCCTTCAAGTTGCAATTCAGAATGAGTCCAATTCCTGCAGGCGCAACATTTATATCGGCGTGAACGAAAGTCTCGAATGTTCCCGTCAAACGCGCCGCCCGAAATTTCTAGAAAAGCGACAAGAATAAAAAACGTGGCTTTTCTTTGACAAGTACCGCGCGTTCCAGAGTGTTATTTTATTACGTAATACATTTTTGTAGTTTAGTTAAGTATCTACTTAATTTTTTCTTCTCGAGATCTACTCAAATAGCACTCGTGATCGACCGTTTGAGCACCCCTGATCTAGAGCATCACTGATTTTTAACATTAATTTCAAATGCACATATTTTTGTTATTATTCAACCGATTTTAAAAACCTTTTTTTCCTGATAGGTCAGTTCTTCTACATTCTGAAGCCCTAGACAGAGTTGAAAATTGACTGCCAGAAGAGACGGGGTATGCCGATTAAGTAAAGGTTTACTGTACCGCATCACCAGGTTTGAAACTTTAAGTTTTAATACAGGGTGAATAAAAAGAGATACCCTTTAAACCATAACTTAGATATACGGTTAATTAAAAATACACTTAGCTATTGAACATTTTTGAATACCTAGAGATGTACACCTAATTTTAATTTCCTTGAACAGTGTTGCCAAGTTCAATTATTTACAAGATTATTTATTTTTATTATTTATTATTTTTATGTCTTGGTATACACATCAAGTGAAAAAGAAGTAGTTTAAGTTTTAGTTAAGACTCCAAGTTTGACACTTGGAGTCTCAATATAGAGTAGATGAAATTCTATATGGTCCAAATGGCTTATTTTACATTTGAGAACATAGTTACAGATTTTTTTCGGAGATATAATAAGCAATTAATATAAATGAGTTTTTATTGCTAAACGTACAAATAAACTATACCAAAGCTATAATAAGGCGGCAAAAACGATTAAAAAAGAAATGCGAAAAAATAAAACGACGTTACACAAAAACTTAATAGTCTGTTGGCCCACCACCAGTTTTAATGCGTTGCTCAATTCTTCTCGACATGCTTTCAATTAGGTGGTTTATATGGTGGTTTCCTTCTTCATTTATTTTCCTTATACGCCCTCTAATTCTTCTCATATTCTAAGCATTTTCGACTGGATTTAAGTCCGGCGATGGCGGAGTCCAGTCCAAACTTGATATTCCTTCTACTTCTTTATTCGATCACTGCTCTTGTGCGGTAACATTATCATCTATGAATAAAAAGTCTGGACCTACAGCACCCCGCCACATGCGAACAACCGGGTCCAGGATGTATTCTATGTAAATTTGACCAGTAATCGTTTTGGGTATAGATATCAAGGGCGTTTTATTATTCCACATTATGCCACATCAAAATATGGTTGTGCCGCGCTGATATGGTAGCACTTTTCTATAGTTGGCCGCCCTGGCTTCTCGTCTTGAAACTCGCCAAACGCGAACCCATCGGACATTAAACCAATTCTGGTTTCATCGTTTTTGTTAAAATCCTAAGCATATTAAAATGAATCTGCTGAAGCGATAAAAAATGTGTTATATTCGAGTCTTTATCAAATCATTCTAAGAAGCTGTTTGTAAACGCATTTCTATTTTTAGAATATTGATTTTTAGGGTACCAAATATGCTTGCTTTTTCTTAGTTAGTTAGTCGTTTTATAGAAACCGTTGTTGTAACATGCAATACTTTTATTAAAATATATTCACATTTCGACGTGGTTTAATTGAAGTTTAACAGGTTGTGGGCCCAGATTACGTTGGGAAACCATACTTCGGTGGATATATGTACAGTGTGGACGCGAAAATAGTCACTTTCGAGTAGTGCGTCGCGTTTTGCTGTGTTTTGTTTGTTGTTTTAATTAACGTTCGAGTCGTTTATAAAAAAACGTTTAAGTCGTGTAAGGACAAACATTGTACTAGTAGTGATGGCTTCAGCAACGGTAAAATTTGAAAGTGCTAATATACCAAAGTTTGACGGCTCAAATTTTCAACTTTGGAAGTTTAGTGTGAAAATTCTGTTTAAAGCAGAGAATATTCTCTCGATAGTTGATGGAATGAAAACAGAACCAGCCGACCAGACGTCAGCAGAGTGGAAAACATGGGACTCTGGTAACAGTAAGGCCCAAGTGACTTTCTTGTCAACCATCAGCCAAGATCAGATTCAGCATCTAATAAACTGTCAAAATGCAGCTGAAATGTGGACAAGGTTATTATCCATACATGAACAAAAAACAGAGATATCAAAAGAGCTACTGTGGCAGCGGTTCTATGATTATAAAATGCCTGAGAATGGAAGCATTGCTGAACATATTTCCTTTATCGAGCTGCTTGTGAGACAACTTAAGGATGTTATGGAGAATATTAGTTCCAGTGCGATCTGTTCAAAAATGATTAATAGTCTTCCGTCTAAATTTAATGCTTTTCGAACTGCATGGGACTCTGTTGCAAGTGATCAGCAAACCTTTGATAACTTGGCAGCAAGATTACTCAAAGAAGAGACCAGAATGAGTAGTGATGACTCCACAGTTTCTCGTTTGGCTTTGGAAGTTCAGGCATTACAAAGTAGGTTAGAAAATATAAATGTTGAGCAGAAGAAGTCACCTGGTAGTCGAAACATACAAAATTTAAAGAAAAATAGCTGTTGTAATTACTGTAAAAAGAAAGGACACTGGGTACGAGAGTGCCGAAAAAGAATTGCAGATTCAAAGAAAAATACAGAAAATCTCAAAGTAAGTACTAGTTCTGCTTACATTTGTGATACTTCTACGTTGTATTTTGCTAGCTCAGGCATCGAGAAGACGGATTGGATTTGTGATTCAGGAGCTAGTATGCACATGACTGGCCAAAAGGATTGGTTTTCGACCTTGCAATTGGTTGATGAACCAATATTTGTTAGAATTGCAAATGATAAGCTAATAAGCGCAACTGGAAAGGGAGTAATAGAAATACAAGCCTGTGTTGACGGTCAGTGGTTCAACCGAACTATAAATAATGTGTTATATATTCCAGAACTTGGCCGAAGCTTGTTTTCAGTGGGAGCTATGACTGACAAAAATTTTAGTCATCATTCAAGCAAAAATCGCTGTGAATTTCGTGACCCTGAAGGAAAAGTGTCATGTGTGGGAACTCGGAACCTATGGATAATGCAGTTCCGAATGAAATCTAAATCAGAATGCAAGTTAAGTACTAGCAGCAAAAATTCTTTGAAACTTTGGCACGATCGTTTAGGTCATGTTAATTTTAACATGATTAAAAGAACAGCTGATATGGTAAGTGACCTTAACATTGGCGATACAGAAGAAGTGTTCTGTGAAATGTGTAAATTTGGAAAGCAACCGAGAAAATCACATAAAAGTTTATCTAGAAGCAAAAATAGTAACCCAGGAGAAATGATCCATAGTGATGTGTGAGGACCTATGAATGTTACGTCGCCAAGTGGATCAAGATATTTTGTCTTGTTCAAAGATGACGCTAGTGGCTATCGAAATGTTTACTTTCTAAAGCACAAATCGGATGTTTTTGAAAAGTTTAAGGTTTACAAGTCCTTAGTTGAGAATCAGACTGGAAACAAAATCAAAGTTTTACGAAGTGATCAGGGAATGGGTGAATATATGAACAGAGAATTCCAAGGATTTTTAACAAAAGAGGGCATATCCCATGAATGTTCTGCACCATACACACCCCAACAGAATGGCCGATCTGAGAGAGAAATCAGAACTATTGTTGAATGTGCCAGAACAATGATGTTAAATAAAAATGTACCTCAGGAAATGTGGTCAGAAGCAGTAAATACAGCTGTTTACATCTTAAACAGAACAGCATCTAGCCAAATCGAAGATATGACAGCATATGAAAAGTGGTTTCGACGAAAACCAGAAATAAAACATTTAAGAATTTTCGGAAGTTCTGCATATATGTCCATACCAACCCAATTCCGTAAGAAATGGGATCCAAAGTCACGGAAATTAATGTTTGCTGGGTACGAAGGCTATTCTACAAATTATAGACTGTGGGATTCTGAGAAACGAAGAATTGAAAACCCGAAAAAGAAAATTTCTCTATTCTCTTTAAAGAATTTAAAGACAGTAAAGAAAATCAGACAGAAGAAAATGATGAATACAATAGTGAGACAGAGAGCGAAAGCCCTACAGACACCTCAGATAATACGGAATTTTATGATGATGATTTTGAATGTGACTTACAACTAAATGAAAAGATAGAAGTAAAATATCTCAACCTGACTACTATGGTGTTATAGCAACAGAAGAGCCCTTTTGTTATGAAGAAGCAATACGGTCCAAAGATCGAAGTAAGTGGCTTCAAGCAATGGAAGAAGAAATGGACGCCCTCAGGAAAAATCACACATGGGACTTAGTAAAACTTCCTGACGGTTGCAAAGTTATTGACAATAGGTGGGTTTTTCGCATAAAAACTGATGACAATAGTGATACGGTACGTTACAAAGCACGTCTTGTTGCGCGAGGTTTTACACAAGAAAAAGGTGTGGACTATAAGGAAACATTTGCGCCGGTCGTGCGTTTTGACTCTATTCGCGTTCTGCTCGCATTAGCTGCAGAAAAAGACTTGGAAATGACAAATTTCGATGTAAAAACTGCATTTCTCTATGGTGATTTATCAGAGTGTGTATATATGCAGCAGCCCATTGGATTTGAAGATCAGAAAAATAAAAATCTGGTATGTAAACTTAACAGAAGTCTCTATGGTTTGAAACAGTCCCCCAGATGCTGGAACAGTAAGTTTGTTTCTTTCCTTAATAAATATAAATTCAGACAATTAAAAACTGACCAGTGCGTGTTTGTCGGTTGTTTTGCAAATGTTAAAGTCTATTTAGCAATATACGTCGACGATGGGCTTTTGTTATCAAAATCTAAAACTGCAATTAGTGAACTTATTCATATCCTACAAGACGCATTCGAAATTATTTTACATTCTGACAGCCGAAAAATAAACTTTGTTGGACTTGAAATTGAGCAAGATATAGCCGCAGGGACAATCCTTGTTCACCAGCAGAGTTACATATTAAAACTCCTTGATAGGTTTCATATGACTGACAGCAAGCCAATGGTCATTCCATTTGAACCTGGTATACGTTTGTCATCTGCCATGAATACTGCAAGTTGTAATAGAAATCAGCCATATCGTGAAGCAGTCGGTTCTTTGATATTTCTAGCCACATCAACTCGTCCAGACATAACTTACGCAGTAAACCAGGTCAGTCGATTTTTCAATGAGTGTAGTAATGAGCAGTGGGTGGCTGTAAAACGTATTTTTCGATATTTGAAACATACTATCCAATATAAAATAAGATACTCAAGAACAAATCAAATTGAAGTATTGGGATATACAGATGCAGACTATGCTGGATGTGTGGATACTAGAAAATCAACTAGTGGCTACGTTTTCATGTTCGCTGGTGGTCCCATTACATGGAAAAGTCAGAAGCAAAATGTAGTGGCCCAATCAACAACGGAGGCAGAGTACATGGCTTTGGGACTCGGAGTCAAGGAAGCTTTATGGCTGAAGAGTTTGCTTAAAGAGCTGGACATTGACATTTCAAGTGTGGAAATTAAGGTTGATAATCAATCAGCCATTAAGTTGACCAAGGCACAGAAACTTCACAACAGAACAAAACACATTGATGTGAAGGTACATTTTGTGCGGGATGAGTGTCAAAAAGGTCATATTTTCGTAAACTACGTGTGTTCTAGTGAACAATTAGCAGACTTATTTACGAAACCACTAACGAAAGCCATTCTTAACAATCTTCTTGTTAAATTAAATTTTGTAATGGTTTAATAGTGTATTTTATTATTTTGAAGTTGTATTTTTCAGATTTTAATTTGTAAAGCCTGGAATAAGTGGGAGTGTTAAAATCCTAAGCATATTAAAATGAATCTGCTGAAGGGATAAAAAATGTGTTATATTCGAGTCTTTATCAAATCATTCTAAGAAGCTCTTTGTAAACGCATTTCTATTTTTAGAATATTGATTTCTTTCAGTGCGATGGTATTCTAAGAAAGCGTCGACTGTGCTCGACAACAGGTGTTTTTATTACTTTTTAGGGTACCAAATATGCTTGCTTTTTCTTAGTTAGTTAGTCGTTTTATAGAAACCGTTGTTGTAACATGCAATACTTTTATTAAAATATATTCACATTTCGACGTGATTTAATTGAAGTTTAACAGTTTTTTTTTATAACTGTTGATGTTGTTGTTGGGTTCCTCCTTGCCAGTATTCTAATAAAATGATCTTGATTTGCTGTAATCTTGCAATTTCGATGCCTCCGAAGTCTATTTTCAATTGAACCAGTCTCAATATATCTGAATAAATTCGAGAGACATCACTCCGGTTAAATCCGGTTATTTTGGCCACATTCCTCTGACTTCTACCGCTCTCTATGACACGAATTCTAGGCATTTTTAACTTTTTGTAGCTAAGTTAACGATGTAAGTAGTTGTTTATTGACTTTTAGATAATTTCGTTCGAAATCCGTGCAAATTTGGACATCATCATTTCATCCTCCCTATGTTAAAAATGCAAATGTTTAAACATTGTGACGGTATACAGTAGTTCTGAAATTAGCGTTTTTTTACTTGATACCTATACCAAATAACAAAAAATAATTATTAAATTTGGCAACACTGTTTAGGAAAGTTAAAATTAGGAGTACATCTCTAACTATTCAAAAATGTTCAATGCCTAAGTGTATTTTTAATTAATCATATTTCTATGTTATGGTTTAGAGTGCATATCTATTTATTTTCCCCGTATTAAAAATTAAAGTTTCAAACTTGGTGATGTGGTACAGTAAAACTTTACGTATCCTTAGCATATAAAAAAAATTAAATCTGCGTGCCCCGTATCTTTTTGGCAGTTATTAAATTTTAGTTTATTTACACGCTCACGTAACTTTTAGTTTTCCCGGTACAATACAACAAAATTTTCAACTCTGCCTATTTAATTACAAGCCCAACAGGCAACCAATAATAGGGCTGATTTACAAACTTAAACATAGCTAAATTTCTTATAATTATTTAGTTTGTCATGTTCGTTAAATTGTTAATTTTTTTTCCAATTTTGTAACTTTGATAATATTTGCTTTGCATCGATGGCTATTTTCGCAAATAATTAGAAAACGATGACAGATACGATAAAAATGTAGGGGATCAAAAAGAATGAGAAAAGAACGGGGATCAAAATTATGATATTAGTATTTATACAGGGTATTTCAAAAAATATAGAAGAGTAGAATAATTGTCGTTGACGGCGCAAAAAAATAACATCCTGTATACTGCATCCGAGAACTTTGACATTTTCTGTGGAGATTCTAAAAATTAATGTATACTAAATTGGAAATAGTTATCTCGGAAAACGTGTGAGAAAACGAAAAAAAATTAAAACTTTGACAGCCTGTATCTCAAGACCGAATAATTTTACAATACGCCTTTATAGGAAAAAAATTGTTTATTTTGTCGAGATCTATCACACTGTGTAGCGTAATGATTCTAATAATGGTAAATCCATGGCGCTTTTTCGTAATGCTTCAAATAATACGGATTTTCTCAAAGAAATCAAATGATATGATATGATTTTTTTGTTATAATTTAATTGAAGGTTATAAAAGGTATCGAATAATGAAGTAAAAAAATCCAGGTCCGTATTTAAATGTAAAAAGTTGATGATGGTCACCCGAATGCGAAACGTCGGATTGATAAACTACAGTTAATAGCTCTACGCGCAGAGCGCTTTTTCTGACACCAGTTCAATGTAATCGGTCCATTCGAAACAGATATATAAACGTTTGGCTTTCCCCCACCACTTTATTACTGAAAATAAAAAAAAAATGATAAATAGAAAAAAAAAATGCATAATTCCCTGAAGAATACAATTTTCGACAAACCTCAATTAGGAAAATTCAAGAGAAAATCGGCATTTCCATTTTCGAGTTGCTATAGCCATTTTTCGAACTCGAAAATAATTTCCAGCGATTTTTTTTGGCTTATTTACCATTAATTGTGTGATCAACGATTATCAAATTGTGGCCCGAGACCATTCTTAATTGGACACACTGTAAATTGTTATTATTATTATTATTATTATCGTATGGTATCCCTGAATCCTACAAACCTGAATTCCTAACCATTACAGCTCCTGTAAAATGTGTCGTAGTATATTTGCAACATTGTTAGGACACAATTACTCTAAATTTGGTTTGTTTACAAATATTTTAATATTATTATCCACAGGAAATAAGCGTTTAAGAAAAGTTCGTGACTTCTTCAATTCCAGCAACCCACCCACTTTAACAACAAAACTTGTTGAGGAATTATTCAATTTTTCGGACAAAAACATCCTATACGATAATTATATTGTTTTGGTGACTCATGTGGTTCACATTTTTGTGTTTGTAAGTGCGTTTAAAATTATTCACATTTTTAATTTTCAAGTAAGAAGATTATCATTCAGATAATTCAGTTATAGTAATCAAGTAGTCAATTTTTAATTCACACATTTAAAAAGCGTTAGCCAAGTTTAAGAATGAATGGTTATGGTTATTAATTCAAAATGGAAGATCGCTCGTAAATGATATGAACTAGTCGAACATGTTATCTAAGGTTTCCCAAATAAACAACAAATTCATTTATGTATGGAACGCCGTTTTACTTTTTAGTCATACGCGTCTTTGATACCAAATTTAATTGCAAAACATATAAATGATGCTGTCTGCATACAATTTTTATTCTTTTTAATTCTTCCGATATCGAATTTTTGTGGATACCGATTTTACCGAATGACATTTTTATGATAAGCAATTTCTTTGCAGACCATTTCAATTGATACCACAAAAAAGTAGTTGTTTATCCTTTTTTAACACGTATACAGCCTACTTAAAATTTCTATATACATGCGTCTTTCCTTAGTTATTGCATTTCAACAAATCGATGTTAATAAAAATTGGTATGAAATAAATTCTATATACAAAAATCAGTTTAAATATTTAATAAATTGACTCTTATTAAAATGTAATCGCTTCAAACGGGATCGCATTAAATTAATATTAATACCGAAAACATTAGAATGCAATAACGACTTTGTGGAGATTAATTTATTTCAACCGTATGAAGGTAAATCTGATTTAAGAACTCATGTAATAAAAAAAATTAATTTATTTTTATCGCATATCAAAAAAAATTAAAGCATCTCTTACGATATCATTTCTTTTTAATGTCAATTCCATTAACACCCTAAAAATGTAAATAGAATAATGCTCATTATTTTGATTTTGATTTTCGTTTATATGTAATTTATACTACATCAAACGGATATAACACGGGCCCTTTACCATTGAAATTAAAATACTTAAATATACATTTGAATAAATAAATAAAAGTTAATACGAGATTTAATTGTATAAGAGTTGTGGAATTTAAATGATTAGCGGGTATAAGGTAACTGATTTTATTTAATATGCATTGTTTTGATTTCGAATTTTTATTAATGTCGATTCTTCTGAATATCAATTTTCATTGAATGCAGCCACCTTGTTTCAATTTTAATTATCGGACGTGGAGCGATCTAGTGCAAACTAAGAACAACAAGAGCAGAAATCTGTAATTTTTTAAATACCCGAGTTTCTGGCTAGGCATGCGTTCGAAGATTTAAAAGTGCATCTAAAATTAAGACTGTGTTGTGCATGACGTTATGACGAGTCGGATGCGAATAATGAAAAACATATTCGTAGGTAATCAATGACAGTTAAAACGTGTTTAATTATTGTTCGATTGGGAATACTTAGTTATTAAATCATTGCGGAATATGATATACACCCCTATATTTAAAATGTGACCACGTACAAAATACAGATCATAATAAACATCATAAACCAGAATAAAGAAAACAAGGTTTTGAATTTCCCAGCTATAATTCACAGATTACCACACAATGTAATTTGTAATGGCAAATTACAAATTGAAAAGAGTATATTTCGACGAAATGTAAAAATAGGTACCAGCGTATAATAATTAAGTAAAGTCTTATCACTTTCGCAGAATTCAATGACTTTCAATAATAATTATAATACACATAATAATATGGACTAAAAATAACAAAAATAATTAGAAAATGGCACCAGATTTCGCAAAATAGAGATCATTTGTCCCAGATTTCTCATAATAGAGGATATTTGTCGTATTTATGGAAATAGTAAGAGTACCAGAGTACATGGACCCGAAAAAGAGAACATTCCTCTTAAAAAGAGTAATGTGGTCACCCTATTTAAAGCAAACTGTAGTAAGGTTGTATAGGTATATCACTAAATCTTTATTTACAATATTTATTTGATAATTAGGATACTATTTTCATGTTTGTCTCCCTTGTTTAATATGTGAGTAATTATTATAATTTATAGGTATGTGCACTTCACTTTCAAAGCTGCGTGTCGATCAAGATACGGTTTTTCAAAAATGAACACATCAGTGGTGTATTTAGAATGCCGTCTTAGAGGGGGAGGCAAACATTTGATAACTAAAAAAAAGTTCTAGGTTCTTGTTGGAACAACATAAGCATGAAGACTAAAAAAAACAAAGTTCTCAATGTTTGTGAGGTAGAAGTCCCGAAATGCTTTATATAATGTAATTTTTGCTTGGGTTATTAGCTCGGGGGAAAGGGGGTGCAGGGTGCATTTGTCTCCTGCACGTACTCAAACCGAAACTGTCGTATGTTGGAATGCAGAACATGTTATATTGAAGAATACCCCAAAACAAAAACATTGCATTCATGCCCTATTATCTTGGTAATTTTGTTCACAAGGTCTCTTTACACACAGCTTTGTAGGTTACACAAATTTAACCTACAAAGTTGATTTTTTTTTTCTATTTTTAGTTTTTACATTCTGGTACTCACGCACATATTATGAAATCAAGGGCTTTTAAAAAACGCAGGTGTATCTAAAAAAAAAATTAGTTGATCTGACCGCGAAAAAGAAACGTCGGATTTCAAATCTATGTGCACCATCTTGTTGATAATGGAAAGTAGCTATAAAGATATAAAATTTATTTTGTGATATGTCTTCAAATGCAGCCTGAAAAAAATAAAATATGTATAGCTGATTTTTCGGTATTTTACGTACCTATATCCTCGGAGGTAGTCATAATTGTCTAACTTTGTCAACTACTTATTATTCGATGTTAAATTGCGCAACTTTGCTCTATTTTAACCGACATTGTATCGAATTTGTAACACCCTGTATATGTTTGCGTGTTTTCATTCGTTGGGACCATTCCGGTATACTACCTCAATGGTTGAGATATTCCAAGTACAACCATATGTAATTCTCACATTGAATGCTATTTTTTAACTAATTTTTATTTCTCAATCTAGAGTGCTGTGATTTGGCAAAAACTATTAACTTACCTCCAAGAACCCTGAGAAAAATAAAATTATCTGTCTATTCACTAAACCTCTTTTACGCCCATTTAAATATTAAACGATTTTTTCTAAAAAATCTTTTTTTTAATGTCGCTCTTCAGGTTAGCCTTTGCGAGTAATATATAATGATACCCCCCACAACAATATGCAGTATATTAAAAAATCGGCAATAATATGCATTTAAGTCTAAGCAATTTCTAGTCACCCTGATATACACTGTTACAGTAAGATATATCATAAAACAAAATAGATAATAACTCAAAGTGGAGGTGCTACAGATAGAACGTTTAAACACGCATTTCAGATTTCAAAACATAAAAATAGATTTCTGGATAAAAAATCAGATTCAGCTTTTGCTGGAAGAACATTCATTGCTTTATTTTACACCTACCAATAAAATAAAGGTTGTGTTGTTTGATTGAAATTGTTATATCATTGTATAAACGGGGGCTTAACAATAATGGTTATATATATATATATATATATATATATATATATATATATATATATATATATATATACACTATCACTAACCGAGAAAATAAGTGTTACTTCACAGATTGTTTTGTGATCTGTGACAATATAGCTTGTACAAATTTATTTAAAACTAAAATCTCGAAGTGTTGAAAGTAGTTTGCCGAATCATCGACGTCGCACGTCATGCGAATACTATTTTTTGCCTTCGCCCTCCCACTTCATATACTAACGGCCCGCCACTGACTCAGGCCCCCGCCGTCGCGTCGGCAGTGGCCCCAGCACAGAGCTTGCGCGTTTTGTTTTTGCGGGGATTTAATGATTGAAAAGGCCACAACGCGTAAGGCTCAAATATGTGGTGGGGGCCCCGAGAGACATCAGCGAGCGAAATACAAAACTGAGGATCTTTTCTTTTTTTTGTCATCATGTAAATTTTGAGTTGCTGCCGAAGTGCCCCCAAATACGTAAAACCCATTGACCGTTTTTTGTCATCGCAAAACTTTGCCTCGCCCAGATGAGCCCCAACCATCGTAAGTAGTTAATTCGGCCTTGTTGCTTCTAGAAAAGCAGCCTCTATAACGCAACATGCGAGTCGCCTTTTAATACTCGTTGTTTATAAAATTATGATTAACACCACGATACACTTACAACGGTATGCCCACGCTGGTCTCTTCAGCATTCAGCAAGAAAATAAAATTGAAGTTTACAAATATCAGATTATCTAAAGTGCTCATCGTGAGGATTCGTGATATTTATTTTGATTAAAATAATTAATTAATTTAAAATAAAAGTTAAGAATGCTGCAAGTAAAATAATTGCAGGGGAAACTTCCATTCATATTTTATAACATTTGTTACTTGAGTTGCTGCACTAGTGCCGTCTATTGACATTTTTAGTTTTTACTTTCAATTGAAAAATACAAACCAGTTTCAAAAGTGCCCTATACAAGTAGCTAAAACCATATTTTTCTATTATTATAGTAAATATATCCTAAATTACCATTTTTTAAATTTATCTTAACAGCTTGACGGTAAGCGCCAATCCACATTTTTGAAAATGTATTATTTTGGAAATTTGAAATATCTTATATCTGTCACTTTTGTTTATCGATTATAATTTCAATGTCGATTTCTACTGCCTGCAACTGCACAGGTAGGACGTAATAACCGTATTGAAAATAAAATCTTTAGATTCCAAATAATTAGTTTAATAATTTTAAAAACATTTTATTGAAGCGTAAATTCTACAAACGTTTTCAAATAACAATGCATTACGGCCTATTTGACTCCCAAACGCTGTACATAGATGTGACGTACTTGCGCGAGAAAGACGAGTTTAAATTCGGTCCGTATCATCGTCGTTTATTGCACAAATGATATTAAAAAATCAGCAAGCAAGATTATTAGAATGCAATCCAATGTTAGCGCAATACGCAAACCAAAGAAGTCGGCTCATACTTCAGAACACAGAATACCAGACCAGAGAAGCTCCAGAATTTTACAAACCTTTTTGAGCGCGAAGACTTCTCTTTCGTATGACGACACATTCGCAAATTAATTTGAGTTATCGAACACACTCACGCAAACACATTATATTTCTTTTGGGAGGCTATAGATGGCGAAACTTCCGATAATAAAAATGCATTCGAGGTGCTTGTATTCAATCGAAATTGATATCAATGGAAATTGGTTTCAATGAAAATAGATAATCATAGAAATTGCTGTAAATGAAAATACCATTCATAAAAATTGATAATCGGCTATATTGTTTCCCACAAAATACTACAAAGGTACTCGTTAAATATTGGATAAATATTGATATCAACAAATTTGTAAGTAATAAAATTATATTATAATAAAAAAAATGCATTTTAATTATAATAATATAATGAAAATTGAATTAATTTTGTACAGACCCATCCAAATATCCTGACATACATTTTAATAGCTAAATCAAATTAATTGATTGTTAAAAATCTATATGAAGGCTTTAGCTCTAGATGTTCCACGTATTCAGTTAAAATTACATTTTTATTATAATATTATAAAATAAATTGCAATAATGAAGTCCCATTCAATTTAAATTAATACCGGGCATATAGCAGACTAAAAAGTAAAACGGCGTTCCATATTTATGGAATAAAATGCATGAACTGTTAAAAGTTTTTTGAATTCGAGTTTAAATTTATTTGTATTTTATTGTAACAGATTAAAAATGCGACTACCGGCACACAGAGGAACTTTTTATATATTTATAAATTATATTTCACATTTGGTTTCCAATATATAACACACTGTAGTCTATTCACGTCAGTGATTATGTCCACAGCGTTTAAAGAATTTTATTTTTCTCCCCGAATACCTATGTCCTACGTATCCTAGTCTCTGCCGACCCCGCGCTGCCTCATTATTCTTTGTTGTGTGATAGTGTTCGCAGCGTTTCTGTGGTCAGTGCGATAAATATGGGAAACTCGAAAAGAAAGCGAGAATCGCGTCACAAACGATCAAAGAAAACAAAGGGAAAAGTGATCTTAAAAAGTTTAAAAAGTTTTTCAAGTTAATGCGTGAAATATCTTCCAGTTCATCGGAAAGTAAGTACCTAATTTGTTGCATTGATTTGTCTTTTGTCTTTTCACAGTGTTTTAAATTATATATACATACAAAAATACGCAGTAACTCTACTTTATGTGGGTTACATAAGAAAGAGTTCGTACTGCGACTTTATGTGGCACAGAACTCTTCGTATTTTTGATCTCGCCCCGGTACGCCACCGAGTTGTTTATCGATCGGTCGGCGGGGCCACTTGCGTTGTATTTACGGCTGCAAATTCCTTATCGCTGAGCTAATATAAACATTGCCACATTTTGGGATGTTTTGCTTATAAGGCCATTCACAACGTTTGACGTTGTAGGATAAAACTTTACACCCGGTGTCCCAAAAAATAGAACATCTTTTATAATAACAATTATTATTGTTCTATTTATTAAGTGTCGTTTTTTACACACTTTCAGGTGAATCCGAGTATTCCTCAAGCACAGAATTAAGTTCAGCGTCTGACGTAGAGGTGGAACCTATTTCAACTGAACCTCCTTTGGAACCCTCCGATAATCTAAACGATCTTTTGGGGCTCAATCCGGACAATGACAATGCTACGGGCCCTCCTTTAAATGAACAACTTTGGGCCCGATGGTCTTCATATATTGTAAAAGGTATAGATAAGGACACTTTAAAAGAGCTTCATCAAAAGTTTTTAATTCCATCCAACGCCAATGCCTTGCAAGCACCACAAGTAAATCCTGAGGTCCTAGCCTTGCTATCTAGTGAACAAAAAACTACGGACGCTTACCTATCCAAACTTCAAACTCATTTAGGCAAAGGGTTGACGGGCCTCGGTCAGTTTTTATGTCAAACAATTGATCTTCCGGACCGAAGCGAAGAAACAAAACAGCTTGCGGATGTAGCAAAATTAATTGCGGAAGCTTTTCATATCATCATTGTCCACAGACGATTTTTATTATCGTCAAAACTTTCACCTTCGGCAAAAAAAGTGGCCCAAGATTGCCCACCAGATACATTCCTATTTGGAAATACTTTCCAAGAAAAATGCCGTGCGGCTAAAGACATTGAAAAATCTAGTAAGGAAATAAAAGTCCCTGAGAAAAGTCCATCTATGTCTTTAAACTTCAAACGCCCGACATTCAAGCAGAGGAAGAAAGACACCCCTACAACTTCCAAGGTTCATTGGAAGAAGCGGACCCCGACATCAGACCGGGACCGTCGACATCGAAGACCATTCCAGAAGTCGTAGAGGTACGTCACATAGCAGGTAGACTAAAACATTTCATTCGTGAATGGGCCAAAATCACTAACAGTTCGTTTATTTTAAACGCTCTTAGGGGTTTTAAGATACCTTTTATTTCCACACCAAAGGTGAGGAAATTCAAAATGCATAAGTTATTTTCTCCAAGGGAAAAAAGTACAATGCAAAAGGTTATTAACGACTTAAGGGACAAAAGTGTAGTAAGCATATGCAAAAAGGAAAAAGGAGAATTTTTATCCCCTTATTTTCTTCGTCGCAAGGCCGACGGAACAGCTAGATTCATTTTAAATCTCAAAAAGCTTAATGAATACATAAAACCACCTCATTTTAAGTTAGAGGATTACCGAATGGCACAACAATTAGTTTTTAAAAACTGCTTTATGGCTTCTTTAGATCTTAAAGACGCTTATTTTTTAATCCCGATTAGCAAAAACCATAGAAAGTTTTTAAGATTTCGGTTTAATTCCATTACATATGAATTCTCATGTCTCTGTTTTGGCCTAAATATAGCCCCATATATATTTACAAAAATTTTAAAACCTATTGTCACCCATTTAAGACTTCAGGGTATTTTGACTGTTACATATCTTGACGACATTTTAATCATAGGTAAATCATATGATGAATGTCTAAAAAATGTTAATATAACAAAACAATTATTACAAAATTTGGGATTCATCATTAATTTTGAGAAAAGTCAAACTACCCCCTCTCATGAGTGCAAATATTTGGGGTTTATCTTTAATTCCATTAATATGTCTCTATCGCTACCAACGGACAAAATTACTAACATTTTAAAGTTATTATTAAGAATTCGTAACAAAAGTCACTGTCGCATTCGAGAATTTGCCCAGCTTATCGGCACGTTAATTTCCATCTGTCCGGCCGTGCCATACGGCTATTTACATACGAAAAGATTCGAGAGACACAAATATCTTGCTTTGAAAAGAGAGGGGGGTAGCTACAGTAAAGTTATGACCATTCCTACTTCCTTGGACTTCCACATTAATTGGTGGATTAAAATATAACCCAAAATTGTTTTTTAAACAAACAAATTTCGTCATGGAAATATTCACTGATGCTTCCCCAACAGGGTGGGGGGCATTTGCAGGGGGGGAAAAAACGCATGGTTTTTGGTCCGAATCGAAATCTAGGGAACACATAAATGTTTTAGAACTTCGAGCTGCGTACTATGGCTTAAAATCTTTTGCTAATGATAAGTGTAATTGCCGAATATTGCTTCGCTTAGACAACACTACAGCTATTTCAAACTTAAATCGCATGGGAGGAGTTAAATATAAGCATTTAAATTCAATTACTTATAAAATTTGGGATTGGTGCGAAAACCGTAACATCATGTTATTCGCTTCTTATATCAATACGCACGATAACGTTGAGGCCGATAGGGAATCTCGTTCTATGGCTATAGAAACCGAGTTTGAGTTAAATTCAACTGCTTTTAATCAAATTATTAACACTTTCGGCCCACCTCAAATAGACCTTTTTGCATCTAAAATAAATGCCAAATGCGCAAAGTATGTTTCATGGCATAGAGACCCAGACTGCTTTGCAATAGATGCATTCACGATATCGTGGAAAAGTTTTTTCTTTTACGCTTTTCCACCTTTTGCGTTAATACCCCGAGTGTTAAATAAGATAATTTTGGAGAAATCAACAGGGTTACTAGTAGTTCCACACTGGCCCTCACAGGCGTGGTACCCACTTTTTAAGAGATTAGTATTTTCAGAAATAATTTTTCTAAAACCTTCTAAAACACTGTTATTATCTCCTTTTAGGGATCCTCATCCATTGCACCCAACCCTTACCCTGGCTGTAGGGAAGCTTTGCGGCAGGCTTTCCAATTAAGAAGGGCACCAGATTCTTCAATACCAACGCTCCTGGCATCTCTCAGTACAAACACGCAAAAACAATACAGCTCGACCTTCGTAAAATGGTGGAAATGGTGTAACGATAGAAACTTATCACAACTTCAACCGTCTATAAAAAATCTCATGGAATTTTTGCAATCTGAATTTGAGAACAATGCTTCTTATTCGACTTTAAATACCCATCGCTCAGCTATAGCTCTCCTATTTTCTCTTTCCACTGAAGATAATTTATTAATTCAAAGGTTTCTAAAGGGAGTGTACAGAACAAAACCAGTGTTTCCCAAGTACAAATATACCTGGGATCCTACCCCTGTGTTAGCATATTTAGAAAATCAACATACAAACACTTTATCTCTAGCAGATTTAACCTTAAAGTCAGCAGCTCTCCTTGCGCTCACTTCTGCTCACAGAATTCAAACCTTAACGAAAATAAGCATAAACGACATAAAGATTTACGAAACCGAAAGAATAGAGATAGCTATTTTTGAAATTTTAAAAACATCTCACCCTAATAGAAACCAACCTTTTCTGTCATTCAGATTTTTTACCGAAAGACCGGAACTCTGCATAGCTTCAACTTTAATACACTATATTGAAGTGACAAAACCCTTTAGAACGGAAAATAATGAACAACTATTTTTAACTTTTAAAAAACCATATCACCCAGCATTCGTCGCAAACGATAAGCAGGGTGGACTCCAAAGTCACATGTGTTTAATAAATTCTATAATAGATCGGTGGCCCCAAAATTAAACTTTACGGAGGCTGTTCTCAATATGCGAACTACACCTTTATCCGATTAGTTATTTTTAATAATATTTTTAATGGAAATCAGTTACATTTTAATTCATAAGTTATTTAATCTTAACTTAAGTATAATAATAATATAAAATAATATAATATATTATATATCTACAAAAAAAAAAAAGGGTTATTTTTTTTTTAATTTTGTAATTTAGTAGTTCTTTTGTTAGTTTCTCTTGGTTAAGTGTATTTTTCTGTTTTATTTTTAATATACAGTATTATTACTTTGCAAACACTATTTCGACCGTTATTTACTTTAAACATCTACAGTGTGTTATATATTGGAAACCAAATGTGAAATATAATTAAAGGATTAAACGACTTACCTGAAGGAAGTTCAATCCTAATTATGTGAACATTTGGTTTCCAATATATAACTTCCCGCCCTCCTCATGTTATATATAATTCCTAGAACCCAAAATTTTTATAACGTTCGAAACACAACATTAATAATGAGGCAGCGCGGGGTCGGCAGAGACTAGGATACGTAGGACATAGGTATTCGGGGAGAAAAATAAAATTCTTTAAACGCTGTGGACATAATCACTGACGTGAATATACTACAGTGTGTTATATATTGGAAACCAAATGTTCACATAATTAGGATTGAACTTCCTTCAGGTAAGTCGTTTAATCCTTTAATTATATTTTAGAAGCAAGACATTAGAGTTATTCCGAGTGTCATAGTTATGGTAAGAACTATTAAGCCGACAAAGATGTTTGTTCTTATGACAATAAGTAAATAAATTGAGAGGACAGTAAGTATATTGTTTTTACGGAAAGTTCCCCTACACGATGTTCAGTATGACAGACCAAAAATAATCCGAACAACCTGTTTCTGACCACAAATACTCTATTGATGTCGGATGACTGAACAATTACTTACAACAATATTGTAAGCAACTGAAGAATAAACAAAGACATGGTAAACACTTACAAGTGTTTCAAGAGTTACGTAATTCTTTAAAGAGTTTAAAACATAGGAGTTCTTATTGGTATTTGAACACAGCTTAGAAATTTGTCCATTGCACGTTAAATCACTATCAATGGAGTTATCCAAGAAATATATTGACTCACTTAAAACTACCTTGTGACCATCTAGATCTAAAATGAGTCCACATGATGTTTTGCGTACGGTTTTTATTTCCATACAGGCAGTTTTCGCCTGATTAACCATAAGTTTGTTTTTCTTACATCAGGAAGAAAATTCCCTCAGAATAAAATTGGTTTTACTCCTCAATGCAGCCATATCTGGATTCGAGGCAACAACTGCGGTATCATCGGCATACAAGAATACTCTACCTTGAAAAATATGTTCCGGCAAATCATTAACGAAAAGAAGAAAAATTAGTGAGCCCATGATACTGCCCTGAGGTGTTCCTATATTTTGATCAAAAAGATCAAACTTTGAACCGTCAACCCTCACCGATGTCCTGTTAGTTAAAAAACAAATAATCCAGTCGTTCTAGTTACCCCCTTATCCCAAAACTGTTTAATTTTAAAGCCATAAAATCTTTATCAACAGTGTCAAAAGCGCGAGTAAGATCACAAGAGAAAGAAATTACAGTTTCTCTATTATAGTCGAATGTAGTCTTATCGTGGGGGGTCCAAAGGTCACCAACATTATGAATCAAATCAGAAAACACAGTGAATACCAAAATGTTGTGTGATTCTTTTATCGAGTTATTAAATCTCGATGGGCTATTTACAAATATACAGAGAGAAAGAAAATAGTTTTTTTTTATTATATTACGCAATATTATTAAGATAGCCACTTAATATTATTTTATGTATTAAATGCCGAGGGACTAAATAAGAAAAAACGGTAAATATGTATTTGGTTAAAATATTTTGGTTGGCAAAAACAAAAATACACAAAATGGCAAGCGCCTTACCAAAGTCGGAAGGCGGTTCGTATATACATTAAAACATATTCTATCTTCAATAGTTTTCGAAATATTTTCAAATTTCCTTTTTTTGCGTAATTTAGAAAATCAACAACTCGATCAATCAAAGTAACCAGGGAAAAAATAGTCTATAGCAACTGGCGACTAAATGTATGAAATGTCGTATTCTCGTCTAATTTAAAATGAAATGATAGATATGGTCTATATATTGGGTTAAGCTCAAAAAAATTGCCTTCTGGCCAAAAGGCTATATGAAGCAAAATATCCGGATCGACGAGCGCCTTCTTAAGTGACCTTTCAAAATGTCATGGAGAGATTAGATGCTAGTGGCAATGTGGCATATTCGAAGAGAACAGCTGTCAATAAAATTGATACAAATCAAGATAAAGAGTTGAAAATTCTACTTCATATAGAAGAAAATCCCAGTTTAAGTAGTCGACAACTTGCTAGTTTAACTGAGACATCACAATCTACAGTAAGCAGGATCACAAGAAGATATAAATATCATCCATATCATATGGAATTACACCAAGAGTTGCACGATGAAGATTTTGAAAAGCCTGTTAACTTTTGCAACTTAATGATAAGCCGAATAGAAGCATAGCCGGACTTTTTAGCGATAATCATGTTTTCCGTGAAGCTATATTTAGAAGCAATGGAGCTGTAAACAGGCATAATATGCATTATTATGCAATAACAAATCGCCACTGGATACGAGAGGTACAACATCAAAATCACTGGTCATTAAATGTTTGGTGTGGAATCATTGGAAACCATATTGTAGGTCTGTATTTTTTTGAACCATTTAATGGACAAAGATATTTAGATTTTTTGAACGTTGAGCTGCCTATTCTTCTCAGACCACTCAGCATAGAAGAAAGAAAAGACATGTGGCTGGAGCAAGACGGTGCACCTGCTCATTACCATCGGGACGTTCGTGAATTTTTGGACGCTAATTTTAATCAAAAATGGATTGATCGTAGTGGTTTTATCGAATGGCCACCCAGATCTCGCGATATAAGTCCATTAGATTTTTTCTTGTTGGGGTTATATTAAGATTACACCCAACCACCTACAGCAAGGGAGAACATGCAGGAACGAATCAGGGATGTATGTGCCACTATATCACCAGACATGCTAGTTAAACCTAGGCAAAATATTATTAAAAGGTTCAACATGTGTATTCATGAAAACGGACGCTTATTTGAGCATCTTTTAAAATATAACTATGAAAACATTTGATTAACTTTTAAAAGCGATTTTTTTTTAGTCTGATAAGTGTTTTTTTCTGTATAACTTTAAAAATTAGTACCTCTTAATACAAGTTTATCTAAATTGAAATGTATTCCTTCATTAAAGTGCATTTACTTATTTGCAAACTAGACGAGTAGATCCCTTTTTCAACACAATTTTTAAATATTTATAATATTATACCAGTTCACGTATCCTTTGCTTTGAATTGTAAGATTCCAAAAACATAATATTGTCTAAAAAGTTCGGAAATGGCCCTACTCGCCTTATCATTGGGTTACAAAACTTAAGACGGATTTTAAAATCTTCAGCGTTTAACTCTTGGTTTAATGTAATATGAAATGGATGATATTTATATTTTCTTGTAGTCTTGCTTACTGTAGATTCTGATGTTAAAGTCTTAAGGTTATTAGATCATTTTTTTGTAGCAATTTTATTAACAAATTATTATATTATCTAAATTTTCATTGGATAAATTTTAGATAATAAACTATTGTATTCATATTAAATACTTTTGTTTTACTGACAGCTACTATGGCTACTTTGATCGAGTTAATAATTTTCTAAATTACGGGGGAATTTAGGGAATTTTAAAATATTTCGAAAACTATTGAAGATAGATATATAATATATGTAATAAAAGTTGTAGATTTTTTTATGCTTAAAAAGAATAAATAAAAATATACAGGGGGTTACATTTAAAAAACTGAAATAAATTGGTTTAAATATGTTAAAGTTGGGCATTTAAATTTGGACACCCTGTATGTAATATCTTAAATATTACGAAAGCAGTCCTTTATTCCATGCCTATTTTGTGCAGAAGCAAAATATTTTATTTTTAGTGGTACAACTAGGCGTTATATCGCTAATCATAGATGTGCATCAAATTTATATTCTTTTTCGTTTAAAGCCAAACATTTAAGAAAGTATCAATTTTAGCGATATAACGTGTTATATAAAAAAGTGTTAGAATTTTATGTAGAATTTAAAAATCAAGTCAAATATAGGGTGTCCCATTTAAAAAAAATACAACTTTTAGTAGCCCTACTTTTTTGACGCACCCCGTATAATTCAAAATATTTTTAGAATGAGCGCGATTTACGTGTGTATCCCATAGCATAAATGGTTTGTTTCCAAATTTTACCTGTTCGACGTAAATGTACTTTTTTCAATCGTTGACTCACCCGGTAGTTTAAGTCCTGTGACTAAAATCTGTATTTAAAAGTTTTATATCACTTTTATTATATTATATATTTAATGGTGAATTTCATTATGGTTATATTTGTGCGTTTTTGTAAAACATGTAGTTTCTCAGTGTTTATTTATTTTATTTTTCCAATGATTAGACCCCAATATTTTTATAGAGCTTACTTTGTTGACAAGAACTATATTATGTTCTTTTAACAATGAAGTATATTTGAGTTTGAGTTTTACATGGAGGTTTGTTTGTAAAAAAAATACTAACGGTTGATTTCACGTGTGGAACGGGTTATAAAAATCAACATTGGGATTTTTGTATAGTATTTATAGGTATATTTACCTCCAGAAGTTTGGCAACGCTGTCTCTAGCCTTCTCAGGATGATCGCATTTGTGCAACAAGACTTGGCCGTGGTCGTTGTAGCCAGCACCTGTTAGTTCTGCTATGTATCCGTCAGAGGTCACCAAAACCGTGGCAGTCATTTCATTTCTCGTAATGGTACCAGTTTTGTCACTGCATATCACATTAACACAACCTGCAAGTGTTAGCATCAAATGTAGGGATTAATTAACTAATCAATAATGCACGACAAATGAAAAAAAAAATGCAAAAGAACGTTGCATTTGAACCTAAGTTATTTCCCATAATATTTTCAGTTACTAGAATAGAATCATCTGCTTTAACTTCATAGATTTTTAAGATATCATAATGTTTCAAAAAATAAATTGTATAGTAGTAGTAGTTATCCATTTTATTTTTAACATTAGTGAAATATAGAAACGTTGTATTTGGTATAAAAATACCTTGTTTTTTTTAATGTGACGCATCGTAAATTTTACATTCAATATATCGGTCTCTTTTTATTCCTTAAGTATCGTAATCGTAACAAAATCATCCTCCGAAATGTTTTCAGATCTTCACGTTTCAGGGTCCTAGAGAAAAACATGTTTTGTCAATTCCATCGATCTGTCAGTCCGTCTGTCTGTTCGCGGCATAGCTAAAAAACTACTAACCCGATAAACTTGAAATTTTGATACAAAATTATATGGGGATGAACTGGTAATATTTTGGTAAAAAATCCAGTATGGCCAAACAAAATGGCGGCCTAGTGAAATGTTAAAAAAATTAATATTAAAAAACTGCTTATCCAATTCATTTCAAATTTTGCACAAACATGAACTATTATGTTGGAATCAACAAATAACTTTGATTTTGCAGAAAAATTAAATGTGAAAATGGGATAACGAATTTAACATGACGTAACAAAATGGCGGTATGTGTCAATGTAAAAACTACTTATTGAATTTATTTTAAATTACAACAAAAAGCCGTGTGAGGTATAGGTAAAAAGAAACTGGTAAAATATTGGAATCCCTCCCATATTCTGGAACAAAATAGCGGCAAATAAAAAAGACAGTAACATACTGTCTTTTCAAACATACTATATATATATATATATATATATATATATATATATATATATATATATATACTAAAATGGATCATTGTGTCTGCTGTGATGCAGAACATGTTCCAAACAAGGATCATTTTCTTGTTATGACGTTGGTGTAAGTGGAATGAAAACCTACTATCATTTAATACTCCCAACGAAAGCCAGGAGTCACAATGTAATTCAATGCCGGTCGTGGTATTAGCCAGCGGAGTAGTTGTTTTTGTGATTCAATTTTGTGCCTTTGCCCTACACGGGGCTGGCTAAACTATGGCGGCCTGATGAGCTCTAATAAGAGCGAAATCGCGATCGTCGTTTGACTAAAATGGATCATTGTGTCTGCTGTGATGCAGAACATGTTCCAAACAAGGATCATTTTCTTGTTATGACGTTGGTGTAAGTGGAATGAAAACATACTATCAATATATATATATATATATATATATATATATATATATATATATATATATATATATATATATATAGGGTTATTCACGCACCCGTTCATTAAAAGTTTTTGATGATGCCATTTATATAAAAATTTCAAATTTTGGGATTAAGGTAAGGTCAAGGGGTACTTCTTTTCTCAAATATTTTCAACTTCTTGTCACTTCCGGTTTAACCGGAAGTTGGTATCAACTTGCCTATTTTAAACGTAACACCCTGTATTTTATGATATTTTTGAATTCTACGGAGAATTTTAATGCTATTTTATGTAGCATGTCCTATACCTAGGTTCAACCGTTCTTAAGATACTTGACCTTGAACCAAAAACGAGCCTTCGGGGTATCAAATTTTAAAATCTCATATTTTTGTAAGTCTTGAAGATATAATCTTCATAATTTGCAGACGATCGGTAAATAATCTTAGGTTTCTATTTTTTTTATTGAATTTGTCTATTTTTATACAGGGTGTCCTAAATTCAGCGGCAAACATTCACATTTTCAAAGCCGCTAAAGTCCGTTTTTTTAAATGGGACACCCTATAACTTTATGCGCTATCAAATGTAGAATTTAATTTTCTATCGAACAGGTATTAAGGTTCCCTATACCTATTCGTAACCATTTTCGCAATAATCAGGTTTTTATTAAACTATAATATGTATTTGCTAAATGCTTACACCTTCCCGTAGTAAGCCATGGAAAAACAATTGTTATGCTTTTCTATTCAACATGACACCGGATTTGAAACTTTTAAATTAAAATAAAATAACACTCAAAAGCTGATATTCTCAATTTATTTTATATTCGCGGAGAATGTTACAAAATATTGGAGAGAACGTGCCATGTTTTTAATAAAAAACATCCTTATTTATCGCCAATGAACAAGAGAAAATTGAAGAGGATTGAAACGAAATTTTTTTTTCGGAAAAGTTAAAGTTATAAAAAATGTAATAAATTGTTTACGGACTAAAGACCATTCTAAACTTGTTTTAGTGAACTTAAAAATTATAGCAATCTAACAATCAACAATTCTGGTTATATTTCTGATACGAAACATAAGACATATTCTGCTTTTAGTATTTTATTTGTAGGTTTGCTGAAGACGGAGGTAGACTTTCCCTCGAAACGTCCAGAAAGCAGGCATTTTTCAGTGTCGTTCCTCGGGTACCTTCGTAGTGGACCCAGAACTCAAGACTATCTATTCAATTTATAGGGTAATTATATTTGATTTTTTATTTTTTTTCAATTTTCTAAAGCGGAAAAACCCAAAAAATAGTTTTAAATCAACAATAAATAAATAAAATAATAAAATTGAATTATAACAAATGTTCTATATGCTGTCCGTTCATTTGAAGACACATTTCAATTCTTCTTTGTACAGTTGCTGTGGCCCGTTGAATTTGTCCGTTTTCTAATTCGGCAAAAGCTGTTCGTATCCTGTCCAGTAAATCTTGTTGGTTATTTTTGGGGAAGCATAGACTTTACCTTTGATAAATCCCCATATATAAAAGTCTAGGGGTGTTAAATCAGGCGATCGCGGGGACCATCTCCAAGGGCCATTGGGACCAATCCAGCGATCTTCAAACATTCGAGATAATTGGAGATAAACTGCAGCGGAATTATGTGCTGGTGCCCCATCTAATTGATAACAATAATTTTGCAGCTCACCAATAGGAATTTCTTCTAGAAATTCAGAAAACGTCCCTCGTAGAATTTCCAAATACTTATCACTGTTTAAATTGTCTTCATAAATACAGTACCGCACCTGATCATTTAATACTATACCGAAAACATTGAAGCTAAACCTCTCTTGAGAACGCGTTTCGCGTAAAGCGTGCGGATTTTCTGCTGCCCAGAAATGTTCGTTTCTTCTATTTGTTCTTCCTTCTCTAGAAAATTTCGCTTCATCGGTCCAAAATATTTTTGAAGGCAATTGAGGGTCCTCTTGATTTTTAAAAACATGAATTCGCAAAATTCTACTCGTCGGACGTCATCACCAGGTCTCAAGGCTTGGACGTTTTGGAAGGAATAAGGGTGCATATGATGTTCGCTCGAGATTCTTTGGACAGATGAAGAAGAAATTCCCAAATCGTTTTCTGCAGACGGTGTTTATTACGTTATCCTCGGCATTTGTCACTGGTTTCGGAACATTTTTTGTAACTTTAACCTTGCCAAAACGCAAAAAGTTTTTTTCAATCCTCTTGAATTTTGACTTGTTCACTGGCGGCAAATCAGAGTGGCGTTCATTAAACACACGACACGTTTTCTCCAAAAACATTCTCCATGAATATAAAATAGATTGAGAACATCAGCGTTTGAGTATTCTTCCATTTCGATTTAGAAGATTTAGTTTATCACTGACAGCTTTCGATAAATAAGGCATACTAATCATTTGTCATATTGGATATTGGATCTCAATTGTTTTTCCATGGCTCACCATTGGAACATGTAAACATTTAGGCAAATACATACGATATTTTAATAAAACCCAATTATTTCGAAAATGGTTACGAATAGGTATAGGGAACCTTAATACAGTTCGATAGAAAATGAAATTCTACATTTGATAGTGCATAAAGTTATAGGGTGTCCCATTTAAAAAAACGGACTTTAGCGGCTTTGAAAATGTGAATGTTTGCCGCTGAATTTAGGACACCCTGTATAAAAATAGACAAATTCAATAAAAAAATAGAAACCTAAGATTATTTACCGATCGTCTGCAAAATATGAAGATTATATCTTCAAAACTTACAAAAATATTGGATTTTAAAATTTGGTACCCCGAAGGCTCATTTTCGGTTCAAGGTCAAATATCTTAAGAACGCTTGAACCTAGGTATAGGACATGCTGCATAAAATAGCATTAAAATTCTCCGTAGAATCCAAAAATATCATAAAATACAGGGTGTTCCATTTAAAATAGCAAGTTGATACCAACATCCGGTTAAACCGGAAGTGACAGGAAGTTGAAAATATTTCAAAAAAGAAGTACCCCTTGACCTTACCTTAATCCCAAAATTTCAAATTTTTATCTAAATGGCATCATCAAAAACTTTTAATGAACGGGTTGCGTGAATAACCCTGTATATATATATATATATACTGTGACTATGTACTGAACTAAATTGGGTTATACAATCATAACGAGGGAAGTTCCGGGTAAAGGAAGTTTATCGACTTTTATTTATTTTGATACCTATTTGCACTTTTTTTGGTTGATTTTAGTTTCCTTTTTTAAAACTGTATTATACTATTTTACTACAGAATAAATGTTGTAAAAACTTTTAATTTTATATGTAACGTTCATGTTTTTAAAAACAACATGTTTGTGTCTAGTTTTGTAAATTTCCTCTATACCCTTCTATTTCAAATTTTACTTATTGTAGCTCTGAAGAAGGTAGAAAACCTAACTACCAAATTCTTAATAGATCATATTTTGTCAAATTCAAGTAAAGACATTGCAGTAAATTTAATTAATAGCCCAATATCCGATCATAAAATCTAAATTATTGATATGCCAATTGCATTCAAAGAAAAAACCAAATATATGTATATCGATATCAAAAAATTTAACTTACACAAATTAAAACGTGATTTAATTCAACTAAACGACGAAACATCTTATACTGAAGAATCTGACTTAATATATAACAAAATTATTACAGTTTTTGAAGTAAACTCATACCCGGAAAATAAAAATTGAAGAAAATTCAAAACCATGGTTTGACGAATCTTTGGCAAATCTAATTAAAAGTCGAGATAAATATTACCATAAAAAGAAAACACAGCCAACAAATAAAGAATTCTGTGGAATTTATTTCTTTAAATAAAAATGTAAAGAAGACGATTCGATTAAAAAAAAAGAGATTATTATAACCAAATATTTACAACAGGGAATCAGAAAGTGTTATGGGAAAATATAAATATTTTACTCCATGGAAAACTAGCGAAAAAGAAAACACAAATTGACCACTTTTATATTAATAATAAACAAATTGAAGCTGAAGAAGAGATCTGCGAGGAAATGGATAATCATTTCATAAACCCGAATACACCGAGAATTCACATTCAATGTTTTTAAACTTAGAAGATATACATGAAGAAACAATTGCTGAAATAATAGATTCTTTAGATCCATTTAAAGCGTGCGGATATGCACGAAATACCAGTAAAAATTATTAAAATTACCAAATGTGAACTTACTCCAATTTTATATCATCTAATCAAAACTTCTTTAAAACAACAGATTTATCGAAACAAATTAAAAATTGCCAAAGTTTTTCCTATTTCTAAAAAATGGCCTAAAAAGTGACCCAAATAACTACAGGCCTATATCTATTCTGCCATTTTTTTCAAAAATAATTGAGAGATTTATCTACGATAAAGTGGAACAATTTTTAGAAAATCAGAATATCTTGTTTTTTTATCAATACGGCTTTTGCAAATCCAAGGACACAGAGATAGCAGCCATTGATTTAGTAACACAAATTCAACTTGCTTTAGATAAACATGAAAAATGTTGCTTATTATCCCTGGATTTGTGAAAAGCTTTTGAAACTTCAGACAATAAAATATTGCTTAAAAACTTGTTTCCTATCGGTATAAGAGGTACTATATATAATTTTATGTGGTGTGCCTCAAGGATTTATATTGGCTCCAATTTTATTTTTAATATATATAAATTCTGGATCTCTGTTAAATTTAGAAGGCTCCATTAAATTTTTTGCTGATGATACCACCCTTCTCTATACTTCAGATAATTTTGCAAAAATAAATGTTATTATTAATAAAGACCTAAATTTAATTACTAATTGGTTACAGGCACAAAAATTAACTTTAAACTTTCAGAAATCCTATCATAAAATCTAAATTATTGATATTCCAATTTCATTCAAAGAAAAAAATCAAATATATGTATATTGATATCAAAAAATTTAACTTACATAAATTAAATCGTGATTTAATTCAACTAAACGACGAAACATCTTATACTGAAGATCCTGGCTTAATATATAACAAAATTATTACAGTTTTTGAAGTAAACTCATATCCGGAAAATAAAAATTAAAGAAACTTGAAAACCATGGTTTGACGAATCTTTGGCAAATCGAACTAAAAGTCTAGATAATTATTCCCATAAAAAGAAAACACAGCCAACAAATAAAGAATTCTGTGATATTTATTTCTTTAAATAAAAATGTAAAGAAGACGATTCGATTAAAAAAAAGAGATTATTATAACCAAATATTTACAACAGGGAATCAGAAAGTGTTATGGGAAAATATAAATATTTTACTCCATGGAAAATTAGCGAAAAAGAAAACACAAATTGACCACTTTTATATTAATAATAAACAAATTGAAGCTGAAGAAGAGATCTGCGAGGAAATGGATAATCATTTCATAAACGTTGGACAACGATTAGCAGAACAGATTCGACCCAGAAATTCTCCCGAATACACCGAGAAATCACATTCAATGTTTTTAAACTTAGAAGATATACATGAAGAAACAATTGCTGAAATAATAGATTCTTTAGATCCATTTAAAGCCTACGGATATGCACGAAATACCAGTAAAAATTATTAAAATTACCAAATGTGAACTTACTCCAATTTTATATCATCTAATCAAAACTTCTTTAAAACAACAGATTTATCCAAACAAATTAAAAATTGCCAAAGTTTTTCCTATTTCTAAAAAATGGCCTAAAAAGTGACCCAAATAACTACAGGCCTATATCTATTCTGCCATTTTTTTCAAAAATAATTGAGAGATTTATCTACGATAAAGTGGAACAATTTTTAGAAAATCAGAATATCTTGTTTTTTTATCAATACGGCTTTTGCAAATCCAAGGACACAGAGATAGCAGCCATTGATTTAGTAACACAAATTCAACTTGCTTTAGATAAACATGAAAAATGTTGCTTATTATCCCTGGATTTGTGAAAAGCTTTTGAAACTTCAGACAATAAAATATTGCTTAAAAACTTGTTTCCTATCGGTATAAGAGGTACTATATATAATTTTATGTGGTGTGCCTCAAGGATTTATATTGGCTCCAATTTTATTTTTAATATATATAAATTCTGGATCTCTGTTAAATTTAGAAGGCTCCATTAAATTTTTTGCTGATGATACCACCCTTCTCTATACTTCAGATAATTTTGCAAAAATAAATGTTATTATTAATAAAGACCTAAATTTAATTACTAATTGGTTACAGGCACAAAAATTAACTTCAAACTTTCAGAAATCCTATCATAAAATCTAAATTATTGATATTCCAATTTCATTCAAAGAAAAAAATCAAATATATGTATATTGATATCAAAAAATTTAACTTACATAAATTAAAACGTGATTTAATTCAACTAAACGACGAAACATCTTATACTGAAGATCCTGGCTTAATATATAACAAAATTATTACAGTTTTTGAAGTAAACTCATATCCGGAAAATAAAAATTAAAGAAACTTGAAAACCATGGTTTGACGAATCTTTGGCAAATCGAACTAAAAGTCTAGATAAATATTCCCATAAAAAGAAAACACAGCCAACAAATAAAGAATTCTGTGAAATTTATTTCTTTAAATAAAAATGTAAAGAAGACGATTCGATTAAAAAAAAGAGATTATTATAACCAAATATTTACAACAGGGAATCAGAAAGTGTTATGGGAAAATATAAATATTTTACTCCATGGAAAATTAGCGAAAAAGAAAACACAAATTGACCACTTTTATATTAATAATAAACAAATTGAAGCTGAAGAAGAGATCTGCGAGGAAATGGATAATCATTTCATAAACGTTGGACAACGATTAGCAGAATTCGACCCAGAAATTCTCCCGAATACACCGAGAAATCACATTCAATGTTTTTAAACTTAGAAGATATACATGAAGAAACAATTGCTGAAATAATAGATTCTTTAGATCCATTTAAAGCGTGCGGATATGCACGAAATACCAGTAAAAATTATTAAAATTACCAAATGTGAACTTACTCCAATTTTATATCATCTAATTAAAACTTCTTTAAAACAACAGATTTATCGAAACAAATTAAAAATTGCCAAAGTTTTTCCTATTTCTAAAAAATGGCCTAAAAAGTGACCCAAATAACTACAGGCCTATATCTATTCTGCCATTTTTTTCAAAAATAATTGAGAGATTTATCTACGATAAAGTGGAACAATTTTTAGAAAATCAGAATATCTTGTTTTTTTATCAATACGGCTTTTGCAAATCCAAGGACACAGATATAGCAGCCATTGATTTAGTAACACAAATTCAACTTGCTTTAGATAAACATGAAAAATGTTGCTTATTATCCCTGGATTTGTGAAAAGCTTTTGAAACTTCAGACAATAAAATATTGCTTAAAAACTTGTTTCCTATCGGTATAAGAGGTACTATATATAATTGGTTCCAAAATTATTTGTGGATCGAAAGCAGTTTGTTCAGATTGGCAAAAATAAAAGCGGTCATCAAAAAATTTATGTGGTGTGCCTCAAGGATCTATATTGGCTCCAATTTTATTTTTAATATATATAAATTCTGGATCTCTGTTAAATTTAGAAGGCTCCATTAACTTTTTTGCTGATGATACCACCCCTTCTCTATACTTCAGATAATTTTGCAAAAATAAATGTTATTATTAATAAAGACCTAAATTTAATTACTAATTGGTTACAGGCACAAAAATTAACTTTAAACTTTCAGAAATCCTATAATAAAATCTAAATTATTGATATTCCAATTTCATTCAAAGAAAAAAATCAAATATATGTATATTGATATCAAAAAATTTAACTTACATAAATTAAAACGTGATTTAATTCAACTAAACGACGAAACATCTTATACTGAAGATCCTGGCTTAATATATAACAAAATTATTACAGTTTTTGAAGTAAACTCATATCCGGAAAATAAAAATTAAAGAAACTTGAAAACCATGGTTTGACGAATCTTTGGCAAATCGAACTAAAAGTCTAGATAAATATTCCCATAAAAAGAAAACACAGCCAACAAATAAAGAATTCTGTGAAATTTATTTCTTTAAATAAAAATGTAAAGAAGACGATTCGATTAAAAAAAAGAGATTATTATAACCAAATATTTACAACAGGGAATCAGAAAGTGTTATGGGAAAATATAAATATTTTACTCCATGGAAAATTAGCGAAAAAGAAAACACAAATTGACCACTTTTATATTAATAATAAACAAATTGAAGCTGAAGAAGAGATCTGCGAGGAAATGGATAATCATTTCATAAACGTTGGACAACGATTAGCAGAACAGATTCGACCCAGAAATTCTCCCGAATACACCGAGAAATCACATTCAATGTTTTTAAACTTAGAAGATATACATGAAGAAACAATTGCTGAAATAATAGATTCTTTAGATCCATTTAAAGCCTACGGATATGCACGAAATACCAGTAAAAATTATTAAAATTACCAAATGTGAACTTACTCCAATTTTATATCATCTAATCAAAACTTCTTTAAAACAACAGATTTATCCAAACAAATTAAAAATTGCCAAAGTTTTTCCTATTTCTAAAAAATGGCCTAAAAAGTGACCCAAATAACTACAGGCCTATATCTATTCTGCCATTTTTTTTAAAAATAATTGAGAGATTTATCTACGATAAGGTGGAACAATTTTTAGAAAATCAGAATATCTTGTTTTTTTTTTATCAATACGGCTTTTGCAAATCCAAGGACACAGAGATAGCAGCCATTGATTTAGTAACACAAATTCAACTTGCTTTAGATAAACATGAAAAATGTTGCTTATTATCCCTGGATTTGTGTAAAGCTTTTGACACTGTAGACCATAAAATATTGCTTAAAAACTTGTTTCCTATCGGTATAAGAGGTACTATATATAATTGGTTCAAAAATTATTTATTGAACAGCAAGCAGTTTGTTCAGATTGGCAAAAATAAAAGTAGCCATTAAAAAATTTTATGTGGTGTGCCTCAAGGATCTATATTGGCTCCAATTTTATTTTTAATATATATAAATTCTGGATCTCTGTTAAATTTAGAAGGCTCCATTAAATTTTTTGCTGATGATACCACCCTTCTCTATACTTCAGATAATTTTGCAAAAATAAATGTTATTATTAATAAAGACCTAAATTTAATTACTAAGTGGTTACAGGCACAAAAATTAACTTTAAACTTTCAGAAATCCTGTTTCATACATACAAATATTCCGCCAATATTTTATTTTCTAATAATCAAATTAATTATTCAAAGTGTATTAAATTTTAGGCTTATATATAGATCAAAATTTAGCTTGAAAGCCACATATAGAATGTTTAAGAATACAAATTTCTCCAATAAAAGGAATTTTGTTTAAAATTCGTAACTATATTTCTCTTAATTTGTTAAAATATATATATTTGCTTTCATTTATTCAATATTACAATAAAACCATTAGAAAAATTACAAAATAAGTCAATAAAATGTATTTACCGTTTATCATATCTGGAGCCCACTATTAGCCTATATAAGCCTAACAAACTTTTAAACATTTCTATGATGTATAAAACTAAATTATGTATTTTTATTCATTCATCAGCTAAAAAAATAAAAAATACAAATTTAAATTTTATTAGAAATAATAATATTCATGACCATAATACAAGACAAAACTAATTATTTCTCCACCATAAAATATAAAAGTAATTTTGGCAAACAATGTATATTACATAGTGGGGTTAATTATTACAATAATCTACCAAAACGATTAAAAAATATTAACAAAATTGATACTTTTAAAAAACACTTAAAGAAATATTTTTTTGCGGAATTAATATCTTCCCGTTTTATATATTTTTTAATGTTTACAGTTTTGAATTTATTTGTAATTTATAATAATGTTTATACGTTTATATGTTTTATATTAGTTATTAATTAGTTCCCTTTAATATTCGCAGTTTTTAATTTATTCGTAATTTATAATAATGTGTATACATTTTTATATTGTTATATTAATTGTTAATTAGTTCTCTACTATAAACAATGTTGTTTCTAGGGAATAAATGATTGACTAACCAAAAAAAAAAACGTCGGCATTAATTGTAAAACAATTATCAATACTCTGTACAGGGTGTCCGGATTTGGTTGCAAAAGCAGGGTATCTCGCTTATTTTTAAAGATAGAACCTTGTGGTTTTCACGAACCAGAGCTAATTTTTTGTGAAACTCATGAAGCCGTAAACAAAATTTTCATAGCCTTCTTCGTTTATGAGATACAGGGCGAAATAGAAAATTTTGCATTTTGGGACCCCCCTCGTATCTCGGTTATCCTTTAACTTAACGCAAAGGGAAAAATTGCTGCTTATGCAGTTTTTTACGCTGGATCCAGTGGCGTAGTCATATTTTTCATTTGAGTTGTTATTTTTTAGATATGACCAAAAGTTGTGTTTTTTTTTTTAATGGGACACCCTGTATATTTGTCCAGAAATTGATTTGTCCTTTTAAAAGCTTCTCAAAAATATATAATAGTATGGGTCTATTTTAATAAACAACAACAAAAATCCTAATTTTTATAATTATCATCCCAAATTTTGCAGTAGGCCATGCAAAACAATGCTGCCTTTTATCTAAAGTCGTTAACAATATCTACATCCTAACAATAAATCAAAATAAATATGTAATTAAATCTGTTTATCAAAATATGTATTGATAATTTCGCACCAAAAAAGTACCACCTACCTAGATTTATGTAACACAAGAACAAAACAGTAATAAATTATTATGTAACAAGCCTTTCAGCAAAAATCAACTGTCGTATAAGAACTACAGTAACCAAGGAAATCAAAAGAACTGTTCAAACTGATTTCCATTTTGTTCTATGCATGCTTCGCACAATTTTCGTATTCGTTTTAGGAAATTAAGCAAAATAACGGGATGATTTTGTAAATAGCGAAAATTTTCTCTTATTGCATTTCCTAAATCTTGGGCATTATCATAGTGGTCTTTGTAAATTCTATTTTCTAGATATCCCCATAGAAAGAAATCTAAAATCGACAAATCTGGGGACCTAGGGGACCATCTTATAGGTCCATTTGTTCTAATCCATTGATTGGTAAGATTATTGTCCACAAATAATCTCGTCCTTCCAGAATTGTGTGCAGGAGCAAGGTCCTGTTGAAAATAAATTTCGTTAATTTGCGCTAGAGGAACATCGTCAAGTAATTCAGCTATAGCTGTCTCTAAAATTTCTATATAGCGATTGGCTGCTAGATTTCCCCCAAATATATAAAATTTTATATGTGTTCCTAATATGAAGACCAAACGTGCCCTGCTGTCTTCTGGGAAATACTTGGTGTTGATTTTCCTGGGACCAGAATCTACTATTGTGCCTATTGAGTATACCAGAATTACTGAAATGTGCTTCGTCTGACCATATAACCTTCCTTTCAAAATCTTAAACCATATAGCATCTTTCTCGAAACCAATTGCAGAAGAATACCCGACGCTCTGCATCCCCTGGCTGTAAGTGCTGCACGAGCCTAAATTTATATGGGGCTTCAACATTTTCATTACTTAATATAAAACAAGCTAACATATCGTACTTTTCATAAATTTTTCTTCCATAATTACAAATATATTTTTACACAATAAATAAATACAAAAAACTAGCGCTATATTTTATATACGCGTACAAAATTGGGAAATGACATTTGCTTCCAAGAAAACAAAAGAAAACGGCATCGTTTTGCATGGCCTACTGCAAAATTTGGGATGATAATTATAAAAATTGGAATTTTTGTTGTTGTTTATTAAAATAGATCCATATTATTATATATTTTTGAGAAACTTTTAAAAGGACAAATCAATTTCTGGACAAATATACAGGGTGTCCCATTTAAAAAAACACAACTTTGGGTCATATCTAAAAAATAACAACTGAAATGAAAAGTATGACTACACCACTGGATCCAACGTAAAAAACTGCACAAGCGGCAATTTTTCCCTTTGTGTTAAGTTAAAGGATAACCGATATACGAGGGGGGTCCCAAAATGCAAAATTTTCTATTTCGTCCTGTATCTCATAAACGAAGAAGGCTATGAAAATTTTGTTTGCGGCTTCATGAGTTTCACAAAAAATTAGCTCAGGTGCGTGAAAACAGCATCCTTCTATCTTTAAAAATAAGCGAGATACCCTGCTTTTACAACCAAATCCGGACACCCTGTACACGTTAGGTTACAATATAATATATTCTACTGTGTCAAATATAATTATTATATGTTTATGACAGCCAAGATTATTTATTAAAAATAAGTTCATTTACTTACCAAGAGTTTCTACAGTAGGTAACTTTTTCACAATAGCTTTTCTCTTAGCCATCCTCATCACGCCTAACGCTAGAGTTACTGTTACCACTATGGGTAACCCTAAAAAAAAAGAACAATTGTGTAACTATTCCAACACCTATTTTAAAGTCTAACAGTCAGGTTGCCAAACATATAATTATGATCGAAAAGTAAAACATCTATAAAGTATGTTATTGGAAATCTCAAATCTGCGCAGGCGCAAGCCGTGATGTCAAAAATTAATTTTTATCCACAAGTATACGCAAGTGTTACTTAAAAAAAATACTTATATCTGGAATACTGAAATGTATAGTATAATTAGTATAGGTTAGAAATCAATATTTATTTATAACGAAACGTAATAGAACTAATTAGCATGTAATCAACTTCAATTATTCTAAATGGATATGCAACATTCGGCAACCATGTAACACTCTTACAGTGATTTGTTTGTACTTCCATTTTTAAACCGATTTTAAATGCGCTACCGGCAGTTGAATGAGAGTACAAATTTTTAAATTAGTATTCAGTGGATAGCAGGATTCTTAGAATTTAGAAGAGTAGTCATTGCCCTTAAATTCTTCTTTGGGTCTAATATAATACCGGGTAATTACTAAAAGTTCATATAAACATGTTCGTTTTTGAGATCCAGGGTGTCAACATTTTAACTGTTTTTTTTTTTAGTTTTTTTTTCATGGACCTCCTAATTGTATGTCTGCCAAATGGCTATAATATATTTTACAAACATCTACTGGATGTTACTTTTTCCTCGCGACCCCTCTCACCTCCACGAATTTTTTATGCGACGTCACTGACTATTTTTATTTAGAAAATCAGATTCCTTATTTTGTTTTCTAACTTCTAGCTTTCTTACTTTAATCCGATATTTTTAACCGTTTAGACGTTAGTTAGCAATAAGGCTTTACACATTTAAAAATTTGTTATTTTTTTCTGTTTTTATTTTGATTGCCATAAATGCAGGGGATAATTTCTTGGTTCATTTTAGAACTAAAGTTCATATAAACACGTATTTGAAAGGCTTCAGTTTTTGAGATACAGGCAGTTAAACTAAAAAAAAAGGCGCGACCTAGAAAAAAGTAACACCCAGTGTCGGTTTTTTTAAAATATATTATAGCCTTAGACAGTATAGCGTATGTCAAATTTGAATGATTTATCTCTAGACATGTACGAGGTTCTTGAAAAAAACTAAGAAAACAATTAAAATTTTGACACCCTGTATCTCAAAAACGAAGGTCTTGCGGACACATGTTTATATGAACTTTTAGTCCTAAAATAAGGCAAGAAATTACGTCCTTCATTTAAAGCCATTAATTAAAAACAAACCAGATTTATAAACATGTTTCATTTTCCATTTCGAGCTTTCGGTTCCGAAATTTCTGTGTAAAATTGAGTCCATAATCTCTAGAGAGCACAAGTTCGTGTATCAGAGATATTCACTAAACAGTTCCACCGAAGTTTAGAATCAAAACTCACAAAAAAATGGTCTCGTTTTTAAAATAATTTGAAATAGGAAAAAAAGCTTTGTTCCATGGCCTATTGCAAAATAATTAATTTATCAACTAGGAAAGAGTCACTTTTTGTTGTGTGCGCTGTGCGATTCATTTCGGTATCTTTTTTATAAATTGGTATCATTATTTTTATTCGGCTTTTATGACAAACATGCTATATCCATTCTCATGAATATATGTTGAAAACTATCGAAAATGTCGAAGAATATTCCGAGTTTTTCGTTCCGTTTCTTAGCCAATATTGCGTCCTCTTAAAAAAGCTAAATGTAGTAGAGTTGCACTAGTGTGAAAACTCATTTGCGTGAATCTCACAGTTGTATGAACAGCCAGAATGAAACTATTAAATACTCAGCAGTATGTGAACAATTACTAATCCCGATATTATGAACAATTTATTTAAATCATCATTTGCTACTGCGTTTGGTCCGATTCTGGGATTCCCGGATGTATGGAGACGTAAGATTGCGGGAGATGTTTCTGCAGTTAGTCGGCTGTGGGATATTAAACTGGAAATAACTGAGGAGGCGTCAATAGCACGTACAACATTACACAACCAGATATACAATGCCGACAAGACCGGATTGTATTGGAAAATGTTGCCCGATCAAAAATGAGTTCTGAAAAAATTGTACTAGGTCTCAAACAGTCTAAGCAAAGAATTACTTTTCTGGGGTCTACAAACGCATTAGGATCACATAAGCTGACGCCACTAATAATTTTTATAATCCATTTATAGAAACAAGAATGCTTGGATGAGCCGGGAAATTTTTACGGATCGCTTCTTCAAAAATGTTATTTCAGAGGTTAATTTGTAGATTGAGTTTTATTTGTCGTTTATCAAAGTTTTTTTGCAGGTTAAAGCGTTTTTAAAAATTCAAAAGCTCCTGTAAAATCGTTGCTTTTATTAGACAATGCTGCGTCTCATCCATTAGCATTAAAAACAGAAGATGGGGCCACATTTGCAAAGTTTATGCCACCGAATGTAACTTCCATTATTCAAGCTTTGGATTTTAAGGCCAACCAAGTTAGAAAACGTCTGCTGGAATAAGTGGTGGCCAAGGGAGAAAATATGGAGACTGCTTAAAAAGCCTAACTACGAAGGATGAAATAGTTTATTCAAACCAAGCGAAGCAACAATCAGACCGCTCAATTATTTTAAAATGCTGGAATAACATTTTTAACGAAAACAATGTTGATGATGACCTTTTCTTAGTCACACTTCGAGAACTGATCAGCCAAAAATCAAATACAATTGTCGAAAAAATCCTTGAGTTACTTCAAGTGGTTAAACCAATTAGCAAAAAAGCACAGAAATAAATGATTAAAATTAATTACGCAGTTTTTTTATAATTTCTAGGGTGAATATAACGACAAAGACATTGAAAAATGGACGCAACCAAGGTTGTTTCACTTAGAAACAAAAGACGATAAATATGAGATAGAAAAAAATAAATATAAAAAATAGAGAAATCTAAAAAGTTTTTGTTGCGGAAGTTCTAGCAACATTAAAAGTGGTTTTGCAATGGGCATAGCAAATCAATGTTGCCGTTAACAACATAGAGAGCCTTCGAAATATTCAAGACAAAGCGGTATAGTCCAATGCGGTCTTATTGTGCGGGTCCAAAGGTTACCAACATTATGAATCAAATCAGAAAACACAGTGAAACCAAAATGTTGTGTGATTTTTTTATCGAGCTATTAAATCTCGATGGGCTATTTACAAATATACAGGGAGAAAGAAAATAGTTTGTTTTTATTATATTATGCAATATTATTAAGATAGCCACTTAATATTATTTTATATATTAAATGCCGAGGGACTAAATAAGAAAATTCGCTAAATATGTATTTAGTTAAAATTTTTTGGTTGGCAAAAACAATAATACACAAAATGGCAAGCGTCTTAATAAAGTCGGAAGGCGGTTCGAATCAGTGGAACAATCAGGATATGTCTGTTTATACAGCCACTTAATGAAAGTGAGATTTTTTTATCAATCACCAAAAATTATGCGCCCCGCTTGATCTAAAAATCTAACCACCAATACATGTCATTTATTTAAATGCGGGCCACCCCTGTGCATATTTGCCGCGGAAAGAAGGAACAACTTTTAATTCGTTTCAGTACTCTTTGTCACCCGTACACGTATACGTTTACTGTTTTGTATATGTAAATTATTTTGTTTAACCTGTACGTGTTCAAATGTAGTGACGTTTTTGTTCTATTTTTTCTCTATATGTTATGTGTCATAGTGTAATGCTTGACTATTTGTCTATGGTAAGTTATGACTGTTTGTTTCTATTTTTTATTATATTGGTTTGTATGTAATTTTAGCTTAACGCAGTTGAAAAAGGCCGGGCCCACGACCGAAACGTCCTCCAGCCAATATAAAGTCTATCTAATAAACTCGTAATTGTCTATTTGAACCATATTTCCAAGAAAATAACCCTACAATATATAAACACACTGGTTCAAGAATTTTCTGTGTTTTTGGTAATATATATATATATATATATATATATATATATATATATATATATATATATATATATATATATATATATATATATATATATATATATATATATATATATATATATATATATATATATATATATATATATATATATATATATATATATATATATATATATATATATATATATATATATATATACATATATATATATACATATATATATATATATACATATACATGTAGCCTGTATTTTTCGTTAGCCCCGAGTTTCTGGTAATGGGATTTTACCGATTTTTATATATCAAATTTTGTTTTATAATTAATAAAAAAGTTTTTAAATTAAAATTCACTGGCTAATATCCAGGAGCCAGTGGCAAAAGCTCTGGGAATCGGTATAAGGAATGTACAGAAACTTGTGCATGAAAAAAAACATAATTTACTTCCGAAGAAGATTAAGAAATGTACACGAAAAAATCCAAAGGCAAAAGACGTAAGTTACAATGCAAAATTGGCTATTCATAATGCAATTTATGATTTATACACGTCAAAGACTAATATAATCCTTCAGAACCTTTTTAATATTATAGACTAAAAAATATTATCATCACTTAAAAAGACCTAATCTTCTGAGTCGTTCTCAAATGGCGCAATGATCATTGGTGCTATTTCGACATCTAGAACTTGTTCTCGATTCCACCAATCCTATATTAATTTCTCTATATGTTCCACAGATTTCTTCCAGTACTCCGGCGTAATATAATTTAATGAATCTTGTCAAACAATTTGCACTTCATCTGATGTAAGACCATCCTTCACGTGTTTTTCGTAATATCATTTTGCCCCAGCCCATATTAATTCTATTGCGTTAAACTGGCAATGGTATGGCGGCAGTCGTAAAACCTCATATCCATTATCCCGTAATATTTGAACTACGGCATATTCTGTTGGTTTTTTAATAGATTTTGCAATTAAAAGAAGTTCTAGTTTCAGTATATTGGGTAAAGGATTTTGTTTTTGTTTTATTAGCCAGTCATAAATATCACTTTTCTTCCAGGATGAAGTAGGTTGTTTATTTAAGATTCTTGAATGATAAGATGCATTGTCCAGAATGATTAAAGTTGAAGCATCTAAATTTGGAATCAGTTGTTCTTTTAACCACTCTCAAACAGTTTACAGTTCATATTATCATGGTAATCCATACTTTTGAATGTTGAAGAAAATAGTAAACTGGGGAGAAATCCTGTTGAAGAACCTGCATGCAAAATGATGAAGCATTGGCTCAAGTTTCGTTTACCTGAAATTGGTTATAAGGAAAGTATCTAGTTTTACATATTCTAGGAGCTTTTCTAAATAACGGAAAATAAGAATTTTGCTGCGGAAATGCGTCATTTCCGTTCTGCACAGTTTAGTATACCTGAAATCAGTTACATGAAAACTTTGCATTGCATCTCATCCCAAACTCTTTCCCAAGCACGAAAATGTTAAAATGTGTCTGCGGAAATTTGTCATTTTCATTTTCTGCGGAAATTTTGTATAGTTTAGAATATCTAAAATCAGTTACACAAAAAAAAAACTTTAATTTACATTCTAAATTCTTCTACATTTTTTAAGTAACGAAAACGAAGGCATGATTGCGGATGGAGGCAAAATAATCGATGGCATTATTGCGGAATGCTCGTATATATTTGTTCGATTGCCTGACTCAAGAAAGGATCATCCTTCTTTGTTTATATTCCTTGAAGTTCTCAAAGATATGCAGACAGATACTTATATGAAACTTCGTGACTCAGACAAATTATTGAGATTATCTAAAAAAAATTTCGGGCTGTCACGTATACGGGTATAAAATGTCGCTGACAATACGATGCGTTCAGCCGTTATTTTTACATTCCGCAATCGTGCCCTCACTTCATTTTGTGAAAAACTGAATACTAATGTTTCGCCCGCAATCGTGCCGCGCCCTGGAAAAGCGCTCAAAATTTCCGTGAAAAATGTAAATGACAAATTTCCGCAGACAAATTTTTACATTTTTATCTTGAGGAAAAAGTTTAGAATATAAATCAAAGATTCTTTTTTATGTAACTGATTTCAGGTAAACTAAACTATACAAAATTTTGTCGGAAAATTAAAACGACAAATTTCCGCAGTAACATTTTGGCATTTTGGTGCTTGGGAAAACATTTGGAATGAGATGCCAAGCAAAGTTTTCATGTAACTGATTTCAGGTATACTAAACTGTGTATGAAAATGAAAATAACGCGTTTCTGCAATAAATTTTTTCATTTCCGTTGTTAAGAAACACTTCTAGAAAAGATTTCTTTTCCCTTTAAAGTATTTTTACCCCACCCAGCACCCCTATTCGCTCCAAGATCCCGCAAGCTTCTAAATTAAAAAAAAAAAAAGGGGTGTACAATGGAAATGACGCATTTCCGCAGGAAAATTTTTCATTTCCGTTGTTTTTCTAGAAGGCAATCAAATATTTTTTTTCCAAATAACCCATTTCAGGTAAACAAAACTTGCCCCGAAGCATTTTCCCGCCCCACATCCCTTTTTTCTCTAGACACTTTTTACAGACTCGCCCTGCCAAGATTTCGAACCACTTCCATTAGAAAATATCCAAGTCTCGTCTAAAAATACAACTTTTCTAAATTTTGAATTAACATTTTCCGTGTATTTCTTTAAAAACTGGATACGCTGACTTGCTATATGTGGCAACTCGCATAAAAATCTTCGATTACAGTCCTTTTTATATCGAAAACCCAACATTTTTATTAATTTTGACAACGATTTTAGTCCAATTTCCAATATGCCTCGATCTTTTAAAGCTTCTTTTAAAACTTGAAGGGTTATATTAGTTTTTGATGTGTATAAATCGTAAATTGCATTACGAACATCCATTTTTACATTGTCAAAGTCTTCTGTCTTTGGCTTTTTACTTTTCTTAATCTTCTTCGGTAGTAAATTTGCTTTCTTTCATGCACAATTTTCTGCATAGTCCTTATACCGATTCCCAGAGCTTTTGCTACTGTCTCCTGGATATTGGCCGGCGAATTTTCGTTTTCGTAATATTTTACTAGATTTAATACCATTTTTTTTCGCTTGTGGATGCAAAAAACCCGAAAATTATTTTTTTTTACTCATTTTGTCACTGACTTGTCAATGTGACTTTGAAGTGACATCGCTCAAAGATTTTTGCAACTGCTGGTATTTATATGTTTATCCTCTTTTTTCATATGAAAATATCATAAGTCTATCTAATTCATCTTCCGGATTTTATGCGGAGGATATGATTACACATAATAAAAAAAAACAAACTTAAAAAGTTTGTCGTTGATAAATCGTATGACCCGCTCGATAACACTGCTTTTGACTATAGCCATCCATTGGTTACGTAGAAAGGTTAAGAGAAAATGATATCTTATTTTAAGCAATAAAATGTAAAAATACTCTTAATAAATATGTTTGTAATTTTTTTTTCTTAAAGTTTGAAGAGCGAAGAGACGTTGCTTTCTCCAACATACACTATTTTGAATTTTTAAGCATACCTCCGATGATGTGAACAGTCTCGATAATATGAACACGTCCAGTTTTTTTTGTGTTCACACTAGCGCGAATCTACTGTATATTAAAAAAATGCACCTTCGGATCTCAATTCTTTATAATCTATGATGACATCAAATTTCGGTTTATCTGGAATTGTGAAAATTCTACACTTCCATTCAAATCAAAATCTTAAAATAAGTTAAAATAGGAAGTTGCAAGCCATTTCGTTTAACTGACAGAAGACTCTAGGTGCCATAAAACTACAATACTGAGTTGACATTGTTATTAAAACAATTGAATTTAGGTGTAGGACATGTTCCATAAAATGTGTGAAAAATGACAGTGATCTAATAAAAAATCTATGTATGACATCAACATTTTTACACAGATGACCTCATCAAAATCGGTAGGTATTTCCATAAATATTTCTAAATTATGAATAGATATTTGTAAATATTACTATTACGTGAAACGTACCTTCTGGTATAGCGGCTACGGCCAAACTGACACCGATCTGAAACATTTCTAAGAGGACTTTGCCCTGCCACCAACCGATAAGGAGGATCACAGCGATGATAGCGAAGGAATACAAAGACAATTGCGTGCCCAGCGCGTCCATGGATTTCTGTAACGGAGTCTTGGGTGCCTTTTCCTCCTGCATCATCTTGAAAACCGATCCGAATTCGCTGTTTGTGCCCGTACTAACGACTATACCCTAGAAAGATATACAAACATTTTTAATCAATCCTATTCAGCGTAATAGTCGGTGGAGTTCGCGGAAATTACACCAAAATACTGTCGGTAGAGATTTTCCACAGGGCTTATAGAGACTGTTTACTATTTGTATCTTAAAAGTTCTTCATGCCAGTCTCTTACGCAAGTATCTTACGTATTAAAAATACCCGACATAACTTTTAAAGTATAATGTTTTATTCTGTCTTCTATTTTTTTTAAAGGTTATAATCTTTAATGATTATTAAATAGGTATATTTAAGAAACTTAAGCAAATGTGACTATAGCAATTATGTCAAAAATGACAGACCTCCCTATATTTATTCTTAATTTGTCGGCTTTCTCCCTGTCCCAATGTTTTCAAAAAACACTGGATGCGATTAAATTCTGATTCTATTTACATTCAGATGTTAGATTAATATACATACGTGTGGGCAATTCCTTTGCCTTAGGTCTTAAAACTTACTATTTCGATTTATTTATTATTACTTCAGAATTCTTTACTGTCGTGCTGTCACATAAATCTGTACCTATTAATAATTTATACAACATTGATAAGTTACATAATAAGATATGAGTCGAAAAGCTAGAATGTTTTGTTAAGTTAAAATTAAATAAATAATTTGTGGTAAAAATCGGCTCAAATATAACATACATATAATATATTATAACATTAATACTGTTTTTTTTTAATTTGTTCATCTATGCATTGGCAATCCGTATTTACCTTTATTTATTAAGACTTAGAATTTTGTTGCACACATACATACACAAAACAATGGACTATTTTATATCTAAATAAATCATCTATGCATGGGCAATCCGATGACCTCATATTATAATGTTATCTTATTTAATTTATTTAGTGCACTCATAATCTATACGTATTATTTTAGTGTATATACGTGATCGCAGTTTCGGTGTCGGGATTTTGCCTTGTCGAGGTTACGACATACAGTGTTAAGTTTGCACAAAAGTGATCCCAATAGTATTTTCAATACTAATATTAACTAACACCGTTTTTTCAGTTTTCTCAAAATTTTTAAATGGAAGGTTATACTTCTCTTACGCTAGTTCCAGCGTAAGAGCAAAGTAAAGTAATAAAAGATCGAAGTTTTGGCGAAAACAGCCCATTGATATCTTTATTAGTTTTTAGGATATTTCCAGCAAAAAAATAAAATTAAAAAAAAAATGAAAACAAATTTTTTTTCAAATATTGGGCAGAATACTATTAACAGCTTCATTAAAAACTTTGTAGGTAATTAGATAACAATGAAAACTAAACATTTTAATCTTCAAAATGTTTTCCGTTATTTAGGATGCATCGATTTAACTTTCAGAATCAGTGAAACAGCAGTTTCAATTTCTGTCTATGATCTACTATTTATGGAAATTTATTCATTATATAGTTTTAGTAGAACGGCTAGAAGACGTCAAGATCGCTCATTTTAATAATGAGGTTCAGAAATATCTTGACCAGAATCGTTGAACTAGATTTCCTTGCTAGGTTAGGTTCCCAGATTTAACTTGTTTGGACTTCTATTTATCGTGACTGATTAAAAGTTTGGTTTATAAAAATTTAAACTGCTGTTACACTGACTCTCTGAAGGGCAAATCCATGCAAACTAAATGATGGAAAATATTCCAAGATTAGAATGTTTCTTTTGTTTCTTAGTTACCTAGACAGCGCTGTATTTGTTGTTGGCGTATAAACCCGCTCCAAACTGCGGTTCTTACAGAGTTTGGGTCAGCTCTAAGTCTAGATAAAGTGTTAAGGGAGGAAAACCGAAAGTAATAAATAATATTAAATTACTGTTAATTAGAAATAATTTAATTAAACTCTAAATAATAATTTGTTCAGTGTTCAAAAATAATATTGTTTTTACAGCCCTTTCGAAGACCAAACCTAATTGTTGTTTAATACCGTTTTTACAGGATATCGGAGTAACTCTAAAACGCATTGAATTTTCAAGGTCTTAGAAATGGGTGGCCATGCCCAGAAACTAGGCCTAAAAAGCCCTTTTCGCTAACCCCGGTCCCACCCACCTCACTCCACTTCTCTAGTAAGGCCCGTCCTTCTAATGAAAGAGAGCATCTTGCCCTAGTCGAGATGTTGTAATTATTCCTTGGAGAGGCACTCAACATCGAAAGTAATCCAGCGTAGTCTTGCCCACCTTTCACACGTGCCAACAAAATGATAGGGATCCTCCTCCTCTGCCCCACAGTTAGGGTAACAAGGGTTGTCCACTAACCCCAGCTGTTACATGTGCCTGTTGACTCCTTGGCATTCACCAAGTTGCCTTAGATCCGCATGGGTTGGGAAGCATTTCTTTTGCTTCTCCACAGCCTGAAAAACAGTTGTATGTTTTCCCAGCCGAAAAGGCCTCTCCGACACCTTTGTCCGACCGGTATATTCCGGCACTGGCTGACCCGGCACTGGCTATCTACGAGCCGTTTGTATACCACGATTGAATGTCAGCTTGATGGGGTGTCCGTGCACTGATTCTTTGTTTGAATTTCAATTTCAAAAGGCCTAGTTCCGCAGTCGTCCATCTTTTAGCATGACGCCATGGCTTCCTCCTTGATTCATATCGGAAGCTCTGGGAAGCCCAAGAGAACCTTGAGTGCGTCGCCTGATAAACCCTTTCAACCCTAACTACGCGGCGTAGTTACAACATTATTGCCATGGATTTATTGGTTACCTGTTTGACGTGTGATTTCAACGTCAGTTTACTATCCATAACCACCCCGAGGTATTTGACCTCCTGCTTCAGGAGCAGGGTCTCTGGTACAAGTTTGGTAATCTAAATCCTACTAAATTCCTTCTACTGGTGAATAGTATGAGCCCTATCTTATCTGGATTGACTGCGAGTCCCGAATCGGTGCACTTAATTATCCTACACGTCATTCAATCACAGACAGTTGTTAGGAACTTGCCTGTCACCATAACAAGCCCGTCGTCTGCGTACGCCTGCGCATAAAAGCCCTCAGACTGTAGTTTCCTCAGAAGCCTATCCATTACCAACTACCAGTGGCGTGGCGAAAAGCAACTACCTTTAGGGCAACCGCCTCGGACCACGGCCCCAACTTGGCAGTCTCCCATAGAAGCACTAATCGTACGACTTAGAAGCGCAGATTTCACTCAGCTCACTTGGTTGATGTCCTGGCTTTATAAAAAGGCACTACGTCGAAGAAGGGTAACAGTGCTACTTCTTTGTCTGCTATATTCTTTTCCGCTTTCTGCACCACAGCATGAAGAGCAGTCTCTGTTGGCTTACCCTTGCTGTACGCTTTTAAGGTGTTATTTTAAGACGAAGAAGAAATATTCCGTTAATATTACCGGAAGGTTAGTATTTTTTACATATTTTATTTTTTTCTGTTTCAAAAAAAGTTGTTTTTGTTTACAGAAAAACTACAGACTTTCCGAGGATCTTAACGCCATAATTTTTACTCGGTTTTTTTTTTCGTCAAATAATAAGATCTTGAAAATTCGATGCATTTTTAAGGCTCTTCTTTATATATTCTAATTGGCTGACCTTTTGGCACGTTTGCTAGGCTAATGAGGTTTCTCTTAGAGGACCACATCGATCTGTTACACCGCAGATATCATGTGATTTGCGCGCAGCAGCAAGATCGAGATTTTCATGGGCGTGACTAAGAGGGGGGGTTATGCTCCTCCAATATATTAAGCAGTTGGGTAAATTGTGAATGAGTTAATAAGTTAAAAATTTACGTGATACAATTACCAGCAATTTTCTTAGTTGGTTTTTTGTGGTGCCTTGCCTCCCCCCCCCCCCAACATCAACGGTCTAGTGAGGGCCTTGAAGATTTTAATTTCACTTTATTGGAAATAGCCTAAAAACTAATAAAGATATCAATGTGCGGTTGTTTTCAAAACTTTTATTACTCTTTAGAACTAGCGTAAAAGAAGTACAACCTTCCATTTAAACATTTTAAGAAAATCGAATAAAAACTGTAATTGTGAAAAGCCCTCTAACCAATTTGTGAAAAGCTAGGAAGTGTCATTCGATCCGAATCCTAAAACAGCTTCAAATTTCCTTTTAAATAAGTCTAAGTTCATTCAATTCTTATATGGGGTTCAGAACCAAGTTTAGAATCAAAGTGATAGGAAATTACCTCAGCTTTCCAATGAGAAAGTAAAAGTTATATCTAGTTCTGGGAGTTTTTGCTCGTGGCAAATTGTGTTATAATTTTTTTTAAGACGCTAACATGAAGGGCTTCCGAGATATAGATAGCAAACGCCCTTCAGTGAACATATTAAAGTATAATAAATAACACGAAACATGGTTCTGACTCAATGACTGCAATAAAATTGGCGATCCCATTGTGTAGCTTGTCAATAAATTAAACAAAAATAGTTGACAAAATGGTAAAATGAACCCGGTTTATTAATATTAAATGTATTTTTATAATCACTTGATCTTACTTTGCCATTGCCAGCTCTGACTAGTGTTCCCATGAATGCTACGTTTGTGTTAGAAGAGTGAGCTCCATTTGGCCTCAACACGGAGTCTGTTCCTTTTCTGTAATAAAAATATATGAAGATAGATCTTTAATTTCTATTTTTTAAAACAAATTTTACTAAGTACTATAGGGTCCAGTACAGGTAAACATCTCCAGAACCGATTGACTTTATAATTAGAAGCAAAATACAGGGTTGTTTCCAACGAGATGGTAGCACTGGCAATGTTGTCAATTTTCAGTAAACAAAATACTTAAGTTTTTTCATGAAAGACCACATACATTATTATCGCATTAAAATTTCTTCCCAGAAATCTTACAAAAACCTGGCTATAAGAGGCCAAACGTTAAAGAGAGAACATTCGTACATATGACTATGTGTGTTAGGTATCAAACCGGATATATTTATAACCAGCCAGAAAAGACACATTTTATGCAACAATAATATATGGGTCTTCTATAGCGAAAAAAATGTGCACTTTCACCTGACGATGTATAGAACAATAATATTAATAATAATAGTAATAAAAATAGTAATAATAATAATAGTAATAATACATAGCTACTTCATATCAACAAGGGACAGTGGAAAGACCACCCTACAAGGGAAACAATCAACAATGAAACTATAGATAACATGCTCAAAGAAGAAACATACAGATACCTAGGCTTCAATCAAAGCACCAAAATTAACCACACTCATATCAAATCAGAGCTCAAGACGGAATTTAAAACCAGACTCACAAAGCTACTAAAAACAAAACTGAATTCCAGAAATTTTGCGAAAGCTATTAACACCTTCGCAATACCTATTCTTACGTATTCGTTTGGTATCATTAAATGGTCACACACAGACAAAGGAAACATTCACATTCTCATACGCTCTTAATTCACTAAACACAGGACGTTACATCCCAACGCATGCAAGGAAAGGCTCACCATCGAGAGAAAAGAAGGAGGGAGGGGAATTATAGATATACAATCGCTAAATAAAAAACAAATTTACGAACTCATAAAATTCTTCCATAACAAACTAACCTCCACAAGGCAATAGTGAAGGCAGACAAGAATTATACACCCCTCGACCTGTCTCAAACGAGGCACGCAGCAGACGCACCCAGTCACATCCAATCACGACTAGAAAAGATGAAAGCCTGGTCTGAAAAAACACTTCACGGAAGACACAGATACCACATAAAGCAAGACTACATACATAAAAAGCTTTCATATACGTGGTTACAAGAAGGGCAGCTGTTCCCCGAAATAGAAGGCTTCTACTTCTTACTACCATTATACACCAACATCCATACTCGAAAACGAAGACTACAAGCTCTACTCGGACATTGACATCCACACAGATAAAACAATCCCTGCAAACAGACCCGATATCACCTTTCAATCCAAAAAGGAGAAAAATCACTTATTGACATGGCTGTCCCCAACGACGAGAACGTCCAAGGGAAATACAGTGAGAAGATCGCCAAATACACCGGCTTGGCAATGGAAGTAAAATCTGTGGAAACAGGAAAGAGTCATCATTGTTCCTCTCGTCATATCAGTAACAGGTCTCACCCCAACAACGTTTACACCGCATTTGGCTCAATTAGGAATTAATACAGACATTCACATGAACATCCAAAAATCGGTAATTTTGAAAACATGTAGCATCGTTAGATCATTTCTTAATACACAATAAAATACAACCACAGGAATACTGTGAGACAAGTCATAGTAATAATAATAATAATAATAATAAATTCTGAGAGGTATAGAGAAATGCTTCTGTATCTCTCTATGCACGGGCACGCACTCCGTGAAGCACTATGCTGTCCTTTACCATCTTATTTCCTCACCGTCCCCAAAAACCGATCTTCTGCCTTACCTCATATATTCCTATCAATCCCCGAGGAGTAAACCTCGTTTGCAGAGTATAATAACTAAATCCCAGGCAGTAGGTAAAATGCAAACCCTTCATAAAAATATACAATCTGCGGAATAAACGGGTGAATCGACATTGTACCACCATAACCTCTTGTCGCGCTCAGGATTTAGATAAAGGATCCTGTGTGTTAAACGAGTTACAGATAACGATGGAAGAAGCGTGATGTCGAATATGGCTACTGCAACAACCCCACCACCCCTTGTGGCACTCACCACTGACGCTACACGCCCAGCTCTCTTTGTTTCTGAGGAGACGCATGTCACCAACCCTCAGACCACGAAAGCTGGAAAGCCAAGGAAGTGTATAAAATGGACACCGGCAATGAATTATTTCATAATGCGCTCCGATTATAAGATCACCCGATTTAAGACCGACTTAACCACCTACCGGACCTGCCTTCATATAGCTTTCCTTCAGAAATACCCGGATCTTCAGAACATCACCGAGCAACGAATTGCTGATCAACGGCGAGTAACTGTCCGGAATAAACTTTTGGCTGAACCAATTCTGAAACAGCTTAAAGGAGAGGTGCAGCTTGAACTGGAGAACGAACACGTTGAACTCACTGCTCTGCCTACAACAGAGGAACCCGAGGAGGAAGTACGAAATGAAGAAAACATAGGCGAAGTCGAATCTACAGGACAAGACTTCATTGACAGAGCTAACAACACCCAGGACAATGGAAAATTATCAGTATACAACGAAGTCCAAAAAGCTGTTGCTGAGTTTAACGGCCCAGATCCAACTCAAAGATCTAAGCTACCGAAACTTAGAACCAATACTACCATACTGGCAGAGTTTAGTTTAAAGTATGACACCCTTGAGAAGCTCCACACAGTTATATACTGCTCTGCTGTTGCGGTCCTTAGATACCATAGATAACAAGTGCATTCTCAGAAGAAAACAGGCAAAGCTGACTACCAACCAACACTCATATGGCAGAAAAGACTTGAGAAGACAATTGATGATTTGAGACAGGAACTAGGAAGACTCACAGAATTTCGAAAGAATGAACACCCCTCCAGCAGACTTAAGACAATACACCGATCTCAACCGTCAACAAAAACTAGATGAGTATCAGGATAGACTAAAGCAAAAACTAAAAGCTACAGCTAAAAGTCTGCAGAGATACAACAAATGCTCAAAGAGAAAACGACAGAACTGGCTTTTCACAACCATCCAACCAAAGACAGTTATATCGGTATATCAATAACACCAAAGATCAAACCAACAATGAGAAGATGCTGCCGAGCAAAGAGCATTTGACCGAGTATTGGTCGAACATCTGGGAAAAGCCAAAAGAGCATAACCGAAATGTTACATGGATACAATCTCAACGTGATCAAATTCAAACACCACAAATGGAATTTGACTCTATCACCAAGGGACCACAACAAGCTACTCGCCTAATGATGACAAAGTACCGAATGACCTTACCACAAAGAGAAGGTGGAAGATCCCTTGTTAACTTGACCAATTCGCAGTCCCGACAGCTGCAAAAATTGAGAGATTTCTTTACCAACAAGGCACAAATCTCCCCTGCATAGTGACCCTAAGTGACAACTCGTACTCTCCACTCAATCTCGCAAGTGACAACATCATTCTAAAGTCACTTCCAGACCCCGAAAAACAAGAATAGTGGCTCAAATGGCACTGCACGACCGACATCACAATGACTTGAATCAGCCACATATAGATAAGGAAGCATCCAACAGGTGGCTGAAGAATTAAACACCTATCCGTTGGATCCGACAAGTGTCGAAAATGTAGCGAGAGATCAGAGACTAGACATCATATAACATCTGGCTCTACTTACCTAGCAAACACGGACTACCCCCAGGAACATAACGAGGTGTGTAACATCACATATCAGAACCTTGCCAATAAATACGGGTTCCTGATCACCTTTGTGCCCCATTATAAATACCAACCAAGTTCAGTGCTTGAAAATATTACCTTCAAACTGTACTACGACCGTGAAATTATCACCGATAGACGTATGACGAATAATCGGCCTGTTGTGGTACTGTTGAATAAGGAAACAACGATAGCTTATTTGGTAGATGTCGCAGTACCCAACAATAACAACGTGTTGGATAAATATTAAGAGGAAAAGGCCAAATATGCGGAGCTGGCCATCGAGATACAGCAGATGTGGCGACTGAATAAGGTTCATGTGATACCGATCATCGTATCATAAACTAGACTAGTTCCAAAAACGCTAAAAGAGAACCTGAAAATTATAGGACTGCATATTAACACCTTCAACGACATCCAGCCACATAGTATGAAAATTCTTACATGACAACACATAGAACTAATAGAAACCAGCCCACACCTTTTGATGCATGCATCCAGGATGGGCCTGGAACCCAACATTGTTGAGAAATTGTTTAGTAATATTATTAACAATATAAATAATAATATTAATAATAATAAATACCTAGATGGCTCTGTTTCTCCAGTGAAACTACTTTCGTCGATCAGAAGGTCCGTAGCTTCGAACAGCCTCAAGTCGGCTGGTACTCGATCTCCTACGTTCAGTATTACTATATCACCTGGTACTAGCTCTCTGGCAAGAAATGTGTCTGGTGTTCCTTCACGTAAGCTAAAATAAAATCACTTTCCTGTAACAATCCACGACAGAAATACAGAAACTGGTACTGCCTAGGGTTAGTTTAAAAAATACAAGTTTGGGTTACTACAAATTTGGGTGCCAGCTTGTATAAAAATATTTTCTATATATGAATGTATATATATATATATATATATATATATATATATATATATATACATTTTCAGACATTGGTTACTCTTACCTCTATCAGTGAATAAAATTGAGAAAATCTGTTTAAAATAAACAAGAAAATTACGCAATTAACTTGCATTTTTAGATATTTCATAATTAATGACGCAGTGTACTTACCAATGGCAAGCTGGCGGCACTAGCTTCGTCAACTCCTGGAGGCTTTTCTCCGACCGGTACTCCTGCACGAAAGCCACGGTAACGACGATGATTATGGCGCAGGTAATGCTTATGGCGTCGTCCAGCTGCTGCATGGCCCCAGATACGACAGCGGACGCCAACAATAGCAGGATCAGGGGGTTCTTGAACTGCTCCAAGTACTTCTTCCATGGAGGGTCTTCGATCGTCACAGAGAACTCGTTGTAACTGTAAAAGTATATGGCGTGAGACTATTTTATTTGACAAATTCAAATAATATTATATATAGGCGTACGGATAGATTTACTTTAAAAATTGCGGGTCTAGTTAATGGACGTAAGTTAATTCATGCCCAGTTCACGGAACATAATTGATGGCTGATATGAAGAAAGTTCATATCATCAGGGGTTTACAAACGCTTTACCAATTTTGTATATTTTTATGTATGTACATCAATTACTCCTCGATGGTTTGACCAATCTGGATGAAGTTTTCAAGGATAATTCAGGATATTACTGGAGTGGTTCCATACCAAGCATATTTTAAAAATGTATATATATATATATATATATATATATATATATATATATATATATATATATATATATATATATATATATATTAGGTACTTCTTTTCTTGGGATGCGTGTTCATAAAATTAAAACGGTTTTTTAATTATTTGTCATATTTAATTCAATTTGACGTTTCGACAGGTAGTTCCATGTCTTTTTCAAAAATGTTTTATTTTTTTTTCCTAAAATATATTGCAAAAAATAAACAATCCAAGATTTTAAAAAAATCAAAAATTATCTTACCATGAATCAAAAGGCCATAACAGCAAATAACATTTAAGCAAAATAAAATATACGTATGTATCAACGGTGTATACTAAAGTTGAAAAAGTGTTGTTGTCATATATGGTTTGCCAAACAGTATTTAGTGAACAGTGTTGTAGCAAAACATATGAAACTACGTACCAATCACAAGTCATCACAGGCACGAGAAGCAATAAAGAACGGGTACAAAATATGGCTTCAAAAAGAACAACAGTACTGGTACTCTCAGAGGGACAATACAGGTTTACATTTAAAATTAATACACACAGAACTACTAGCTAAAGAAAATTATTTTCTATTTCAACATTTAGATAGACAAATTAGGGAATCAGTAAAAGAAAAAATCCATTTAATGCGCACCAACCAAACCAAAAAATTAGAAAATTTAGTAGCTTCCAAAAATAATAATCTTACTAAAAATACTAATAAATTTAATAATATAAATAATGACCAATTTTATCCTAGAGTAAAAAATCTCTCGAATACTGTATTTTCTTTGTCTGAGTTAAATATTCTAGAAAACGGATTAAAATATGCTCCCAATATGTGTAATAAGAAAGAATTCGATATCCTAGCAGCTAACTCAGAACTAGCAGTTAGTTCGCTAGAAAATGTATCACAACTCCAGAAATATAGTATAGCTAATATTTTTACTAACATACAATATAAGGCTAATAAAGGAGAAACCAATATTATAAAAAATTTCAAAAACAAGGTAGAACAGAATGAGCTATTACTCTGCAAAGCAGATAAAGGCAATACTGTCACCATACTAACTAGAGCTGAATACGATTCAAAAATTCAAGAACTCCTTAACTGTAATGAATTCGTGAAAACTAATCATAACCCAACCACTAAATATCAGAATAAAGTTACAAGGGCTATTAAAGACAATAATACAGTTCTTTTTGGTAATAATTACTACAAACTAAAATCAATGAATCCTTTGCCACCAATATTATACGGCCTTCTGAAAATTCATAAAGAAAATAATCCAATTAGACCTATTGTATCACACATTAATGCTCCATCCTATAAGCTATGCAAAGAACTAAGTAACATTCTTCCAAAACTAACCAATTTTCATTCAAAATATTCGGTAAAAAATTCTTTTGAGTTTATAAAAAATACAGAATATCTACAGTTACCTAATAACGCTAAACTTGTCTCGTTTGATGTAAAAAGTCTGTTTACACCAATACCCACAAAAGAACTGCTAGATATACTAGAGAAACTTATACAAAAATCGGAAATATCCGTAAAAGAAAAAACAGAATTAATAAACCTTTCCCGAATCTGTGTAAATCAAAGTTATTTCCAATTTAAAAATTAAATTTACTTACAAAAAGGACTGCCAATGGGATCACCCATTTCTCCTTTATTAGCGGAAATATTTATGTCACATTTTGACGAATTGATATTTAATAGCAATAACAATTTAAAATCACATGTTACCTATTGGACTCGTTATGTCGATGATGTTTTCTGTATATGGGATAGTACAGAAAGGAGACTATCCCAATTTTTAGATTTTCTAAATACAATTAATCCAAAAATTCAGTTTACAATGGAATTAGAAGATAACAACGAAATCAACTTTTTAGATATAACTATAAAAAGAATCAACAAACAACTTAAATTTAACATATACAGAAAACCAACAACAACAGACACAGTTATTCATAACCATTCTAAACAGTCTTGGAGAATAAAAATGTCACCTTTTCATAATTTCGTACATAGGCTATTAACCTTTCCCTTAAGTAAAGAAGACTATAATAACGAGTTAAATGTACTAAAACAAATTGCAAGAAATAACGGTTATAATGAATCTCTAATAGATAACATGATAAAGAATAAAAAACGCAAAATTCTTAGAAGACAGTTTTATAGTGTCACGCCTCAATTAACTAAACATTTTAGGTTTTTAAATTATATTCCCAATTATAGTGACAAAATATCAAATAAGCTTAATAGATTAGGTTGCAACACAATTTCTGTAAATAAACTAAATTTAGGTGGTGTTTTAATAAATAATAAGGAAAAAATTTGTCAGTCTAATAAATCAGGTGTGTACAAAGTTAAATGTAAGGACTGTGAAGCTGTCTATATTGGGCAAACGGGTAGAAATATCCAAACAAGAGTAAAAGAACACCGTAACTCTATTTTATATAACGTTAAAAATTCAAGATTATCTGCTCATTGCATAGAAAACAACCATTTTATTGACACCGATAATGTAATGTCATTACATCAAGAAAATAAAGGTAAAGGTTTGGATCTTTTAGAAGAACTTGAAATTAAAAAATCTTTATCAAGGAATTCACTCACAACGAATGACCAACAAAATTGCCAAATTGACAGCCTTCTAAGTACCTATAATATAAATGTAAAAAATCCCATTTTAAATAGATAGGCAATAAAACTAAATTGCATTATGCACACCATTAGATATAGATCATTTTTAGTTTAGTATTCACTGAAGCATCTCTTGAGGAAGGCCTAAAAAGCCGAAACATATGTAGAATAACTCTCTAATAAATGAAACATTAAAAAGCCAAAGTTTTTTCTTTTTTAAATAAACCACAAAATACACGTAGCACATTGTCATTTTGTCAAACAAATACATACACAGAACATCATCTATTGGAGACTAACTGAAATATATGGTGTAGGAATTCATTCTTATCATAATACTTTTTTTAGAGGTAACCGGAGAATTTTTATTAATTAGATATTTATTTATTTTAAAAAGAGTTGGGGAACTTAGATGATGTTGAAAAAAATTCTGTTTACTAAATTAACATCTTGTTTGTCATTAATTGCTTTCCTCGATATCAATACACTAATACTGAGTAGTTTGGCCAATTTAAACTCCACAGCAGTCACTACATGGGATCTCATACACAACGTTGCTTCTTTTTCAATTGGGTGTTTTGCTTTTTAGAACGCTAAAATTTTGATTAAATTAAAACCTTCATGAGTCACATTTATGTTACATTTGGCAAATAAATGCTTCATCTGTTCGGACAAACCCTGTATAAATGGTAATGTTAAAAAGTTACCTTTAACATTTTTTTTTGGAAATTATATTTGTTTTATTATAAAATTTACGTATTCTCTGTTTAAACATTTTTTTAATTAAATGTTCAGGATAACTAATTTCTAGCAGGGCATGTTTGGCTTTATTTATCGAATTTTTTCTATTTACAACATCTGACAGTTGAATTGCTCTGTCAGCTAAAGCAATGATAACTGATTTTTTTTTGGGAGAGGGGATTCAGAGATTTATAATTTGTGTACCTTGATGACCAGGATTTTTATCGCACCATTCTGTTCTGATTGTATTTCTTGTATTCTTCTATGTAAAGTGACATTTAAGAAGTTTATTTCAATTTTTTGTTCGATTTCGATGGTAAATTGGAGTTTTACGTGATAATTATTAAAGGTGTTTAATATATACTCAGCTTCATTTTGAGGTAATGCACAAATACAATCATCAACGTAGCGATAAAAAATGGTATTTCAAATTTTAGTCGGGGAATTATAGTTTCCTCAAGGTCTTCCAAAACTAGTTGGGCTATTGCACTTGAGATACTCGAACCCATGGCACAACCATCAATTTGTTGAAAGAAATAATTATTATAAGGCAAATACGTTGAATTTAGGGTTAGTTCAACTGCTGCTAGCAATTCATTTAAAGGTAACACAGTATATTTTTTGATTTTATTCGATTTTTTTCAATTCTGTTACTTGCAAGATTTCAGGAAACATTTGTGTAAAGCGATATGACATCCAAAGATACCAACATGTAGTTATCAGACAGTTTGATGATTTTAATTTTATTTTTAAAATCACCAAAGTCCTTAATATAATATTCGTTTTTATTGATAACATTGTAACAAATGTTTTTTAGGAATTTTTAGAACTCGCTTAGCGGGAATTGGACACATGACACTATAGGCCTTAGAGGTATATTTTCTTTATGAACCTTTGGGAATCCGTATATTTTAGGAGGCACAGCATTATTTATTTTTAGTTTTTTAGATGAACTAATTCGTTGTTTAGATTCTGCAATCGAGAAGAAGATTATTTCTATAAACAAAAACGAAAATCTGTCAAACTAGACGGAATTCCCCATTTTATTACTGTATACATTTCTGAAACAGACTATAAAGGGGTTAAAAGGCTGCCTGTGCACACCCCCACAACTGCGCCAGTTTGTCAAAATGTGACTGTTTGTGTCCATTTGTATAGGTTTGTGCTAGAGATCAACGCGTATATGGTGTGCTCCACCATGTACACGTACATACAAACATACACCACTGGTAAACATATGACCCTTTTCGTATGCACAGTCGGGTAAAAAACGAAGAAATGCTAAATTAATGTGGTTCATTATAAAGAGTATTAATTTAAAAAAATTGTACGTGTATTCCGAAATGAACGTGTTCATATATTTAAACAATAAATATTCTAAAACGTATGTAATTACCGTTATCAAAATTCCACAGAAAATATTATTGTGTGTACCTTCTTTAGTATTTAGTAAGACACTTACATACACAGGATTTTTCCTATTGTCGAAATCATTTTAAATAACGATGAAACACAATTATTAATTGTTACGGTTAGTAATCTAATTTAGTTTTTGTTAAAATCTATCTCAAATTTTAGGAAAAAAAAATTAATTGATTGCTTTTATTAGTGATCTCCGTAATCAATTTGATTTCTTCCATCGTCGGTCGATCCGTGATTCCTTTTTTTTATATCGTGCATGAGCACAAAATTATTGTAATTATTAATTCCATTAAATGCGTATATCCCTAGCTCGTTTTGCTGTGAATTCAAGCTTTAATTTAAATATAACATCTATTTTTTGTTGACTGAAAGTGAGAAACTCCCGAACCAAAACGAACATTATGAGGCTTTGTATGTGTAATTCATTCCAGTGGCGGCTATTCAGGTGAAGTAGGTGAAGTCCTACTTTACCAGGAAAAATAAACAAGCAAACATCTAACTATATTTATTATACAGGGCGTTTCTTAATTGAGTGTCAATATTTAAGGAGGTGATTTTAGGGTCCATTTTAAGAAGAAAACTTCATATAAACATATGTCTTAAACGGTGTAAATTTTGAGATACAGGGTGATAAACTTTCAACAATTTCATAATTTTTCGATAATATCTTGAATACCACTCTAGACATTGTAACGAAATTTGGTATAGAGGTACTATGCATCTAGTGGAATTTTTTGATGTAGAACATTTTTTTAATTTCCACCAGTGGCGTCCGTACGGAATCCGACCTGCATATTTTCCCAGACATTGATGGTACGCCACTGATTTTTTTTAAATAAAAATTATTTTTAAATTCCCATTCATTTTTGAGCAAGTTTGATCCCTTGGTCATTTTGTGTTGGACGCACGGTTTTCGTTTTAAAAAATAAAAACCGTTTCTCTGCATGGTCCAAACAATCCTGGTCATAAGACGGATATCACCATGCATGCAGAGAAATATTACTGTATTAAACTCGAGAAATCAGATCTTGTCGAAAATAAATACTAAAAGTTTTCAAAAACAAACAAATGAATCAATAACAATGCTTTATTTTAGAAAAATCAGGGGCGTGAAAGTAATTACTATGTCCATTCTTATTAAAATCAGAAATCGCTTTATCTTAGTGAGAGATATTTGTAGATAATAGTATGTAGTCTTCAGCCACCAATCTAGGACCACCATGTCAATGTTTTTCAGAAGTCTGTTCCTTCATAAATACTTTTTATAAATTTTATTAAAATAATATGACATTCTTCAACAATAACAAGTTATTTACAAAACTATACTAATACAACTAGGTACATAATTAATAATTTCAACAAAAATAATTAGGTTTTAACAAATTGACAGCACACTTTGTGAAACAGAATAGAAGAAAAAAAATTAGGTAAGTTGTTGAAAATGCCCACCACCTTGGAGAATACACGCTTCAGCCCTTTTCCTCATGTTGTCGCGAACTCTTTGCAGGATACCGTCGGTGTTTCTGATAATATCGCAAGAATCTCTTATACGATCCTTCAGCTCCTCTACAGTGTTTACTGGAGTGCAGTAAACTAAAGATTTAAGATGTCCCCATAGAAAAAAAACCCAAACTATTTAGGTCTGGGTACCTAGAAGGCCATGGTTGGGGTCCGCCACGACCTACCCATCTGTTGTTAAATGTGCGGTTCAAATATTCTCTGGCTTCAATACTAAAGTGAGCGGGCGCGCCATCGTGCATGAATCACATTCTGTTTCTAATCAGAATTGGTATATCTTCTAACAATATCGGCAACTCGTTCTCAAGAAACCGGCGATAATTATGGCCATTTAGTCTTTCTGGGAGGAAAAAAGGTCCAATTAGCTGATTTTCGATAATGCCAGCCCAAACATTTACAGAGAATTGCTCTTGATGATGTTGTTCTACAATGGCATGGGGGTTCTCGTCGGCCCAGATATGATTATTGTGGAAGTTTCTGATAGCGTTCCTGGAGAAGTTCGCTTCATCTGTGAACCTTATTTCGCAATCAAATAAGGGATTACGCGCAATTTTTTCCAAAAACCATTCACAAAAATTATCTTGGGGAAGTAAGGCTTGCACTCGTTGAATGTGATATGGGTATAAAAAAAAATCATGTAGAATTCTCCAAACTAGGATGTGCGAAATATTTAGGTTAAATCCAATTTTCCTAGTACTCAGCTCAGGATTTTCATTCATGGAATTTAATACTGCCTCTTCAATTTCTGCAGTTCTTACAGTCCGATGGGCCCCTTTTAATTGATTATTTGGCTTGAATGTACCTGTTTCAGTCAACCTTCTATGCACATTTGCAAAAATTCGCCTATCTGGTATGGCTACCAGGAAAGCGCTCTTGATATAATCGCCTAGCTTCCAGTGAACTGCCATCAGCCAAACCATACATGTATTGCATATCTGCCAACTCTTCATTGGTAAACTCAACCATTTCTTTTCTCAGATATATCAGGTATTTAGAACACAAAATTAATTAAACCCGACTGAATCTGAAAGCTAAACTGTCAAATTAAGTTACAAGAGAAGTATTAATTCTGACAGCCAAAGCCTACTACAATAATAATTATTATTAGTAATCTTTCTTTATTGATGAACTAATAGTATTTTATAGTTTCGTGTTAAAAGCTCAAATAATAATTTTGAAATCTTTGGGTATAAGTTATTCATAAGCAAATTTGATTTCTTGAATTTCAGTCAAAAAAAAATTTCCTTGCATGCCATGGCGATTGGTGTTGTCATATTAGCGATATTGTTAAAACTCTGTAGAGAAACGGTTTTTATTTTTTAAAACGAAAACGGTGCGTTCAACTCAAAATTACCAAGAGATCAAACTTGCTCAAAAATGAATGGGAATTTCAAAAATAATTTTTATTAAAAAAAAAAATCAGTGGCGTACCATCAGTGTCTGGGAAAATATGCAGGTCGGATTCCGTACGGAAATAAAAAAAAATGTTCTACCTCAAAGAATTCCACTAGATGCATAGTACCTCTATACCAAATTTCATTACAATATCTAGAGTGGTATTCGAGATATTATCAAAAAATTATGAAATTATTGAAAGTTTAACACCCTGTATCCCAAAATTTACACCGTTTAAGACATATGTTTATATGAAGTTTTCTTTTTAAAATGGACCCAAAAATCACCTCCTTAAATATTGACACTCAATTAAGAAACACCCTGTATATCTCTTAAAATTTTAGTTTTTACATTCATTTATTTACCTAATTGGTAAAAAATGAACTGTACATCTCGAATAAATATTTTACTTGACCGTTGGTGGCATGTCTTTTTAAAAGTTTCAATCGAACTTTATTATAACAACTATAACAGTGGCGCAAACCGCTTTGACTTTGCTGGAGGTGCTATGTTTAGTTTACGATTTTCCTACTATGTTGCCATGACAACGCGTACCCGATGACGTCGAGCCCAGCGCCATACAACGCTCTCGATGAATTGCAGGCGCAGTAATACACCCACGTGTCGTTCAGTTTGCGGTGGTTGTTTACTTTTATTTTCGCGGATTTCGCTGCAACCGGTGAGTTCCTTTACAAATTGGTTGACTGTTTTGTGTTATATTTATTTATAGTGTTGTTACAACTTCAAATTCGAATTTAGTAAATGTGATTGCTCAAGACTGGAATAAATTAAAAGACGTCTTTGAATTTATTACAAACTGTGACAAATCTGATGAAAAATCAATCCGCCTTGCGAAAGAATTTTTAGGTGAGATGAACGATTTTGAATTCACGTTTCTGACATTAGTGTTTAATGACATTTTCTCCATCACGGACATACTATTTGACGTTCTTCGAAAAAAATCGCTTGACATTCATTTTTGCATATCCAATATCAAACGCTGTCGTGAGGCACTCTGTATCATTTTAATACCATGTTTGATGAGACAAATTCTATTACAGAAATAAATCATTATAAACGTGAGCTTGCTAAGCTTTCACTTGAAGAAATTAGGGCTTAGTATAGAACCCTTTTTTTATGAAATATTGGACAATTTTTAATGGAAACGACACAAAGATTTCAAGACTGTGAAAAACTTACATTTTCATGTCTGACAGGTTCTACTAAATTTTCCGAATATAGTTTAAATTTTCCGACTGGTCCGTTTGAAAATTTGTTACAGTTATATGGGGAAATATTTTCAAAAAGTCAACGACTTTTGCCAATGAGAGTAATTGGAATATATCGCTGCAAGGGCAAGTGAAAAAAATTAATAAAAATAAATATATTTTTACCGAAGCATATAAATTCTTTCCCTTATTTTGACAATACCGTCGACAAGTGCTTCAGTGGAAAGAAAATTTTTCTTGCTTCAAATGTGTAAAAACTTATTTAAGAAATTCAATATCTCAAGAAAGACTTACTTCTCTTGGCAATATTTCAATTCAAAAGGAATTTCTGGAGGTGATTAGGGCAACTCATCCATTTTATGAGGCTGTTATTATTAACTTTGCTGCTATGAAGGATACATATAAAAAAATTGTGGAAAAAAAATTATTGCGATATTTTCTTGCTTCATTTGCACTTCACTTACTTTTTCACCCTCGAGCCGCCACTGATTCATTCTACAGCAAAATCATCTTATATCAGATTACTATAAAGTAGTTTTTCAAACGAACATATCTTAAGACAGAGTAAAGGTCTATAATGTCTACTGTAGGTAATATAAGTACTGTATTTTGTAAGCTATGAACGCCTAGGAATATTCTACGTAAAAGTAACAATTCATGCTAAATATCGCCTTCTTGGATGTCCCAGAGAGATGTAATAATACTTGAGTTACTTTGTCTGTGCATCTTTGAATCAATAAAAGACGTTTATTATTATTATTATTATTATTTATACAGTGTATAAATAACAATAACTATTATTATTATTTATACAGTGTATAAATAATTAAACCATACATTTCAGACTAACCCTAAGCGATTTTGGCAAACGCATTCGTATTTAAGTATTAATTCTAAACAGAGCTACTCAGCTTATAATACAGGAAATGTTGAGGTCTTCAATAATTTCTTTCTAGATAATGTCTTATTGCAGTTATTTCAAGAAGGGTTGCATGTAGGCGTGCTTAATAGATTTTCTTTTACCGAAGTAACTGAACGACAAGTTGAGCAGATTATTTCACAGATCAAGAGCAATGCCAGGGGGGTGGACATAAAGATGCTGAGTCTTTTTATTCCTTGCCTTATATCTCACATTACTTTTATGATGAATCAATGTATTTTGACAAAAAACTATCTGAAAGCATTCCAGTGTAATACCTGTTCAAAAAATCAGCAAACCGAATTCTACTTCTGATTTCCGACCAATAAGTATACTTTGTTATTTGTCAAAAGTTTTGGAAAAAATTACTAACAATCAACTAAAAACACACTTATTTAGCTGCCACATAATACCTACCACGCCGTCTGGATTCCGCTCTGGCCACAGTACCGTTACTGCCCTGTTGAATGTGTCGGCTGACTCGCTTAGAGCTCAGGATAGTTCGAAAAATAGTTGTTTAATTCTCTTGGATTATAGCAAGGCATTCGATACGCTGGATTATGCCTTATTACCAAAGAAACTGCGATATTTTGGCTTGGGTCCCGGGCAATGCAATTTATGAATAGTTATTTAAACGGAAGAAGTCAGAGGATGGTTTTGGGTGCTGAAGCCTCTAACTTTCGGGCAGTCAGTAGGGGTGTACCGCAAGGGAGCATTCTGGGTCTTATGTTGTCTTCTGTGTACACTGCTGGCTTTTCATCTTATCTGGATTATTGTCTATCTCATCAATATGCCGACGACGTGCAACTTTATTGCTTATTTTCAAAGGAAAATCTGCACACAGTATGCGGTCACCTTAATAATGATTTGGAAATCATTTCTGAAGTTTCTTTGGCACATGGTCTACTTCTAAACAATAATAAAACCAAGCTTCTACTGTTTGGACGTGATAAAGAATCTATTGAGAATAATATCAATTTCTGTCTCTACCTGAATAATGTTAAACTAACTGCTACCAATGTTTGCAAGAACCTTGGGCTGTGGATACTAGTCTGCGATTTGATGAACACGTCGCTTCTCTGATTCAAAAATCAATTGCAAAGAAATAAAACCATCCTTCAAAGAATTCACTCCTCTTGCATTAGATTTTCATACGGAGTTTGACCACATATCAGATGATTTTAAGAGATCCAAACGGTTAAATCTTTCCGAAAAGTATGAACTACGTCTCGCATGTTTAGTGTTTAAAATTGAGTTGTCCCAAAAACCCACGTATCTTCTTGATAGGTTATCAAAGGGTTCAAATATCCATAATATCATTAGACGCCATCGTAGTCTGTATCAGATTCCCCAACACAGCACCGCTGCTTTTCAGCGTTCGTTCACGTATAATGCGACCAAGGTATATAATGCGATACACCATAGCATCAAGGCAAGCTCGTCCGTAGATTAGTTTACGTCAAAACTTAAAAAAAAAAATTAATTTCTCAAAGATAACATAAAGTTCTCAGTTGCTACATATTTTTAAGTGTGTCAAGCTACATGATAGTATCTCACTATATAGTTTTCTTATTTTTATTATTACTAGTACGTAGCCATTTAAATAACAAGGTTTTCATTTAAGTCTATTTCTAAGGCGGTTAGATAAGAACAGCCGTGCTGGATCTCGCCACCATTTCAATTGTTATTAGTATTTTATTTCTTGTAACCAATAAAAAGACATTTTGAATTTGAATTTCAATTATAAATAAGTTGGAAATTTTTTTTTTGCAAGTCTTAGTGGTATTCCCTCATTTTTTTATCACTCAGCCAAACGAACGTATGCTTTTACATCTGCATCTACGAGGCGTATACTAACAATTACAGAAACTCGTTGGTCTTGAAATTTTAAATTAGTAAATGTGATTGTTCAAGACTGGAATAAATTAAAAGAGGTCTTTGAATTTATTACAAACTGTGACAAATCTGATGAAAAATCAATTCCGGCTTGCGAAAGGATTTTTAGGTGAGATGAACGATTTTGAATTCACGTTTCTGGCATTTTTTTCTCAATCGCGGACATACTATTTACGTTCTTCACAAAAAATCGCTTGACATTTATTTTTGCATATCCAACATAAAACGCTGTCGTGTGGCGCTCTGTAAAAAAAGAAAGGAACATTTCTTTTAATACCAAGTTTGATAAAGCAAATTCTATTACAGAAATAAATCATTACAAACGTGAGCTTGCTAAGCTTTCACCTGAAGAAATTAGGGCTAAGTATAGAACCCTTTTTTATGAAATATTAGACCGTACTTTAATGGAAATGACACTAAGCATTCAAGACTTACATTTTTATGTTTGGCAGATTCTGCTAAATTTTCCGAATATAGTTTAAATTTTCCGACTGGCTCGCTCGTTTGAAAATTTGTTACAGTTATATGGGGAAATATTTTCAAAAAGTCAACGACTTAAAAATGAGCTTGGTCTTATTTTTGCCAATGACAGTAATTAGAATATATCGCTGCAAGAGCAAGTGAAAAAAATTAATGAAAATAAGGATATTTTAACCAAAGTATATAAAGTGTTTTCCCTTATTTTGACAATACCGTCAACAAGTGCTTCAGTGGAAAGAAGTTTTTTTGCCTCAAACGTGTAAAAACTTATTTAAGAAATACAATATCTCAAGAAAGACTTACTTCTCTAGGCAATATTTCAATTCAAAAGGAATTTCTGGAGGAGATTAGGGCAACTCATCCATTTTATCAGGATTTTATAAATAAATTTGCTGCTATCAAGGATAGAAGAATTGATTTAGTATATTCTACCCCTTCCACATATAAAAAATATTCTGGAAAAAAATTATTGCGATATTTTCTTACTTCATTTGCACTTCACTTACTTTTTCACCCGCGAGCCGCCACTGTCCCACAAATACTCTAAAATTATTGCGATATTTTCTTGCTTCATTTGCACTTCACTTACTTTTTCACCCGCGAGCCGCCACTGTCCCACAAATACTCTATGGGGTTAAGGTCTTGCCGTCGAGCTGGCGAGTCCATCACTGAGACTTCCACCTTTTCTAAGTATCCCTGCACGACTCTTGCAACGTGTGGTCTTGCATTATCATGCGTGAGTAAAAAGTCATTGTGTATGAAAGGTGCGAACAGTATAACATGTGGTTGGAGGATATCAGTGATGTATTGATCAGTTGTCAAGCGTTCTATAAAGATAAGTTCCGTTTTTGCTTCTAAATTAATTCCGCCCCACACCATCACGGATCCACCACCGTAAGTGACAAACGTCTTAAAATTACATTGAGCGTATCGCTCACCAGGCCTGCGAAAAACTTTAAAACGTCTGTCATTACTGTAAAGACAAAAACGGGATTAATCGCTAAATAAAACGTTGCCCCACGGCAAATGTTCTCTAGCAAATTCTAGCCTTTGACGTCTATGTTGCGGTAGAAGTTTGGGACTGATAGCGGCTTCATATGGCTTCAGGCGAACTTCTGATATTCTCCTTAATACTGTTTGATTACTTAAACGAATCTCCTCTAATTTTCCTTTAAGTAAAGAACGTTTTAAGAATGAAATGAACCGGATTAAAAATATAGCTAAAAATAATGGATATAATGGTAATTTTGTACATAAATTAGTAAACAGACATGAGGATAAGAAAATGTTAAAAGATGACACTACTCTTCAAGCACCTGAGGCTTCCAATAAGTTCATAGTAACCCCATATGGTCCCAGATATACGAGAGGTCGACTTGAAGGAGAGGAGTGGCATCTATGATATTAGCTGTAATGACTGCTATCTAAAATATGTTGGGCAAACTAAACGCTCCATAAATGTTTACTTGACAACGGTACAGTCGGGCGCCATCAAGTGTGACCACATTTACCTATAAATAGTCCCGGCTAGGATAAGTTACTTTAGTTTATATCATCTGCTCATGATGCTAACTTGATTAGCGAAACGCGCGTCCAGAACGTAACAACTTGTGGTGTAGTGTGGTTAGAACTCTTGTATTTTGATCTATCGTCCATCACAGATTCCAATGTTAGGATTTAAACGAATCTCGTGAACAGCAGCAAACTCCGTCTGAAGTTTGACACTGAACGTAAATCTACTTCTAAGAGCTTGCACTCTTAAAAATCTGTCCTGTGCCGGAGTAGTAATTCTTTTTCTTCCTTGACCCGCTCTTCCCCTATTCGTCCCAGTTTCCCTATATCTGGCCAGAATTTTTGAAATAGCACTTTGACTTTTTCCCAAAAGTGTGGCAATATTGGCCTGGGCTCTTCCTTGCTCATGCAAGCCCCTAGCATAAGCACAGTCCTCAGGAGTAATAAAACTATTCATTTTACTTTATCAAACTTTGAAGCTTTCTTATCACCCTGACAAAAATACTTGTCAAAAGTAAGAAACATACCTGTAATGATTTGAAGGTGTTAACCTGCTTTTTACGAGTTAATTTATGACTGTATAAGTTTATGGAAAAAAAGGTTGAAATGTTTTTTTCTTTTTACCCTGTTTGAACGTTTACCGTGTATACTTATATATAGCTTTTCTACCAAAAAATCGCAAAAAGCCAATAAGGGGTTAATAAAATCCAAGTTTTCCCTAGCAATACATCTAAACTTTGCAAAAATCGGGTTTTTTATAAAGCGCAGAGTTATACCAAAATGATTACACTTATTAATAGGTTATGTAGTTACTAAAATAGAGAGAGAGAGAGAAACCAGATTCAACTTCTCTCCTTTTCCACAGATTCGGTTAAAATGTGGTCAATTTGACATGACTCCGCACTTATTGAGTTTTCCATTATACTAATAATTTGTTTATTCCTTCCAATGTTGCCTATTATTAACCAAGGAATGATCTTTCAAATAGCCAAAAAAAAATTTAAATCGATATATTAATAAGAAAAATATCGAAGCTCGAACTTGATCTATGTTTTTTAATATTCCATCATTTTTGAACGAAGTGTATGTTATTTCGTTTGTATCAATTATTACAATAAAAGCTCACACAAAACATTATATACATATATATATATATATATATATATATATATATATATATATATATATATATATATATATATACAATGTGTCCCAAATTTGGCTTACATGCATTGCTATCTCGTAAACCGCTATAGCTACAGGGTGGGTTAAATTAGGAAAGTTTTAGAGAATTTTATTACAAATTTGATGACGTTTTGAAGTTTAGGATATCTTTTGTGGTTTTCAAGATAATTGGGAAAAATCAAAATGGTGCATTTTCAACTTTTGCCCGTAGCTTCTAAACGACTCGTATTATGGTTTTATGGTTTATACATTATTAGGGCAATTTTATTAGAGGCACATTATGCAGGTAAAACGAAGTTTCTAGCTTCAATTGTTTTTGAGATATTGGCATCAACTTTTTATTTTCTTACCGACGCCATATTGGATTATTGTATTTTTGGAAAGATCTTTTTAAGAGCTTTCCAATGATGTATAACAAGGTAAGATTATTATTTTTCTTGAGCTCTAAAAACCAAAATAATTGTTTTTTTTAAGTAGGCTTTGATTACGCATGGCGGCCATAATGAAACAAAAGAATGCCGCATGTCAACAATCATTTTGTGTTCCTGAATAGTACTTGTTATCATTTTCTCATTGTGCCGAGTTTTTACAAAGTTTATTTGAGTTTCTTATACTACTTAAAATGGAGGGTAATTATTCCAACGAAGAGAATTTGGATATGATAGAACTTTATTTTAAAGCAAATAGAAATACACAAGCAGCTGCGCGTTCATACGAAGAACAATTTCCAGACCGACATCAACCAAGCCAAAGGCATTTCAGATTTCTAATTGTAAACTTGTTAGCTTATGGGTAAAAATATTAATTCAACCATCGATGTTTCAGATTTTCAACTAAGATATTATACTAACAGTGAATACCTAGTGACTAAAATGTAACTATCACACTATTGAAAATACCTAAACTAAATTTAAATTAACACATAAAAAAAATATAAGTTACACCACATGCCTCCCTCCATTTTCCACACATTTTTGACATTTCTCCAATACCTTCCGTGTAACCCTTCTTAAGGTGTTCCTGTTAATATTAGCAAAAACATCTCGGACTCTGTCTTCTAGCTCTCTGAGACTTTCTGGCGGAGAAAATTCGTAGACCTCATTTTTTGCGTATCCCCATAAATAAAAATTGGGAGGAGTAATATCCGGTGACCTTGCCGGCCAAGCAACAGGGCCATTATTAGCGATAATATTTTCCCCGAAAGTATTTCTGAGGACCGCCATCACCTCTCTGGTACCGTGAGCCGGACAGCCATCTTGTTGGAACCAAATATTTTGCAGGTCGTTTGGGGGAACAGAATTTATAACTTCTGGAATAATTTGTTCCCGTAATAGTTGCAAATATCTGTTACCCGATACATTTTCTTGGAAAATGAACGGCCCAATCAAACGGTTATCTAAAATACAAATTGTTATGAGTGATTTAAAGCAGAAGTGCATTGTTTGGAATTACCTATAATGCCACACCACACATTGAACCCAAATTTTGTTTGTAAACGTCTTTCTTCTAAATTATGAGGATTCTCGGTGCCCCAGTAATGAGTATTATGTTTATTGAAAATTCCACAGTTTGTAAATCGTGTTTCATCTGTCCAAAGTACTTTAGAATGAAAGTTGGGTATTTGCTGGCATTTGTTGATGAACCATTCACTAAACGTGATTCTTCTAGCAAAATCATTTACCTGAAGACCCTGTACAATAGTAGGTTTATAGGGATGAAAGTGAAGTTTTTTCAAGACTCGTTGGACGGTTGATTTGGGAATTGCCGTTTGTTCTTCAATCTTTCTTACTGAGGTTGTTGGGTTGTCCCTGACACTTTCCATTATAGCTGCGTTTCTTGCTTCATTATCTATTGAATAGGTCTTTGGTTTCGGTTTCAAAAAAGATCCGTAGGCTAACAGGTTAACAATTAGAAATCTGAAATGCCTTTGGCTTGGTTGATGTCGGTCTGGAAATTGTTCTTCGTATGAACGCGCAGCTGCTTGTGTATTTCTATTTGCTTTAAAATAAAGTTCTATCATATCCAAATTCTCTTCGTTGAAATAATTACCCTCCATGTTAAGTAGTATAAGAAACTCTAATAAACTTTGTAAAAACTCGGCACAATGAGAAAATGATAACAAGTACTATTCAGGAACACAAAATGATTGTTGACATGTGGCATTCTTTTGTTTCATTATGGCCGCCATGCGTAATCAAAGCCTACTTAAAAAAAAACAATTATTTTGGTTTTTAAAGCTCAAGAAAAATAATAATCTTACCTTGTTATACATCATTGGAAAGCTCTTAAAAAGATCTTTCCAAAAATACAATAATCCAATATGGCGTCGGTAAGAAAATAAAAAGTTGATGCCAATATCTCAAAAACAATTGAAGCTAGAAACTTCGTTTTACCTGCATAATGTTCCTCTAATAAAAGTGCCCTAATAATGTATAAACCATAAAACCATAATACGAGTCGTTTAGAAGCTACGGGCAAAAGTTGAAAATGCACCATTTTGATTTTTCCCAATTATCTTGAAAACCACAAAAGATATCCTAAACTTCAAAACGTCATCAAATTTGTAATAAAATTCTCCAAAACTTTCCTAATTTAACCCACCCTGTAGCTATAGCGGTTTACGAGATAGCAATGCATGTAAGCCAAATTTGGGACACTGTATATATATATATATATATTCTTTTTTTTAATAAAAATTGCAAATGCCGGTGTATAACGGAACATAACCACTCTTACACCCAAACAAAGACTTATTTCTACGGATAATTAATAAAATATGTTTTCACAAATCTATTGTTTCATTCTAAACTGAAAATTACAATCCAGACAATAGGAAACAGAACCTTTATAAAAACATATTAATATGTTTCAAAAATCAAACTCAAGGACTAAATGCAATATTCCAGAACAAAATAAAAAAAGGATTTTCCAGTACTGGAATACCTTTTCTAAAGATTTCAGGTTTTGTGGTGGAATGTGGAATGTGTGTGTGGAAACCCTCAGCTTTTGTTTATAAAAAAAGATGATATAACACCTTCCTCTTAGCTACACAAAAAGAAATAAATAATATGAATGCTGGGTTCTTACCCAGATATCTGTCGTCTTTTTGTGGCGTCCTGCCATGTCAGTCCTTTTCTCACGTCAACTTCCAACCTTTGCGCAACTTCTTCGTATGACAAACTGCTTGCTTCGCTGGCCGTGAGCCAATTGAGTGTAGTGGTGTCATCCTGCAAAATAAAATAGAAACTATAAAAATGTTCTACTTCATATTTTATTTAAAAAAAACTTCATAGTTCACTCTAAAAACCATGAAACCGTTTTAAATTAATCGTTAACGTGTTAGTATAGCTTTCACTGGAAACATTGAAGGTCTGATGATGTGTGACACGTTTTTTTCTCTTCCTAATGTTCTGGTAGAGAGGTGCGGATTTTCTTCTAAACTTGTTGGGTTTTTAGGTCTGCCAGAACGTATCAGCATTTACCTTTCCAGTTTCACGAAATTGTTTGTTAATTTTACTTACGGCAGATTTAGTTATTGGAATTCTGTTAGGACATTTGTCATTAAAAATGTTACAAATATCTTGCAGATTTCGCATTCTAACCCCATAACCCAGTATAATTAAAAATTCAATTCTTTGAGTTTCAGTTAAACGATCAATTTTTGTAAATCAACAAAACTGACACTGTCAAACATATCACGTAACCTGGACATTAGACCCTTATTTCCGCAAAAACTGTTGACTTTCATAAAAAGTACTCTTAATAAAAAGTATTAAGATTTTTACGCAGATTTTAAAAAAGTAATGTAATACAGGGTGCTCTTATAGCTTTCTTTCTATATATATATATATATATATATATATATATATATATATATATATATATATATATATATATATATATATATATATATATATATATATATATATATATATACTAAGTTTTATTTTTCTTGGGTATAGGTTTGATTAATGAAATGTTTTTTCCTGCAACTAGCTACAACTATTACTCGTTCCCCCAATCTGACAGTCTTAGACTATTTTATATGGGGAACGATAAAAGGAATCGTTTATTTTAATCCAGTAACAACAAAAGAAGACTGTATGGCAAGGGTAAGGGACGCGTTCGAAAATCTATATCCAGCTTCAATTAGAGCGGCCACCCACGAGGGATTTCTTCGGAAATGCGAAAAATATTTGAAAGTACAAGGTGGAGATTTTCAACATTTATTGAAAAAATAAGTTGTACTCTTGTGTAGACTAGACTATAATGGGAATAGGCTTTCTTTAATTAATTTTTGTCTTCACGGTTTCAACATTTTTATAGTTTTCCAACATTTGTTTAACGCTGTTCGGTGACGGTTTCTGTTTATCTGGATATCTATCAGCAAATATCTGGCATGTTCTTGTTAAAACTCTGTTAGATTCCCCATAGACAATAAACAAATTCAAACAATCCTGGTGTGTGTAATTTAATCGCCCCGCCTTGATTATTAGCTTAATAATTAGTATAATTACTATAATAAATAAATAATATTTTAGTAGGTAATTGTTGAACGCCAACAAATATTACGTTTCTATAGTAACCAATTGGTTTTGTTCTAGCCAGGCGTCCCTATCATTGGCAACTAACAAGAAAACTTAGAAACCGTCTGGCATTATTAGAATAAAAAATGTTAATTCGTCAATAACTCAAAAACTATAAATTTTTGGAATCGACAAATATATACAAAGTCACCTTTATTTTAAGTGTTAAATAAGATAAAATTATAAAAATTGGGGGTTTCCATTTGAAAAAAGTAACTTTTAACGATTTTTTAAAGTATATTTATAATGTCAGTTTTTGATCATCCTATATTTATTTATTATAAAAATATCAGCACAGGCCACTAAAGTGTACCCTTTTGGACAAGGAAGCCACCCGCAAATAAATAATAGATACTTCGATACGCAGATGTTTACAGTTATGTCTAGACCTGCAAACGTCATTTTTTACATAAAATTCAAAATATCTCAAAAACAGTTCAACTTAGGTATAGGATATTATACAGGAAATATACCTAGAATTTTTCGAGGAATCCAAAATTCGATAATATACAGGGAGTTCTATTTAAAAAAAGAAAGTTGACGTCTACTTCCGGTATAACCGGAAGTGCCGCGAAAATATTTTGCGCGAATTGCCCTCATCGACTTTAGCTGCCAAAATCAAATTTTTCCAAAGCCTACTTTCTGAGAAATCGATCGCCGCAGTTCGTCGTGGGACGCCCTATATATATATATATATATATATATATATATATATATATATATATATATATATATATATGTATATATGGCTTAATCAATTTGAACCAAGGAGCCTATATAAAGTTTTTTTTTCGGGATTATTAGATTTAAAAATTGGTTTACTTGACTGATAATGCAAAAATCTAAGTTGTTTCCTGCCGTGCCAGAAGACCGAAATTTGACATCCTGGTTTCGTTTTAGCGTAAAAGCAAAGAAAAATCACTCAGAATTTCAGAAGGAATCAAACATTTTTTTTGTGCTTTGTTGTTATTTTATAATTAAACAGTTGATGAAGTGTAAATTTTTTTCTCTTTCGGTAAAATTAAAAGGTATCGAATTACTGGAAAAGATCCATCCATTCTCCTTCGCATTAAAGGTGCCAACCAGTATCAACCCAGACCAAATTTCTAGGGATTACTCATATCATTGACGTTTGACAACATTGCGCTAATAATTATTAAACGGCTACATTGTTCAAAGGCCTTAATTTGTATAAATTGCTACATAATAAACGTAATATATTTATTCGATATTTATACGAGAAATTAACATTTCCTTAATAAATGTTTTAGATACTTGTTCTTGACCGTTTAAAGATGTTTGCCTTTATCAAATTTATTGACATCTTTCTTACGGGACGTTTACAAAAAAAGTTTAGTAACATATTACGAATTGTAGGTCAAAATACAGCGTGTCCGGTAAGGGTATGGCATCCTCTTGGGGGCGTATAGGGGACTTTGTCATAAAAACATCGTAAAGGGCCTCTTAGCGGAGGTCCAGGACTCCAAAGGGTTACCTTGCGAATTATTTTTTGGGCTTTAACTTGTGAACCGACTTGTATAATTTAATGAAATTTTAATATTTCATGTAGGCCATTAAAGACTCATAAAATCGGACGATGTGGTGAATGCGACCCATATTATTATAATTCCACTGGAAATTCATCGCGCCATCTAACGGAAAGCACCACATTCTTTGGGCTAAAATTTTGACAGGTGATTTTTAAATACTTTGCTTATTTCTCTTTAAAAAGAGTACTTTACATTTATTTCGATAAAATAATAACAAATCTGAATACTACAATAAAAATTTGTTTAGCAGTGTGCTATTAGCAACACCTGTCAAAATTGTCGTGTGATTGATTGAGTACACTATAATTAAGTAAGCATTATTTCCATAGCGAATATGCTGGCACATTTTTCCCATAGAGAATATGCTGGCGTGAATGTAATTTAGGGACAAACGCTCAGCAATTGTATGGAGGTAATTAGAATGTATTCTGAAACATTTTCAAATGGACGTTTATCGCACCGAAGAACATTTGGGAGAGTTGAGCGTAGCTTAAAAGAAACAAGTAAAAATCAAGTGAAATAAAAAAAAATGCTAAAAGTAAATAATCTTTTCCTAATCCATTTTAGCAAATTTTTTCGTCACATCGTGGTGGAAAATGACCTCCAAGAACGTTCTGGCACGTGTGAATGCTGATCCAAGTATTTCTACTCGTCAAATTGAAAGTGAAGTTGGAGCTAACAGAGAAAGTGCAAGGAACATAGGTAGAAGCCAACCAACACCTGGGTGTTAATGACTTTGCTTTGAATATTGCCGATGGTTTATGGAAAATTCTAACCATTATAATAACTTTAATAGATTAATATTATTTTCGGACGAGTCTCGCTTCACGAATCTGGGAATGCTCAACAGGAACAACGTAAGATATTGTGCAAATGATAATCAACATTTATTTAGAGAAGGATCTTTCCAAGAACGCTTTGGTGTTAATGTGTGACTAGGTGTTTTAAGAACGAGAATTGTGGGCCCAATATTTTTTAACGAGCCCCTTACAGCACAAACCTATTTGAACTTTCTAGAAACAATAGTTACCGATTTTTTGGACCATCTACCTCTTGCAGAAATTCCCAACATCTATTTTTAACAAGATGGTGCACCGGCCCATAATGCTCGAATTTGTGTAAATTATTTAAATGACAGGTTTGGAGATCAATGGATAGGAACGAATGGACCTGTAAGGGGGCTAGCACGTTCCCCTGATTTGACACCTCTAGATTTTTTTCTTCTGGGATCATATCAAAGAAAAAGTCTATTTAACTCAACCTGAAAATCTAGACATGTTAAGAAATCGAATTATTAGTGCTATTAATAATATTAGTATAACTCAAAAAGAAAACGTATTACGGAAAATTGTAGAAAAACGTGAGACCTGTATTGAACAAGAAGGTCGTGTTTTTGAAAATCTTAATTATGATTAAGTACGTTCTTTTTTCTATTTCTTTTATTATTAGTTAATATTATGGTGCTCCACCGCATTTTGTTCGGGAATATTTAGACAATTTTTTTTTTGGAAGATGGATGTAGGATTATAATAGAGTGGCCACCTCGATCTCCGGACTTGACGTCCCTCGACTACTTTTTATGAGGACACCTTAAAATTGTGGTGAATAAAACTAAGCCCAATGACCTCGAGGTGTGAATAGAAATCAAATGTAGCCGAATCCAGGAGGGTGGCATTCTTTTTTATGTATTAAATATTTTCCAACAGTATTTGGCATATTGTCAGGAGGTAAATGAGCAACATTTTAAACACCTTACTTTCATACATTTATCGTTTGTTTTATTAGGTATTTCTTTTTTGTATTGTATTGTTTCCGCTGTTTTTTACAACCTGCTTTTAAAGTTGAGACGCTGTTTTACTTGCTAGTGTTTTGGTAGCAAGATGAGGAATTATTGTGCTTTTCGGTCTGCCAGAATGTACAGGGTGTCCGGATTTGGTTGCAAAAGCAGGGTATCTCGCTTATTTTTAAAGATAGAACCTTGCGGTTTTCACGAACCTGAGCTAATTGTTTATGAAACTCATGAAGCCATAAACAAAATTTTCATAGCCTTTTTCGTTTATGAGATACAGGGCGAAAGAGAAAATTTTGCATTTTGGGACCCCCATCGTATCTCGGTTATCCTTTAACTTCACGCAAAGGGAAAAATTGCTGCTTATGCAGTTTTTTACGCTGGATCCAGTGGCGTAGTCATATTTTTCATTTGAGCTGTTATTTTTTAGATATGAACCAAAGTTGTGTTTTTTAACTGGGACATCCTGTATATTTGTACAGAAATTGATTTGTCCTTTTAAAAGCTTCTCAAAAATATATAATAGTTTGGGTCTATTTTAATAAATAACAACAAAAATCATAAGTTTTATAATTATCATCCCAAATTTTGCAGTAGGCATGCCGTTTTCTTTTGTTTTCTTGGAAGCAAATGACATTTCCCAATTTTGTACGCGTATATAAAATATATCGCTAGTTTTTTGTATTTATTTATTGTGTAAAAATATATTTGTATTATTATGGAAGAAAACCAAACTTTCATTTTAGTTAATTTTTAGGTATGTTGAAATACTATTGCTTAATTTTTATTTAGATATCCAGAAAGGAGGCAACCTAATATATCCACTTTTTATCGGATAAAAAAGAATTTACTTAATCACGGATCATTTATCAAACCTCGTACGAAAACATATAATAAAGAAAATCGGGAGGCTGAGGAAATTACGGTTTTGGCTAATGCAGAAACTTACCCTACAAACTCTTGTAGGGCCAGTGAAAAGAGCATAGGGATTCCAAAAACTAGAGTTCAAGAAATTCTAAAAAAGCACAAATACCACCCATACAAATTTAGGCTCGTGCAGCACTTACAGCCAGGGGATGCAGATCGTCGGGTAGTCTTCTGCAATTGATTTCGAGAAAGATGCGATATGGTTAGAGATTTTGAAAGGAAGGTTATATGGTCAGACGAAGCACATTTCAGTAATTCTGGTATACTCAATAGGCACAATAGTAGATTCTGGTCCCAGGAAAATCAACACCAAATATTTCCCAGAAGACAGCAGGGCAGGTTTGGTCTAAATGTGTCCTGCTTCATATTAGGAACACATATAAAATTTTATATATTTGAGGGAAATCTAACAGCCAATCGCTATATAGAAATTTTAGAGGCAGCTATACCTGAATTACTTGACGATGTTCCTCTAGCGCAAATTAACGAAATTTATTTTCAACAGGACGGTGCTCCTGCACACAATTCTGGAATGACGAGATTATTTCTGGACAATAATTTTACCAATCAATGGATCTGAACAAAGGACCTATAAGATGGCCCCCTAGGTCTACAGATTTGTCGATTTTAGATTTCTTTCTATGGGGATATCTGGAAAATAGAATTTATAAAGACCACTATGATAATGTCCAAGATTTAGGAAATGCAATAAGAGAAAATTTTCGCTATTTACAAAATCATCCCGTTATTTTGCTTAATTCCCTAAAACGAATACGAAAATTATGCGAAGCATGCATAGAACAAAATGGAAATCAGTTTGAACAGTTCTTTTGATTTCCTTGGCTACTGTAGTTCTTATACGACAGTTGATTTTTGCTGAAAGGCTTGTTACATAATAATTTATTACTGTTTTGTTCTTGTGTTACATAAATCTAGGTAGGTGGTACTTTTTTGGTGCGAAATTATCAATACATAGTTTGATAAATAGATTTAATTACATATTTATTTTTATTTATTGTTAGGATGTAGATATTGTTAACGACTTTAAATAAAAGGGAGCATTGTTTTACATGGCCTACTGCAAAATTTGGGATGATAATTATAAAAATTAGGATTTTTGTTGTTGTTTATTAAAATAGACCCATACTATTATATATTTTTGAGAAGCTTTTAAAAGGACAAATCAATTTCTGGACAAATATACAGGGTGTCCCATTTAAAAAAACACAACTTTGGGTCATATCTAAAAAATAACAACTCAAATGAAAAATATGACTATGCCACTAGATCCAGCGTAAAAAACTGCATAAGCAGCAATTTTTCCCTTTGCGTTAAGTTAAAGGATAACCGAGATACGATGGGGGTCCCAAAATGCAAAATTTTCTATTTCGCCCTGTATCTCATAAACGAAAAAGGCTATGAAAATTTTGTTTACGGCTTATCTTATCTGTTAAAAAAGGTAAGGCAATTGATAACGTAAGTACACACCCTCGTGAGTTGAACTCAACAGTATAATGATTACACTAATGACTTTTGACATAACAAAATAAAATTTGCATTTGTAATACACGTGTCACATTTTTTTTGACGTGAATATTATTTACCTACTATAGAAACCGACAAAAACGTTCGGTCTGATGATCGTCCGGTGCCTGTAACTGTTTTGAAACCCGGAAGCGCTGTCAATTTAGCAATGAAATCCGATTGTAAAAATGCACTTTTGCGAGGATTTCCCATAATTTAGAAAAAAATTCCATTGTCAGCGCATTACGCACAAAAATACACAATTTAATTCTATAAATATTTATAACACGCCAATCTTAATCTTTATGCAAATGCCGAGAACCGGTAAAATAGGATAATTATTGTAGGAAAGACAAAAAAAAAAGATAACGTTTCATGTTATCGTTTCGGTGATTACTGGAGGATTTTTACCTTTAAACCCACTTTTTCCTATTCCTTTAATACATATATTTACATTCCATACAAAAAAATTGCATGTCATCGATGACGCGATTTAGTAGTTGCAGTAAAACCACTGCACAAATGTAACTGTAATAATGGAATCGCGAGAACGAGAAAGACCAACACAGACACAGTTATGAAGTTGGCAGAAAATACCTTGTTGACGTGTTTTATTTCTTGACATTTTGACATTTCGTTGACATTTTTAGAGGTTATATTTCGTGTTTTGCGATTTTTTTAGTTGTTTTCAGCATTCTACTTTTATTTTGCGATTAAAAATGGTTCTGTTTAGTACAATCTACTAAACAACAACAGATTATAGTCTGTTAATTCGTTTCAGATCTTCCTAGGTACAAGCCTGCCTGATGAGGGGGTAAAGGCCCTGAAATCACGATCGCAGGAAGACAAGGTGTCTTCTGACAATCGAAAGCAATTCATATACAGGGTTATTCACGAATTCATGAACGGGTTCCATTAAAAGTTTTTTTTTGATGATGCCATTTAGATAAAAATTTCAAATTTTGGGATTAAGGTAAGGTCAAGGGGTACTTCTTTTTTGAAATATTTTCAACTTCCTGTCACTTCCGGTTTAACCGGAAGTTGGTATTAACTTGCTTAATTTAAATGGAACACCCTGTATTTTATGATATTTTTGGATTCTACGGAGAATTTTAATGATACTTTATGTAGATGTCCTATGCTACATGGGACACCCTATACCTTTACGCACTATCAAATGTAGAATTTCATTTTCTATCGAACTGTGTTAAGGTTCCCTATACCTATTCGTAACCATTTTCGAAATAATCAGGTTTTTATTAAACTATCTAGTCAACATGACAGCTGATTTGAAACTTTTAAATTAAAATAAAATAACACTAAAAAGCTGATATTCTAAATTTATTTTATATTTGCGGAGAATATTACAAAATATTGGAGAGAACTTGCCATGTTTTTAATGAAAAACACCCTCATTTATGGCCAATGAACAAGAGAAAATTGAAGAGGAATGAAACGAAATTTTTTCGTTTCGGAAAAGTTAAAGTTATAAAAAAATGTAATAAATTGTTTACATTATTTTTAATCATATCTACTAAGTTCGAGACTGTTCTAAACTTGTTTTAGTGAACTTAAAAATTATAGCAATCTAACAATCAAGAATAAATAAATAAAATAATAAAATTGAATTATAACAAATGTTCTATATGCTGTCCGTTCATTTGAAGACACATTTCAATTCTTCTTTGTACAGTTGCTGTGGCCCGTTGAATTTGTCCGTTTTCTAATTCGGCAAAAGCTGTTCGTATCCTGTCCAGTAAATCTTGTTGGTTATTTACTGGGGAAGCATAGACTTTACCTTTGATAAATCCCCATAAATAAAAGTCTAGGGGTGTTAAATCAGGCGATCGCGGGGGCCATCTCCAAGGGCCATTGGGACCAATCCAGCGATCTTCAAAAATTCGAGATAATTGGAAATAAACTACAGCGGAATTATGTGCTGGTGCCCCATCTAATTGATACCAATAATTTTGCAGCTCACCAATAGGAATTTCTTCTATAAATTCAGAAACCGTCCCTCGTAGAATTTCCAAATACTTATCCCTGTTTAAATTGTTTTCATAAATACAGTACCCCACCTGATCATTTAATACAATACCGAAAACATTGAAGCTAAACCTCTCTTGAGAACGCGTTTCGCGTAAAGCGTGTGGATTTTCTGCTGCCCAGAAATGTTCGTTTCTTCTATTTCTTATTCCTTCTCTAGAAAATTTCGCTTCATCGGTCCAAAATATTTTTGAAAGGAATTGAGGGTCCTCTTGAATTTTCAAAAACATGAATTCGCAAAATTCTACTTGTCGGACGTCATCACCAGGTTTCAAGGCTTGCACGTTTTGGAAGGAATAAGGGTGCATATGATGTTCGCTCAAGATTCTTTGGACAGATGAAGAAGAAATTCCCAAATCGTTTTCTGCAGACGTTATTGAACTTTGCGGGTTTGCGTGGAAATAAGCTAATGTGTTTATTACGTTATCCTCGGCATTTGTCACTGGTTTCGGAACATTTTTTGTAACTTTAACCTTGCCAAAACGCAAAAAGTTCGTTTCAATCCTTTTGAATTTTGACTTGTTCATTGGCGGCAAATCAGGGTGGCGTTCACTAAACATACGACACGTTCTCTCCAAAATTTTATAACATTCTCCATGAATATAAAATAGATTGAGAATATCAGCGTTTGAGTATTCTTCCATTTCGATTTAGAAGATTTAGTTTATCACTGACAGCTTTCGATAAATAACGCATACTAATCATCTGTCATATTGGATATTGGATCTCAGTTGTTTTTCCATGGCTCACCATTGGAACATGTAAACATTTAAGCAAATACATACGATATTTTTATAAAACCCAATTATTTCGAAAATGGTTAGGAATAGGTATAGGGAACCTTAATACAGTTCGATAGAAAATGAAATTCTACATTTGATAGTGCATAAAGTTATAAGGCGTCCCATTTAAAAAAACCGACTTTAGCGGCTTTGAAAATGTGAATGTTTGCCGTTGAATTTAGGACACCCTGTATAAAAATAGACAAATTCAATAAAAAAAATAGAATCCTAAGATTATTTACCGATTGTCTGCAAAATATGAAGATTATATCTTCAAAACTTACAAAAATATGGGATTTTAAAATTTGGTACCTCGAAAGCACATTTTCGGTTCGAGGTCAAATATCTTAAGAACGTTTGAACCTAGGTATAGGACATGCTACATAAAATAGCATTAAAATTCCCCGTAGAATCTAAAAATATCATAAAATACAGGGTGTTCCATTTAAAATAAGCAAGTTGATACCAACTTCCGGTTAAACCGGAAGTGACAGGAAGTTGAAAATATTTCAAAAAAGAAGTACCCCTTGACCTTACCTTAATTCCAAAATTTGAAATTTTTATCTAAATGGCATCATCAAAAACTTTTAATGAACGAGTTGCGTGAATAACCCTGTATATAATGTGTTTTCATTCCGGTTGTACATCCGTTTACTACTGCCGTTCTGAAAAGAACAGTTTTGCTGAAGTTTCGCCAAAATCACATTTGGCATTTTCGAAGCTTTATTTCTCGTGTCCTAATAGAGAATCTCTATTACCTGTACCTAATCCACGTCAGGAATATACCCTGGATTCTGGTGATGATCAAACGCATTCATACTGTAGTGTGCCGACCCTGATTTTGTCTGTGAACTTCCCAGTAAAAAACCTCACAAAATAAGTGAAAGTGAATTAAGTGACCTAAGACTAAGAAGTGTAATATGAGTATCTAAACTTCAGATTCAATGATAAAAATATGCTGTTAAATTGCTTTTAACCAATAATATCGAGAATAATATATTGTTATTTGTATTTTGTATATTCATTGTATATGAGTATAAATTAAAATTTAGTAACAAATAATTCTGATTCTTTTTGCGAGCCAACTAAATTCTTTAAGAGTTATTTTTTATGTACAGGGTGGTCCACTTAAGATGCTCCTATACTTTATCTCAATAAATAAGACACTGAGAAAAAAAAGTTAAATACAAAGAGTATTTGACCCTAAGTATATTATTTATTTATACTATTTTTATGTATACAGGGTGTTCCATTGTGCCAGGACAGTAACCAACTTTTTTCTTTTTAATGAAATGGTATGACTATTTTTAGAAATTCTAATTCTACGCTTGATTTTGAGTATTTTTTGTGTCATAGCATTCGACATTTTGAGTAGTTTTTGAGAAAAATTAACTTTTCTAATTTTTTTCGGAAAAACAGGTTTTTGGAAAAATGTGATTTTTTCACACTCGAAGACTAAAATTGTGAATTTTGGTTATGTAGCGATGGGAGTGGTTAATATTTAATACTCTGACCTATCAAGAGCGAAAATCCATTATACAGGGTGGTCACAAATGACCATAAAAAAAATGTTTTTGTAACTAAAAAAACTTAATTTTTTTTAAATGGAACACCCTGTATTTAGCGCTTTTATTGTGTTTAGGATTTAATTCTAAAATTAGTAGTTTAGAAGTTCTGACCAATTTTCTATAATAATTTAGGTATTTTTGTTAAAAATCTAACTAAACCTAAATAATATCCTATTCTAAGTTTTTTTTTAACATTATAATTAAATTTAACATTAAATCAACAAGTAATGCAAGAAAGAAAGTAACTAATTACTTAATACAAAAGATTTTCGACATAACCCCCGTCTTTGGCAATACAAGTAGTATAATATTACGGTTACAGTTTTAATTTTCGCAATAATAGCATTTCTAAACGAGTCTTAATTTTACCAAATATCCATGGAAAACAAAACTAGTAAAATTGTTGCCTGGAAACCAATAAATACACAGTTTTTATTTGACATTTAGTTGCCTCTAACTCTTTTTAAAGGAAAAATGGCTTTATACAGTGTCCAAGAGCGTTTAAATCTTTATGAATGTTACATAAGAAATAATAAGAGTCCAGCATTAGCCCTGCGGGAGTATCGCTTATTGTATCCTGCAAGACGGGTACGTGGAGTGATAATCAATAAACAAAAACGGCGCCCAAAAATTGTCCTAACAGAAGAAAAGCAATTAGAAATTCTCCTGTATTTTGAAGAAAACAACAAAAATTCGCAAAGAGGTGCATCCCGAGATCTACCGGGAATTAGTAAGACTAGTGTTCAAAGGACTTGAACTGATAATAACTACCATCCGTTCAAATTTTTACCAATTCAGGAATTATTCCAACAGGACTTTCAAACAAGGCTTTTTTATTGTTCTCTCATGATGGACCACCATTTTGAAACTGCCATTTTTAAAAATATTTTATTTACCGATGAGGCAATTTTCAATACGGCCGGCATGTTCAACCGAAAAAATACTCATTACTGGTGTAACTCAAATGAACATCGTGTAAAAGAAATGAAAAAACACGGTCGGAGAAGTGTTTATGTGTGGTGTGGTATTATCCGTGACCGAATAATAGGTCCAGTATTTTATGACTTTGTTCTGAATGGTGAGAGGTATTTAAATTTGTTGAAAACGAAATATTTCCGTTAATTGACAATCTGCCCAACGATATTAAAGAAGGGCTTGTTTATCAACAAGATAGTGCTCTATATCACACTGTAGTGCCTGTTAGAAATTGTTTGAATCAACTGTTTCCATTTTGGATTGGTCGGTACGGGACCATAGATTGGCCAGCGAGGAGCCCCGACTTAACACCCCTGGATTTTTTTATGAGGCAACCTAAAAAACGATGTGTATAAAAATAGGTGTAATACTGTTCAAGATTTAAAAAGGAGAATTAGGCAAGAGGTAGAAAGACTTAATGCAACAGACGCGGTTAGAAATGCTATTGCGAGAATTGAAACCAGGTATAATACTTGTATTGCCAAAGACGGGGGTTATGTCGAAAATGTTTTGTAATAAGTAATTAGTTACTTTCTTTCTCGCATTACTTGTTGATTTAATGTTAAATTTAATTATAATGTTAAAAAAACTTAGAATAGGATATTATTTAGGTTTAGTTAGATTTTTAACAAAAATACCCGAATTATTATAGAAAATTGGCCATAACTTCTAAACTACTAATTTTTGGAATATAAACTATATATATATATGGAATGATGCAGAATTAAATCGTAAACACAAGAAAAGTGCTAAATACAGGGTGTCCCATTAAAAAAAAAAAGTTTTTTTAATTACAAAAACATTTTTTTTTGATGGTCATTTGTGACCACCCTGTATAATGGATTTTCGCTCTTGATAGGAGAGAGTATTAAATATTAACCACTCCCACGGATCCATAACCAAAATTCACAATTTTAGTCTTCAGGTGTGAAAAAATCACAATTTTCCAAAAAAATTAGAAAAGTTAATTTTTCTCAAAAACTACTTAAAATTTCGTATGCTATGATGACAAAAAATACTCAAAATCAAACATAGAATTAAAATTTCTAAAAATATTCATACCATTTCATTAAAAAGAAAAAAGTTGGTTACTGTCCTGGCACAATGGAACACCCTGTATACATAAAAATACTATAAATAAAAAATATACTTAGGGTCAAATACTGTTTGTATTTAACTTTTTTTTTCTCAGTGTCTTATTTATTGAGATAAAGTATAGGAGCATCTTAAGTGGACCACCCTGTACTTGGGTGTAATTGAATTCAAAAATAGGTTTTGTTCAAGAAACAAAATAAAGTTGTGTTATTAGGACACTTTTATTAGAGAAATTTAACGCAGGCAAAAATATAACTTCATTTGTTTTCGAAATATTTAAATAAACTTTTTATTTTCATATGGACGCCATATTGGATTTTTGTATTTCTGGAAAGAGCTCCTCAAGAGCTTTTCAATGATCCTTCACAAGTCTGGACTATTATTTTTCTTAAACTCTAAAATCCGAAATTATTGTTTTTTTGATAGTAAGCTTTGAGTAGAACGCGTGGCCGGCATTATGAAACAGAAGATTGCCGCTGGGAATGCAGCGTACAGTTCATTATTTTCATAAATATGAGCGATTTTCACAATTCAAACAAACTGATTAAATCACGTTGAAAATGTATCACACGAGTGATCCACAAGGAATTGACGACCAATTGACATCAACAAATTTTTTAAGTAATTTTATCGGCGATATTGCTTAGTTAATTTTTTGCAGGTAGTTGATTTATTGAATTTTTTATTTTGATTCATTTATTTATTTATTGGTACTCCCAGAAACACATTAAATTTGTAATAATAAATAATAGAATTAGCTTACCTTCCTTTTTCCAGTTACTTAAAATAAGCGAATTGAAAATGTTGTTTCTTTTATTAAAAATAATACTATAGTCAAAAGCAATGTTATAGTGCGGGTCATACGATTTATCAACGACAAACTTTTTAAGTTTGTTTTTCTTTTATTACGTGTAATCATATCCTCCGCATAAAATCCGGAAGATGAATTAGATAGACCTATGATATTTTCATATGAAAAAAGAGGATAAACATATAAATACCAGCAGTTGCAAAAATCTTTGAGCGATGTCACTTCAAAGTCAGATTGACAAGTCAGTGACAAAATGAGTAATAGAAAACAATTTTCGGGTTTTTTGCATCCATAAGCGAAAAAAATGGTATCAAATCTAATAAAATATTACGAAAATGAAAATTCACCGGCCAATATCCAGGAGACAGTTGCAAAAGCTCTGCGAATCGGTATAAGGACTGTCCAGAAAATTGTGCATGAAAAAAGCATAATTTTACTAACGAAGAAGATTGAGAAATATACACGAAAAAAGTCAAAAACAGAAGACTTAAGTGACAATGTAAAAATGGATGTTCGTAATGCAATTTACGATTTATACACATTAAAAACTAATATAACCCTTCAAGTTTTAAAAGAAGCTTTAAAAAATCGAGGCATATTGGAAATTGGACTAAAATCGTTGTCAAAATTAACAAAATGTTGGGTTTTCGATATAAAAAGGATTGTAATTGAAGATTTTTATGTGAGTTGCCACATATAGCAAGTCAGCGTATCCAGTTTTTAAAGAAATACACGGAAAATGTTAATTCAAAATTTAGAAAAGTGGTATTTTTAGACGAGACTTGGATATTTTCTAATGGAAGTGGTTCGAAATCTTGGCAGGACGAGTCTGTAAAATGTGCCAAGAGAAAAAAGGGATGTGGAACGGGAAAACGGTTCATCATTTTGCATGCAGGTGCTTCAACAGGATTTCTCCCAGATGCAAGTTTACTGTTTTCTTCAACATCCAAAAGTATAGACTACCATGATAATATGAACTGTGAACTGTTTGAAAATTGGTTAAAAGAACAACTGATTCCAAATTCAGATGCTCCATTTTTAATCATTCTGGACAATGCATCTTATCATTCAAGAATTATAAACAACCTACTTCATCCTGGAAGAAAAGTGATATTTATGATTAGCTAATAAAACAAACATAAAATCCTTTACCCAATATGCTGAAACTAGAACTTCTTTTAATGGCAAAATCTATTTAAAAAACCAATAATATATGCTGTAGATGAAATATTACGGGAAAATGGACATGAGGTTTTACGACTGCCGCCATACCATTACCAGATTAACGCAATAGAATTAATATTGGCTAGAGCAAAATCATATTAGGATAAACACGTGAACGATGGTCTTATATCAGATGAAGTGCAAATTGTTTGGCAAGATTCATTAAATTATATTACGCCGGACTACTGGAAAATCTGTGGAACATACGGAGAAATTAATATGATATTGGTGGAATCGAGAACGAGTTCTAGATGTCGAAATAGCACCAATGATCATTGCGCCATTTGAGGATGACTCAGAAGATGAGGACTTTTTAAGTGATGATGATATTTTTTAGTCTCTAATATTAAAAAGTTTCTGAAGGATTATATTAGTCTTTGACGTGTATATATCATAAATTGCATTATGAATATCCATTTTTGCATTGTAACTTAAGTCTTTTGCCTTCGGATTTTTTCGTGTACATTTCTTAATCTTCTTCGGAAGTAAATTATGTTTTTTTTTCATGCACCAGTGTCTGTACATTCCTTATACCGATTCTCAGAGCTTTTGCCACTGGCTCCTGGATATTAGCCAGCGAATTTTAATTTAAAATTTTTTTTATTAGATATGACATATTTTTTTTGCTTACTTTTTAAGTACATTTGTAATCTTGTAGGCAATAAATAAATAATTACAGAATACTTGTTCCAATTTTAAAGCGTGTTTAAAATAAGTAATTTTTTTTATTAATTATAAGATAAAATTTGGGGGGCTAACGAAAAATACAGGCTGTATATATATATATATATATATATATATATATATATATATATATATATATATATATATATATATTTGTATTTTTCGCATGCATGGCCCTTAATTTTAGACTGAAATTTGAAGAAATCGGTAAGTAGTTTTTTAGCTATGCCACGAACGGACAGACATACCTACAGACGGAATTGAGAAAACATTTTTTCCGGCATCTAAGGACCCTTAAACGTAAAGATCTGAAAAAATCTCAGGAGGGAAGTAATAACTAATTTTCTTGTGTTTTTAACAAAAGTGTGTAATATTTTTGCAAAATAACATTTTTTTGTTATCACAATACAAAAAAAAACAGGTTTTTTTTGCACAGGGGTGGCCCGCATTTAAATAAATGACACTGTATAAGTGGTTAGATTTTTAGGTCAAGCGGGGCTCATAATTTTTGGTGATTGATAAAAAAATCTCACTTTTATTAAGTGGCTGTATAAACAGAACATATCCTGATTGTTCCTCTGATTCGAATCGCCTTCGGACTTTATTAAGCCGCTTGCCATTTTGTGTATTTTTGTTTTTGCCAACCAAATACATATTTAGAGAATTTTCTTATTTAGTCCTTCGGCATTTAATATATATAAAATAATATTAAGTGGCAATCTTAATAATATTGCGTAATATAATAAAAAAACTATTTTCTTTCTTATATTTAGTTATTTTTAAATAGCACATGGAGATTTAATAGCTCGATAAAAAAATTATACAACATTTTGGTATTCACTGTGTTTTCTGATTTGATTCATAATGTTGGTGACCTTTGGACCCGCACGATAAGACCGCATTCGACTATAATACATTTTTTTTGTATTACATTTCAATTATAGTAAAGTAATAGTATATACTATATAATATAATATATAAGTAAAGTAAAGTCAATTTCAAGTGATTAACTTTAATAAAAATTAGACAAAAGCTAATTTTAAATACAAAACATCATATCGGAATTTAGCGATTTTGCCATGCCACAAAACGGTTTTTATTTTTTTACGCGAAAACAGGGGGTCGTACGAAAAAAGGTCGAGAGACCAAACTTTTTCCACAGTAAATAAGTATGTCAAAAAATAATGTTCATTTTAAGAAAAACCAGTGGTCGTACTATTTTTTTTTTCAAAAAATATTTTTTCCAAATCCCTTTTGGACGCCACTGACAGAAATTAAAAAAAAAATTTACATAAAAATTTCATTTGATAGTAAAAAAGAGTGTAAGAAATGTCATAAAAAATATCTACAGTGATATGAAAGGTATGATAAAAAAACATTTTTTTCTTACAATTTTAATACCCTGTATATCAGACACGAAAGATTTTAGGACATAATTTTATTTGATTAAATATTTTACCAGTTGACTGGTACATAATACTTGACATTTGTGCAAAATTTGAGATAAATTGCATAAGTAGATTTTTAGTAATAATTTTTGTAATATTTCATTAGGCCGCCATTTTGTTTTTCCACATTAGATTTTTACCAAAACGTTACCAGGGCATCCCCATATAAACTTAACTTTTATTCAAAAGTCAATCGCATAAGAAATTTTGAAGCTATGCCGTGAACTGACAGACAGACAGACAAACCAACAGATAGACCAACGGAATTGATAAAACTATTTTTTGGCATCTAGAGACTCTAAAACGCCCTCTTAAATTAGTACAACAGGTTTACTAGTTGAGCTCTATACCACAATTATTTAAGGCACACAATTTGAAATCGGGCCCTTAAGTACATTTTCAGGCTGAATTTTTAAATATTTTACCCGCCGCCATTTTGAATTCGTACCAAAATTTACCAAAAAATTGAGATACATTGGATAAGTTCTTGCTATTTTGTTTGCCATATTGGATTTTTACCAAAATGTTACCAGGTCATTCCCATATTACCCTTAACTTTTGACCAAAATTTGAAGTCAATCGGATAATTAGTTTTTTAGTTTTGCCGCGAACAGACAGACCGACAGACAGACAGACAGATCGACGGAATTTAGAAAACATGTAGGGGCCCTGAATAATAAAGATCTGAAAAAATCTTACAATACTTCCCTTTTACGACGGAAGTAAAAAAGCACCAACTTAAAAATCACCTTGTATATTATTTTCCATTGTGAGTTTGCATAGCGTATTACCCATAAAAATACAGAATTTAATTCTATAAATGTTTAAAACACGCCAATCTTAATCGTTATGCAAATGCCGAGAGCCAGTAAAATAGGATAATTATTATTCGAAAAAAAAAAGATAAGGCTTAATGTTATCGTTTTGGTGATTAATAGGGGAATGTTTAAGGTAAAGCTTGAACGTTTACGACACAGGTGACATAGTTACCTCAAGGCAAATATGTGCATTTATTTTAATATGCCATCATTATAACTTAAAATTTGGATCATGTAGATTTCTGTCCGCAGCTATCTTTTATTTTGTAAACTTTGTAATAGTGGAACTACCGGAAAGGATCACACACACGATACATTAAAAACCGGTTTCGGTGAATATTAATGATCACAGGCCAAGAAAATGAAACTTTTTGAAATATGTTTTATGTCTGATAAATGTTTTTATATAATTTTAAAATTTTTAACCATTTCTCTCTATCACGTGAGATAATTTCGCAAAATAAAATAAATACATACAACATTATAGGTAAATACATTGGTTTAATTATCAAAAGTATCATTACTACGTTGTAAAATTACAATATGATATTATAAGTGCTTTAAATATAACGAAATACCTAATTTTAATATTTAACTCAATTGAATCTTTGCCTTTTTCTTAGGAAATCCGTTTTTGGTGGATTTTCTTCTGTGTATTTTACGTGGAGCATCACGTTGTAACATCCAACAGTAATCGGCCATCATCGACACTCTCCATCTTCCTTGGTAACGCCCTTCCATCTCTCTAATATCTTGGTGGAAACATTCGCCCTGTTCCTCGCTTACTGCCCCAAGGTTATCGGAAAACTGCTCAAGATGTGCGAAGAAAAAGTGCCCATTTAAACTCATGTTGCAGCCTAGAACACGAAAGTGTTCCAACTTGCTGCTGAATGTTCTCGTGGTCTGGATCCTTGGTATTTCCCCAGTGTCGTGACCTACAAAAACTCCCTCCTTCAATTTGCAAATATATTTAAAACATTCTCCGCTTTTGTCGAGAGCCTTCACGAACTGGTTAATCAAGCCCAGTCTAATTTGTAGAGGTGGCAATAAAACTAGTTTGGGGTCAATTAAGGTGCTGTGCTTTATGTTTTTTGTAAGGTTTTCTCTTGGAAGCCACTCCTTTTGAATCCAATGTTTGTCTCTGGTTCGGCTATCCCATTCGCAAATAAAGCAAGGTTATTTGGTATAACCTGACTGTTGGCCAAGAAGCATACAAAGGACCTTCAAGTTTCCACAAAGCATCCTGTTATGTCCCAGGTATTTTATTTTTAACAAGAGTAATTCCAAATTTTTCTTTAATGAACAAAATGAGCAACAGGAACAGAGTCTTCTTTAACTGGAGTCAATAAAAAGCTGCCATTCTCTCTTGTCGTAAGAGGTAGCTTCTAGCTTTATAACTAGTTCGGGAATATTGTTGCAATATACTAACGATTCTTCTAGACTAAAATATGGACTTAGGTCCTTTTCTCGATTTCTATAGAAACTGGTATGTTCCTGGAGCTAGCAAATTTTTATCACGCAGTCTGGATGTTCTGCGGCATATTTGGGGAGATTTAAATCTCTTACTAAATCATTTAGTTCAAACTGATTAAATAGTTCTGGCTCTTCGACTGCTTCAGGAGTAAATTCGCGGTCACTGGAGTCGCCTATATAATGCTCCGAATCAGAAGATTGCACAGTCTCCATTCCCCTTGGTGGAAGAGGTATGGGTACATCAGGACCATGGGGAATAGGTCTAATAGCGTAATTTAAGTTTTTATTTTTCCTGTTAAAACCTTTTAAATCGCACCAACAAAAGTAGCAATCATCGTATGGAAACTTAAGCACATTCTTCTCCCTTTTGTTAAAGCTTATACACAAACTCTACATACAATGTGTGGTGCCCACGATTTCTTATCTAACTAATAGATTTCACTGTGTGGCCATAAAAAGTGGACAGGTTCAGAAACAGTCCAGTTATATTCCTCTCGAAAGAGGCGTATCACAAGGATCCATCTTAGGGCCTTTGCTGTTCTCTTTGTATGTTGCGGATATGGAAAAAACACTCCGAACTTCAACAATTCGCAGACGATTCTCAACTCTACAAGTCTTTTACTATAGATACTTTACTTACTTCACAAACAAACTTCAATGAAGATCTTAGCGAATTAAATAGGTTTACTAAAAATCATAACTTAAAATTAAATGCCTTCAAATCTTGCGTCATATTTTTGGGATCTAATAAAAATCTTTTGGAAAATGTGTCAACTAATTTCCAAGTTAAAATACAGGGTTAATCACGCAACCCGTTCATTAAAAGTTTTTGATGATGGCATTTAGATAAAAATTTCAAATTTTGGGATTAAGGTAACGTCAAGGAGTACTTCTTTTTTGAAATATTTTCAACTTCCTGTCACTTCCGGTTTAACCGGAAGTTGGTATGAACTTGCTTATTTTAAATGGAACACCCTGTATTTTATGATATTTTTGGATTCTGCGCAGAATTTTAATGCTATTTTATGTAGCATGTCCTATACCTAGGTTCAAGCGTTCTTAAGATACTTGACCTTGAACCAAAAATGAGCCTTGGTGGTACCAAATTTTAAAATCTCATATTTTTGTAAGTTTTGAAGATATAATCTTCATATTTTGCAGACGATCGGTAAATAATCTTAGGTTTCTATTTTTTTTATTAAATTTGTCTATTTTTATACAGGGTGTCCTAGATTCAGCGGCAAACATTCACATTTTCAAAGCCGCTAATGTCCGTTTTTTTAAATGGGACACCCTATAACTTTATGCACTATCAAATGTAGAATTTAATTTTCTATCGAACTGTATTAAGGTTCCCTATACCTATTCGTAACCATTTTCGAAATAATTGGGTTTTATAAAAATATCGTATGTATTTGCTTAAATGTTTACATGTTCCAATGATGAGCCAGGGAAAAACAATTGAGATCCAATATCCAATATGACAGATGATTAGTATGCTTTATTTATCGAAAGCTGTCAGTGATAAACTAAATATTCTAAATCGAAATGGAAGAATACTCAAACGCCGATATTCTCAATCTATTTTATATTCATGGAGAATGTTATAAAATTTTGGAGAGAACGTGTCGTGTGTTTATTGAACGCCACCCTCATTTGCCGCCAATGAACAAGTCAAAATTCAAGAGGATTGAAACGAACTTTTTGCGTTTTGGCAAGGTTAAAGTTACAAAAACCAGTGACAAATGCCGAGGATAACGTAATAAACACATTAGCTTATTTCCACGCAAACCCGCAAAGTTCAATACCGTCTGCAGAAAACGATTTGGGAATTTCTTCTTCATCTGTCCAAAAAATCTTGAGCGAACATCATATGCAGCCTTATTCCTTCCAAAACGTGCAAGCCTTGAGACCTGGTGATGACGTCCGACGAGTACGAGTAGAATTTTGCGAATTCATGTTTTTGAAAATTCAAGAGGACCCTCAATTCCTTTCAAAAATCTTTTGGACCGATGAAGCGAAATTTTCTAGAGAAGGAATAACAAATAGAAGAAACGAACATTTCTAGGCAGCAGAAAATCCGCACGCTTTACGCGAAACGCGTTCTCAAGAGAGGTTTAGCTTCAATGTTTTCGGTATAGTATTAAATGATCAGGTGCGGTACTATATTTATGAAGACAATTTAAACAGTGATAAGTATTTGGAAATTCTACGAGCGACGGTTTCTGAATTTATAGAAGAAATTCCTATTGGTGAGCTGCAAAATTATTGGTATCAATTAGATGGGGCACCAGCACATAATTCCGCTGCAGTTTATCTCCAATTATCTCGAATTTTTGAAGATCGCTGGATTGGTCCCAATGGCCCTTGGAGATGGCCCCCGCGATCGCCTGTTTTAACACCCCTAGACTTTTATTTATGGGGATTTATCAAAGGTAAAGTCTATGCTTCCCCAGTAAATAACCAACAAGATTTACTGGACAGGATACGAACAGCTTTTGCCGAATTAGAAAACGGGCAAATTCAACGGGCGACAGCAACTGTACAAAGAAGAATTGAAATGTGTCTTCAAATGAACGGACAGCATATAGAACATTTGTTATAATTCAATTTTATTATTTTATTTATTTATTGTTGATTGTTAGATTGCTATAATTTTTAAGTTCACTAAATCAAGTTTAGAACAGTCTCGAACTTAGTAGATATGGTTAAAAATAATGTAAACAATTTATTACATTTTTTATAACTTTAACTTTTCCGAATCGAAAAAATTTCGTTTTAATCCTCTTCAATTTTCTCTTGTTTTTCATTAAAAACATGGCACGTTCTCTCCAATATTTTGTAACATTCTCCGCGAATATAAAATAAATTGAGAATATCAGCTTTTGAGTGTTATTTTATTTGAATTTAAAAGTTTCAAATCAGCTCTCATGTTGAATAGAAAAGCACAATAATTGTTTTTCCATGGCTTACTACGGGAAGGTGTAAGCATTTAGCAAATACATATGATAGTTTAATAAAAACCTGATTATTTCGAAAATGGTTACCAATAGGTATAGGAAACCTTAATACAGTTCGATAGAAAATTAAATTCTACATTTGATAGTGCATAAAGTTATAGGGTGTGTCATTTAAAAAAACGGACTTTAGCAGCTTTGAAAATGTGAATGTTTGCCGCTGAATCTAGGACACCCTGTATAAAAATAGACAAATTCAATACAAAAAATAGAAACCTAAGATTATTTACCGATCGTCTGCAAAATATGAAGATTATATCTTCAAAACTTACAAAAATATGAGATTTTAAAATTTGGTACCCCGAAGGCTCATGTTCGGTTCAAGGTCAAATATCTAAAGAACGCTTGAACCTAGGTATAGGATATGCCACATAAAATAGCATTAAAATTCTTCGTAGAATCCAAAAATATCATAAAATACAAGGTGTTCCGTTTAAAATAAGCAAGTTGATACCAACTTCCGGTTAAACCGTAAGTGACAGGAAGTTGAAAATATTTCAAAAATGAAGTACCCCTTGACCTCACCTTAATCCCAAAATTTGAAATTTTTATCTAAATGGCATCATCAAAAACTTTTAATGAACGGGTTGCGTGAATAACCCTGTAGATACGGTGTCCGTACCAATTGTAACTGTAGCTAAGAATTTGGGTATTTTTATCGATAACAAACTAAATTTTGAGGCTCATACTAAGGAGCAACTTAGTATTGCATATATACCTAGTGGTACAAAATATTCACTATGTGATTCTCTAGTGTTAGCATTACTTGACTATGGCGATGGCTATCATAACTCACTAAGCGCGCACACTAAACATTCCAGACAAAAACTTCATAATGCATGCCTACGTTTCGCACATAATATACCCTTTAGGAACCATATTACACCGTATCTCAATAGATATTCTATCCTGTCAATGGCGAGAAGACGCAAGTGTCATAGTTCTTATTCATTTTTCGTATATTAAAAACTAATCAACCTCCATATTTAAGGTCTATATTCACAACGCAGAAGCATAACTACGGTACTCGATATTTAGATTCCTTTAGGATCGCACAGCATAGGTTAGCAGCATTTCAACAATCATTCAGCTTCGTCGCAGTTCAGATGTGGAATAACTTATCAAATAATATTAAACAACTTCCGTTACGCAGTTTCAAGACACATATAAAAACCTAATTTTAATTTAAACCGATGAATATTGCATTCTATGGATACTAGTATTGCCTATTTATTTAATTGGTTAATGACAAGCACCTCTTCATTAATACTGATTTTTATACATTCACATATTTTTTAATTATATTTTTGTTTGCTGCACTTGCCCATTTTTTAACAAATAATAGAAATTAACTAATAATAACTATAATACTAGTCATATACTCTCAAGTGTCCGCCCGCGCATGCTTCCTGCATTCTGAGCCCTCTGATGTCCGCTGTATAACTATAATATATTGATATTGTTTTTGTTCTCACACTTCATTCTTAATATTCACTTTTTAATAATAAGATTAGTTTTAATGCTCATTATTATTTATTAATTATTAATCTCGTTGATATTTTTCAATTTTCTAAGGGCTGCATTACACTGACTCGGAAAGCGTCTGAGTCTGTGCAATGGTTATTAAAATCGCTATGCAGACCCTGTTTGCCTATAAACATGACATTTAAATTTTTATATTCTAATATTTTGTTAAATTTTTTACATTCTAATATTTTATATTTCAATTTATTTCTAATATTCTGTATTTCAATTGTTTGTATGTCTTATAAGGCAAAAAAAAAATAAGTTTTGAATTTGAATTTGGATTAATCTCAAAAACCATGATTTCTTAATGAACCAAAGCCCTGAAAGCTTTCATTCTACAACGAGATATCTTAAAAAATAACGGAGATAGGAGGGAATAGAACTTATATGTGGGACACTCTGTATTGCATAGATTATTATTACACTTTTAGGTAGTTAAGCTATGAGCTTCGCTTTACTTTAATAAAAAGGTTATCGAACAAATATCTCGCGAAGATAGAACCTATTATTAGAAGAGCTTCAGCGATCTGCGACCTGCCAATTTTTTTTCGCCGCTTCACTCGACACACAGAATGGCTCCGGCAAGAAAACAATATTATAGTTATTAAGGATAATAATGCTGCCGCTTTATGTTGGCAGGAAGCTCGCTTTAAAATTTATATAACTTTGTTTAACATATTCAATTCGTTCTAATTTGATGTCCGCTACACCGTTGCCAGATCCACAATTAAATAAAGATAGAAATAATATATCTAAAGGACAATATATTCCTGAAATAGCACTCGTAGTCATATCGAAAATAGATAACTTCTAATCTTATAGAAATTGCTTTCAAATTTTGCATCAACATAGTAGTTGGTATGGGGGTAAAAGCTATTATATAAATTCAACAAATATTATTTCTCATAGGGATTTATTTTTAATATAATACTGGTTACTCGAAAAAAAAGCTTGCTTGTAGCTCTTGATGATTTTTTTAACCCGTTGTTCAAACTATAACACTCTGAACATTATATTAAAATTAATTGCCTGCATATACAGTCTTTTTATTTATCCTCGACTCCCCTAAGCCTAAATAATTTTCAAAAAAAAAAAGATGAAACCAATAGACTATATAGGATGTACATTAATACCAAAGGAACACATAATTCCTAATTGAGAAAAAGAAGAAAGAACGAACTTTAATAATGTGTAGCTAATTCCTGTTACATAATAATATATGTACAATGTGTACAGGGTAGTTCCTCATATTTTGACAGTTTTATTATAATATATAGGAAATAGCTTCAAATATAATAGTTATAAGGTTTCTCTTAAATCGTAACAATTTGCTAAGAATAGAAGCAAACAAACGTCCCAAAGCTGTGAACCATTGACAACTTTGTTTTTTTTTTAAATGAAACACCCTGTATATTATGCCATATTTAGATTCTACGGGGCATTTTAGACATATTTGATTAAACATATCCCAGGTCTATCTATCATCGTTACTGAAATAATGACAATTGAAAACGAAAGTTTTTCTTCTTTCATATGCTACAGAATCCAAACGATGCAGCCAGACGATTTGTATGTCCCTAGTGGTATTTGATAGCTTATAAAAGAACGCGCAAACCGTTTTGCTCTATGTTGTATCATTTGGGTTCTGTAGCATGTCAAAGAGGGAAAACTGTCATTTTTCAAATGTCAATATTTCAAAAGCGGAGATAGATAGACCTGGGATATATCTACCAAATATGACCAGAATTCCCCGTAGAATCCAAATGTGACATAATATACAGGGTATTTCATTAAAAAAAAAAACAAAGTTAATCAATGTTTGACAGCTTTGCGGCGTTCATTTGTTTCTTTTCTTAGCAAAAACGATTTAAGAGAAACCTTACTATTTTTGTATTTGAACTTATTTCCTATATATAATAATAAAACCGCCAGAGCTTGTCAAAATATGAACTACACTGTACCGGGTATTTTTTTATATATAATATTGACCCACCTCCTTAACTTTTTTATTTGACGTTTTGGAAAAAAGTGTCCAAAATAGAAGTTTAACGGTTTAAAATAAATTTTAGGAAACATATACAGGGTGGTTTAAAAAGTCTAGGCGTGGTCCTACTTTCTTATTTCATATAAGCACCCTATTTTTATTTGATTTTTGCGTTTTCCTTAATATTTGATACGTTTTTTATGCAGCATAGCCTATATCTAACTTTGACGTTAAAAAGATATTAACGTGCGAAAATTACTATTTTTTGTTGATGTTTTAAAAATTATTATTAAAAATCTGGCTTGGCCTATTTGGTGATTCACCTCGATTGTTTTAATGTTAGGTAGACTTTCAGTCAATGTCTTTAGAAAATGCCATATTCAGATGAGAAGAAAAAAACGGACAATAGTCGTTAATGAGGAGGGAAAATTAAATATTTTGTTATATTTTCAAGGTAGGCGCTTTGGTTTATAAAGAAACTTATTACTATTAGTGCTATTTATTTTTAGAAAATCCAGATGCATCCTTATACGATGCACCAAGTTTTTTTCAGAAAATCAATTTTCAAAATGCATTCTACTTTAAAAAAGCATAGTTATTATCCTTATAAAATACTACCCGTGCAGAAATAAACAGAAGATCAAAAAAACAGAAGAATTATGTTTTGTCAAGAAATGTTATTATTAAAAGACAACAATTTAAAAAAAAAATCTTATAGTTTGACGAGTGCACCTTCAGTACTGCAGGGATTCATAACCGGAAAATTGTACGATGTTGGGCAACGCAAAACCCTCGAGTAACTATTAAAATTAAGATACAAGATACGATAACCAAAAAACTCCCAAAATAACTGAAAACAGTTTGCCGTTGATATGGTATAAAAGGTCCATTTCTTGGAATCGGTGACGGTTTCCGTGGGAGTTTTCATAAAGGGAAAAACATGCATCATTTTTGTAGATGAGAAGATAACTTCTAAACTTTTTCAACGAGAAATTTTATCATAAATGTTACAGGAAATTGAATTTGTTTTTGATAAGTACACATTTCAACAAGACAGTGCAGATGCATATACCTTTAGGCATTTACCCACCAAATAATCCGGACCTAAATCCAGTAGATTATACAATATAGAGTGTTCTGGAAAGAAAGGCTTACGAGGATGAAGTCACTAACACTGTTCAGGAATTAAAAGAAATAATAATAATATGCTGGCAAAATCTTAGCCATCAAGAAATATTAATAAACTCTATTGGGTTATGGCGCAGAAAGCTAGAAAATCTTGTATAAAATCAAGGAAGTCATATTCATCATCAATTTTTATAAAGCGCTGTTGATGCTTTTTAGTTGTTTTTTTTTACACAAATAATTTAATGTTAAGTTTTCTCGGGTATAATAATAAATGTATCAATTTTTTAATTCCCATTTTTTTTGGTGGATTTTTGGCATATTTTTGAAATTTAGAACATGCCAATCTTGATTTTAACTAGTGTAATCTATTTTAGCGAAACACAAAACTATACGATTTTTAAGCCGATTAAATATACCTCTTGCTCACTAGTAACCTCTTTGAGGTTACTAGTGAGTATAGGTAATACGTGTATATATTTTTTTGATATACAGTGTGTCCCAGATTCGCTTCTCTGGATAGGGATCTCGGCTCCTATTATACCTACAGCAAAGGTTAATTGGGGAAAGTTTTAAAGGAAACTTATTGCATTCGATATCTGGCTTCAGATTTACGATCGATCAATAAGTTTGGAAAATATCGGCGAAAATGGCGGATTTCGTTTTTCGCCAGTATATTCAAAAAGGTAAATTTGACAGCTGTCAAAATGTGACATTATTCGGACACATTTTTAAGACAAATAAGATGGCGTATACGACACGTCTTCATTGTTTTTTGTTAACCCGCAACCCGCCTCAACTTTCATTTTTCTTATGGCCGCCATATTGGATTTTTCCATTTTTGGAAAGAGCCTAAAATTTCCAGTCTAGTGATATCTCACAAGTGCATTCAAGATTTTAGTGTCATCAAAATATCACATTTCGTAAATTAGGTTTCAATGTTTTTAAAGGAGGCCATGATTTATTTGTCATAAGATTACATTAATAAGTAATGTATTGAACGCATTGAATTTTCAATACAACATGAACGTAAATACCGACTTAAAAAATCTAAAAGAGATTTAACTACTTTGTAAGTGGGTAACATTAATTTACAAATCTGCAAAATGACGTCCATTTGCATCGAGACATTTTTGACAATTGGTGACTGTTTTTTGTACAACCCTGGTAAGTGTATTTTGGTTAATATTTCTAAATGTGTCCAGAACTCTTTGTCTCAGGATTTCTATGGTCACGGGGGGATCAAATGCATAGATTTCATTCTTCGTGTGACCCCAGAGGTAGAAATCCAAGGGCGACAGGTCAGAGGATCTAGGAGGCCAAGATATTGGACCATTTAAAGAAATTATTCTTTCGTCAAACTCCTCTTTTAAGAAGTTCCTGACTTGAATGGTATTGTGAGCCGAACATCCGTCTTGTTGAAACCAAATTCTTCTTAATCATCTTTCGTTGGAATAGCTCGTAAGGCTGGTACAACCTGGTTTCGCAAAGGCTTTAGGTACCTCTGCCCGTTTAGGTTGTAGACAAACAAAAATGATTAATAATTTATAAATAGGTGCCCAATAATCAAGGGCGGCAGGGTCGGCCGGGTAGTACTAGAAACTATAAATTATAAAGGGAAAATTATCTTTATTAAAAAGTAGATATTTTCTTTCCAAAACTAATTATCGAAACATCCCGTAATCAATGAGCTTGTATACAGTTGAAACCTATTCAGCTTTATTATGAAAAAGAAAAACATATTTGGTTAGCGGGAAGTAATAGCCGTTATAAATTATTTTGTTGGTATTGCATATTAATTTCGGAAATACTAAATCAATTTATTTCAGTGATATAATAATCTTAAAGAAGTACACCGTGCCTTAATAAAACATAAAATATCACAAGAACAAACCCCTTGCGCTTTAAAATTTAAATTATTCGGAAATACAGCTGAACGCCTTTCTATAAATCATAATGAAAATCGCAAAATAATTCGACATTTGATTAATATGGTATTTTTTTCATAACGCAAGAACTAGGCTTCCCGGGTATTAATAAATCATTAAATTCAGACAATCAAAATAATTTTTAGAGAATTAGCTAAATCTGCAGAAAATTTAGATAAAGTGTTAATACATTTATAGAACCCAATTCTATTTTTATAGGTTCTTCGAAACTACAATACAAAATGATTGAATAAAAATTTAATTCAATATCAAAAAATTAAGTTGACTGACTAAAGTAGAATGTTTTCTTTTTTTTTATTACATTATACTCTTTTAGTATCATTAAAGAACTAAACGAAAAAAAAAAAGATTATTATTTGACCATCATTTGGTGCCTATTTAAAAAAGATTGGTTAGTTTAACTTACCAATGATCCCACACCAAACGTTACTTCCAAATCTGATCTGTAGACGTCTCTCTGCCCCTTCGTGAGGATTTTGCAGAGCCCAATGATGACGGTTGTGCCTATTAAAGACTCCAAGATTCGTGAACCTGCTCTCATCGGACCACAAGACATGATTTACAAAATCAGGATTTTCATTACGTCTCCTAGTATACCACTCACAGAACTGTAGTCGTCTTGGAAAATCAGTTTCCTTAAGTTCTGGTATTATTATGGGTTTGTATGGATGGTACTTATTCTTTTTTTAAAACTCTCTGTACTGTTGATTTTGGCACATTAGTTTCCTGTTCTACAGTTCTTACCGATGCACTAGGGTTTTCGTTGATAGCTTGTAAAATGTTTCTGTCTCGATTTTCATTGTTATTATTGTATCCGCTTCTAGGTTGTTCGAAGACACCATGGTTAATTAAATTAACTACGATTTTCCTGAATTGGGTTTTATGAGGCTGCCGTCGTTCGGGGTACATCTCCAAATACCTTGCTGAGGTAACGTCGGAGTTTCTGTATGATTGAAAGTACAGAGCTAACATGTCAACCTTTTCTTCATTTGAATACGGAATGCCGGCCATTTTCTATAGGTTTTGACAATTTATGTGTCAGATTTATGATTTTATTGGGATAAAAGCGTACCTACTACTTATTAAAACACAGCTTTGATACTTTCAACTATTTAACTTAACGTCAAAGTCAAAATCCAATTTTGTTACAGATAAATCATGGAATTAGAAAAGCATTGAGAGCTAACATTACTTTAAATCATGGCCTCCTTAGAAAAAACTGAAACCTAACTTTACGAAGTGTAATATTTCGATGATACTAAAATCTTTAATGCACTTGTGAAATATCACTAGACTGGGAATTTTAGGCTCTTTCCAAAAATCGAAAAATCCCATATGGCGGCCATAAAAAAAATGAAAGTTGAGGCGGGTTGCGGGTTAACAAAAAACAATGAAGACGTATCGTATAAGCCATCTTATTTGTCTTAAAAATGTGTCCACAATTATGTCACATTTTGGGAGCTGTCAAATTTACCGTTCTGGATATACTGGCCAAAAACGAAATCGGCCATTTTCGGTTTTTACCCGATATTTCCAAAAACAATTGATCGATCGTAAATCTGAAGCCCGATATCGAATGCAATAAGTTTCCTCTAAAACTTTCCCCATTTAACTTTTGCTGTAGGTATAATAGGAGCCGAGATCCCTGTATAGAGAAGCGAATCTGGGACACTGTATATTGTTACAGATTAGTCAGTGGGCGCCGACTACAAAATATCTATAATTAAGGACTATAATTTTTTTTTTAATATTTTATTTCTTACTTTTTAGTGATTTTTTCAAGTTATATTTTTAAGAATATTATAATTAGTAATATATGTATATCCAATTGTATATAATGTATTATATTATATATATTGTACGTAATACAAAAAGTGACGAATAGAAAATCAAACGACACTATTAAAATTAAATTTTATAAAGAAAAATGAGATCTTGCCTCTAAACTACTTTGTAAATAAAATAATTTAAATATTAATATCAGAGCTGTTTATTTAGTTAATTTTTGTATAGGGTCATTGCTACAAATATTAACATTGAAACAGATCTTATAGCCTTTCATGCTTATGTGCATTTGCGCATAAGATATGTCATTATTTTTGGGGCAAGAAGGCAAGAAAGAAAGAAATGAATCTATTATTTTTGTTAGGGATCTCTCCTTCGGGAGTCATCACAACATGAGATATAAGTATAATTTAAAACCAACCAAACCTGATTATACATATATTGGTAAAATGTTCACTCATTAGTAATAAGAATTTTTAATAAAATTCCTGCTATCATTAGAAATCAGTTAAGTGTAAATAAATTTACTTAAAAAATATCTACATACTATACTAGTGGCGAGGGCCTACTACACTCTGGATGAGTTACTTAGAGATAACTTAGAGATATAGGATAAGATATTGCTATTTTACTTTACATAAGCTAATGACTTTATTGTCTGATGTTTTTGTATATTTTTAATATTAGTGAATTGTGACACGTCCAACACCTAATGGACTAATGTATGATTTTATTGTATGATGATGGACGAACACAGATTTTTCACTTCATTTCAATAGTATTTTATAAAACTAATTTAAACAGTGGCGTGACTACAAATCTTGGGTTCCCCCGTGGGTTTTGACATAGGGCCCCTGATATGCATAAGAAAAAAGAGTCATTCAAAAAATAAATGAGTATACTGAAATATGGAAAAAACACAACAAATTTGGCAATGCCGAAGGTAAAGTTGGGTAAAGTAGAACCCAGTCTCTGACCAATGTTGCTACATGACTACAAATCATTTTTAAAATATGATTTTATACATTTTTTCACATATTGGTTTTAATAATGTATTTATGCTTACAAGTAATGTATTCCCCTTTTAATTATTTAATACTAGTTCTAAATAGTAGGATATTAAGCGTTTGTTAATAGGAATTAGAAAACTTACCTTAAAGTACCTACAAGATTATGATGTGAAGAATTCTATTATTATATTAAATTTCATTTTCAACTTTTAATATTATCAGACAATGTCTGAATCTCAAAATAAATAAAACTGTGCACTTAACATAGGTAAGAAATTGTTATTATTAGTAAAGTACAAAATAAAATAAAATAAAGCTGCAGTTCTTTATCAATGGCCCTTCTAATAATAAACATAAATAATTATAGATGTAAGTCAAGAACACATATGTATAATTATAACCCAATAAATCTTAAGCAAATAATAACTAACGAATTTGTTTAATATTTGTTCATAACATGATGCTAACATACACAGTATAAATTACTGTCACATGTTTCTTTTACCACCACCTGTATACATACATAAACATTATAATGAGGGTAGTCGGTTACTAACGTTTTAGCCATACCGAATGTTCATTCATTTTTCGAAAATGTCAAGTAAAATACTAGATTTTGAGGTTACACATTTTCGTGGTCACTCTGTATACATAAAATTTCTAAACGGAATAGCAAAAGAGAAACCATTTAGCAAATAGGGTTGTATGTCTATTATACACCTCAGAGCTTTAGTTTAAAAATGGTATCTAAAAAAATTTAAATTTAAATTATAAAACTCGCTGCCTTTATCGCCCTTATCCCTGTGTTTTTTTAATATTATTATTACACAAACAAACAGGTGAACGGAGTTCAAATCAAAATACATGGGACCACTAGAGAAACGTCTTCTACAATTTGGAGTTTGACTCATCAAAATCGGCTAAGCCGTTTAGACAATATGAGCGAACAAATATAAAAAAAATACATACAGGTCGAAAAATTCCTCCTATTTTGAAGTCGGTTACTAACCAAAATTTTGATTCAAATTCTTGTTGTGGAAGCAGCTGGTCGTTTTCCGAAAACCAATGACCCGTTTTAATAAGAAATCCTAAAAATGTTCTAACCACCTGATTTTTGTAAAGACCTTAAAATCAACATTTCAGAAAAACTCGAGTTTTTTGCGCAACCTGTGAAAAAAAATGCTTAAAAAAATTTCGTGAACTCGGAAACGATGCAGCTACAACATCTCCAAAAATTATCAAAATCGGCCAAAAAACAAGAAAGTTATTAAGATATAAGGTTCCAATTTATTTTGGATTACAGTGTGTACCATTGTAGAAATTGTCATACAAATCAAAGCATTTACCTTAAAAGTTCCATACTTTCTGGCAATCGGCGATTTAAATATAAACTTCATAAAACGACAGAAAGGCGAAAATTATTAACGTAGTAATTTTAACACAAACACTCAAAAAACACTGACAAAATATTATTCAGAACTTTTGATAAGTTCGAGCGAATATATTATCTAAAAACCTAAATATATAACAGATAGCTACAGCTAATACCTTAGACAATAAGTATGTTAAAAATATGCTAAATAATAATTCCAAATTTGATAAGCCTTTATTGTTTTAGTCAATAAAATACGAATTAATGTATGTAGATACAGAGTAATCCAAAAAACAAGCGAAATACTTCTTTATATTTTACTTCTCTTGTGAGAGAAAAATATGGTCTACCTAAAAAATTACTTACTCAATTAACTTCAAATTTTAATACAAAGTTAAGGTTCATACGGGGATGGAATCGTACATTTTGATGAAAATCCAAAATGGCATATTAATAAAATGCTAAAAAAATAGGTAAATATTAGGAATAGCAATACACATATACATGTCTTTTTAAACATTTTTGTTGGGCGCCATTTTGTTCCATCATATTGGAATCCTACCAATATTTTACCATTTTCTACCTATGGCACACTTAATTTTTCGGCATAATTTAAAATACAGGTTGATTTTTTAAGTATTTTATTAGGGCGCCATTTTATTTCGTTATCTTGTATTCATACCAAAACGTTACCAGTTCATCCCTATGTAACACTAGATTTTTGTGCAAAATTTGAGATAAATTAGATAATTATTTCTTTTAGTAATAATTTTTCTGATGTTTCACTAGGCCGCCATCTTGTTCCGGCATAATGGATTTTTAACAAAATATTTCCAGGTCGTCTCTATATGACCCATTAATATTTGACTAAAATTCGAAGCAAATCTGGTAAGTGTTTTTAAGGCATGCTAACTGATAAACAGACAGACTGACTGATAGACGGACCGACGGAATTGATTAAACAAATTTGTTTGCATCTAGGTACGCTAAAACGTGAAGATATGTAACCTGAGAGGGTGATTTTTTCACAATTACAAAAATTTTATTTGTCCTCCATTTTGTTCTAGTTCGTCCCAAAACCAACAATTTACAATCAATCGATTAGTAGCTGTTTTAGGTTGAATTTTCAAAATAATTTAATAAACCGCCATTTTGTTCTGGCATCTTGGATTTGTATCAAAATTTTAACAGTTGAAGTAGTTTTTTTCCACTAGGCGGCCATTTCTTTTCGCCATAGTGAATTTTTACCAAAATGTTGCCAGGACCTCACCATATGACCCTTAATTTTTGACCATAATTTGAAGTCAATCGGATTTGTAGTTTTTTAGCTATGCCGCGATCTGACAGACCGACAGACAGAAAGACCAACCAAATTGAGAAAACATGTTTTTTTCGGCATCTAAGGTCAGGGAAACGTAAAGATCTGAAAAAAGCTCGGAGGGTGATTTTTTCACGATTACAATACTTCCCTTTTACGAGGGAAGTAAAAACTACTTATTCAATTGACCTTTAATTTTGTAATCCAAGATGACGTAACAAAATGGCGGCCTAAAAGAAATTTAAATATCATTCTAAAAGTCCTACTTATCTGACTGATACAAGGATGAATTGGTAAATTTTCATACTTGGCTGAACAAAATGGCGGCCTAATAAAATGTTTAAAAAAATCGGTGTGGAAAAACTACTTGGTGCAATTGACTTCACATTTTGCACAAAAATCAAGTCTGATATAAAGATGACCTGGTAAAAATGTTGGTACCAGTCCATTTTGATACGAATTCAATATGGCGCACAGTGGGCCAGCGTAGCCTTATTTTATTGAAAAATGATTGTTTATTCAGAAATGGGTAGAGATACGTTTTAACGGGTTTTAAAGGTAAATTTGTATAAATACTATGAAAAATGAATATGTTCAATAAGTATAGAGACTAGATTATACAGGGTTAGCTAAAAGTCTGGCTGGTTTCGGCTAAATATCTTAAGAAAAGGTAATGCGATTTTTTTGAAATTTTGGAATTAAAGTAAATTGATATCGGCAAATTTAAAAACTGTATCTGCGTTGCTGTCAAACTTACCGGTTTTTCGCTTATAATGCAAACTTTGTTTTTCAATGCTACAATTTTACATTTTTAGATTTTATATGGGATGTTTTATACTTTCATTCAATTGTTTTTATGCTGCAAATAATTAGAAATTTACAATTTCCTGCATGTTTTGGCAGGTGTAACCTGCAGCAAGTGAAACAGTTAAAGATAAAAAAAAACAAGTTTCACATTTATGTCTTAACTTTTTAAATTTAATCTAATGGGTGCAATTGGTGCCAACTTTTAAAATTTTTAGATATTTTTTGCGGAGTTAACCGTTTTCCAACTGTAACCTTCCGAAACGAGAGAAACGGCAATTTTCAACAGCCATTTTTTACAGTTTTTGTGAAAGGAAATTAAGTTACAAATTTAAACAAAATACAATTTTTATTAGTCTATTAGCGCAATAAATACAATAACAAATAAAAATTATAACCAACCATTCTTAACTAACAAAAACCTTATTTTTGATACAATCGTATAAGACCAAACATTTAATCCGAATCATCACTACTGCAGCAGTTAGAATTTGTTTCAAACGACTGAAACAAATGAAGTGCTTCTGGGCTAAACATGTTCTTTTTTGGTGTTCTATGCTTTCTTAGTGAAGTAATTATTGGATCAGATGTAACAAGTAAATAATTAAACACATCTGTATTTGTAGCTACTCTATTACATTTTCGAGACTTTTGTTCCCTAGCCCTTCTGTATTCTTTATTCCTCGCCTCTTGGGCTTCCTCTGAGAGTTGCCCAATAGGCACAGGGACAGCTTTGATTATTTCGGCACTATGAATAAAAATTTTATGCAGGGAAGCGGGAATTCTATACCATGGATACAGATGCACAAACAACCTTGCTGTATCAATGCAGTACTGTTTAAATTCTTTGACTTTAATATCGAAGCTGCTGGCAATTACTTGTAAAATAACATATATGCGATAGATTAAATTTTCGTCGATATTAGTTATTTCAGCGGACACTTTGTAGTTTTGAAAAAATGTCCTGGCTGTGTTGCCATCATTTGTCGTTCCCGCTCCCTGTTTAGTTTGATCCACAATGATTCCTAAACGAGATCGAAAATCCTCTTGGATCCTAGTTTTTTCTTGCTTAATAATATTTTTATCATCCCCTCGTGCTTGCCACTTCTGTATGCGTAATCGATAACTTACTTTCAAAACACACTCGAATGATCGAATCCATGCATGTAGCGATGTAATTCCATAACACAGGTGATTGATGTTTACAGTTCTTTTTAGAACCCGATCAATATCATTCATCTCAATCGGAGAAGCCCCGCATAAATAACACTTCTGGGATGACGTATTTGTTACTGAGTTGATCATTTTATTATCAACCATTGACATATATAGTTCATGTTTTACCACAATAGCCGAATTATTTTTTAGTTTAAAATTTGTTGGAGTTAAATTTAAAATTTTTTGATCCATGTAATTTTTTTCTTTTTTTGAAATTTCTATGGTTTCCTTTAAAAACTGCATTTTTAATGGTCGGCAATAAACTGTAGATGAAGGGCGAGGGTTCTGCCAGACATAAATTTTTTTGTTTTCATTGTTTGTTGTATATAATTGTAGAGGAACCAAACATGTAAGTAGTAAATTGCTGTCAGAATAATTGCCTTCAAAAGCCTGTTTATATTGATTTTGTCCACTACTTCCATCCATTCCCCACTTGGTAATCAGAGTAAAATTTGAGTTTTCAAAATTCTGGTCTTCAAGGTCCAAAGTCGTCAGAAGCCTACATGTTGTATGGTCTAGCAGGGATTTTAAGGGTAACACCACAGAATGCTCCTGTACACAAATTCTTTCCGGATAACATAACTGCTTTGCCTCTTTGATTTTGTTATAACTAGGGTAGATATCGAAATTATTCTCTTTGGCGTTGTTTCTTAGAAGTTGGTATGATCGCTTGGAAAGTTTGGTGTCAATAAATAAGGCTAAAGCTCGATCTGGTCCTAATGGAGATTGTGCGTTTTTAGAAGTGTTTTGGTTCATTTTTTTAATTTCTTGATTCGGAGATAAAATAGTACGGGACAATAATTTAGCAGCTTCTGGTCTTCCATCAGATCTCAAACTTAATTCAGTAGCAAAAACTAGCTCACTTATTTCGGTTTTTCTCAACTGTTCCGTTCTTCGAAATTTTTCAGAGTAACTAAGATTTTGAAACTCAGATTTGGGCCTTCCAGTGGTTTTGGTTTTAACACAAGCAAAATGTATGTCTTTATCAAGCCATTTTTGGTTCCAGTCTAAAAATCTACTTTTGGTCCTTTTTGAAGCCTGCCATCTTCTCCGATCAAGGGCATAAAGTCGAGAATATTTAAGTACTTTTTCCTTGTTTGATGTCATACACTTCCCACATAAAATAGAGTTTAATGTCTCCTTGATTTTGGTCCTTTCTATGCCTTTTTCAAATATTTGCTTTAGTTTAATTTTGTGGGATTCAAATTCTAAAAATACAAAAAAGCATCAGTCCTGCATGTAGAATTAAGTAAGATTCAAGATTCTTAAACAAAACAAAACATGATAAACTGTTGCTTTTCATACATTTTGGTACAGGGTGCTCAATTAGGAAAAATAAGATTCATGAGTAATAAAAGTGGCACCCTGTATTAGAGGGCAGAGCGGAGCAGATTTTTAAAAAATTAAAATAAAGTTTAAGTATTATATGTTCCAACAATATAGGTTTCAAAAATATGATAGTCACTCATTTTGAAAAAAAAAAATTTAAACCTTTTAAATCGACATACATTTTTATCGAATAGAGAATTTCCCCTAAAGGGTCTTTTGATAAAAAATTAATCAACGATAAAATATATCCTTATGTCCATTAAACTTACCTCTTTCACCTTCATCCATCACAGATACTATCTTGCTCAAAATTGTAAGTTTTTTAGATCACAAACGGTCGTCCAAAAAATGCGAACGCGTCCAACTCGGTGACAAGTAGCGTGTTATTTCACGTCTCCATGACAATCAATCGCATTTTGTTTTTTGTTTTTTTATGGATCAAAGCCTACTTAGTTATTGTAAGTATTAAGATATCAGTTATATTAATAAAAACATTTAGTGATTATTCAATATTAAATGTTATTTCTGGCTCACTGTGTGGCGGAAGAAAATCACTACTTTTGAACTCAACTGGGTCATGCTTCATTTTATTTTATTTACTTCTCTTACACTTTACGTTTTATAATTACATTACTTACGTTTAGGAAAAAAACAAAACTAAATGTAAGGGGTACAGAAAATGTTCTTACTCCAACATGACCGATTCTCAAAATATAACTTACTAACATACAAGTGAAGTTAATAATAAGGAATTATTAAATTAAATAAGTAGTTTTTCCACTGACTGGTTAAAAATTTTACCAGTCAGTCTAATAAATAGTGTTTCAGGTTGATTTTTTAAATATTTTTTAAGACCACCATTTTGTTTTGCCATCTTGAATTCGTACCAAAATGTTACCAGTTCATTTATATGTAGCACTCGATTTTTGTGCAAAATTTGAGGAAAATTGGATAATTAGTTTAGAGTAATAATTTTTATAACATTTCATTTTGTTCCCCCATAATCAGTTTGTACCAAAAAGCTACCAGGTCATCCCCATATAACCCCTAATTTTCGAAGAGAACTTAGTCAATCAGGTAAGTACTTTTTTTTTAGCTATGCCGCGAACTGACAGACAAACATACCACCGGAATTGAGAAAACCCTGGGAGGGTTATTTTCTACGATTACAAATATTCTATTTGGCCTCCATTTTGGTTCCACCATCTTGAATTCGTACCACAACTTTACCAACTCATCTTTATCACACTTAATTTTTGCACAACATAATGAGTAGTTTATTCAGGCTGATTTTTTAATTATTTTATTTATAATTTATAATTCATTTTTTTCTTGTTTCCGAATAGCAACACAGCAAGAACGATTGTTAAGAAAATTTGAGAAGAAATTTATAGCCTGTTGGAAAAAACCAAAGTAGTATAGTTTTGAATAACGTAGCATGATCTAAAGTCTCTAAAGCTTTACTAAAATCTAAAACTACTATATATGTTGAAGATTTGTTTTCTTCATAGTTAGAGGAGTAAAAAATGGGACAAAGTCGCTTCCTTCTCGATTTTTTTTTGCGTTAGAACACAACCATATATACCTCATTTTATTAAATGGATCATTGTACATACGAAATCACAAAATATTACTTTTTTTGAGGTCTCGACTTTTTTATTTACAAAAAACTGGAAAAATTATTATTTTTTAAAATCGTGTTTTTTTATGATTCCCCTCGTATAACTTCTTACCTAATTAAGCTATCGAGACGATTTTGTTTTGACTTAAAGCAGACATTTTGGTGTTTCTTCCCATGTAAAACATGATAGCTATTATTTATTTTAAATATGGCTAAAACATCGATGAACTTGAAACTTTAGAAATTATTTAAACAAGTTTTCACTAACCGAAAAAAAATTTTGTTTTTGGAAATTTTATATAACATAACATGCAGCGAATAAAATGTAAACAAAATATCAAAAAAGTTTTCAGTAGCAAAATCGTTAGTGTAGCTTTCATATTTTGGGTGCGTGCGCGAAATTTCAAATTTTGGTGAGCTTAGAACACGATCAAACCTATTGGGTATTGTTAGCCACACCATTCTACACTTGAAACCTAAAAATATGACCTGACCTAAAACTGTGAAAATTAAAATTTTTTTAAAATCGTGTTTTTTATATTTCCCCTGTAATATATTCTTACCTAATTAAGCTATCGAGTAATATACGTGCAAACACTGGTTTAGTCCTGCATTTTATAACGGCGGTTCAAATCAGTGGAACAATCATATGTTCTGTTTATACAGCCACTTAATGAAAGTGAGATTTTCTTGTCAATCACCAAAAATTATGAGCTTGACCTAAAAATCTAACCACTTATACAGTGTCATTTATTTAAATTTATATATATATATATATATATATATATATATATATATATATATATATATCCTGTATTTTTCGTTAGCCCCGAGTTTCTGGTAAAGTGATTTTACCGATTTTTATATATCAAATTTTGTCTTATAATTAATAAAAAAAATTACATATTTTAAACCTCGCCTACAAAATTACAAATGTACTAAAAAATAAGCAAAAAAATGGTGTCCAATCTAATTAAAAAATTTTAAATTAATAAAATTAATTAAAAAAAAAATAAAAAATAAATTCACTGGCTAACATCCAGGAGCCAGTGGCAAAAGCTTTGAGAATCGGTATAAGGAATGTACAGAAACTTGTGCATGAAAAAAAATCATAATTTATTTCCGAAGAAGATTAAAAAATGAACACGAAAAAATCCAAAGGCAAAAGACTTAAGTTAAAATGCAAAAATGGATATTCATAATGCAATTTATGATTTATACACGTCAAAAACTAATATAATCCTTCAGATATTTTTTAATAATATAGACTAAAAAATATCATCATCACTTAAAAAGTCCTTATCTTCTAAGTCGCCCTCAAATGGCGCAATGATCATTGGTACTATTTCGACATCTAGAACTCGCTCTCGATTCCGCCAATCCCATATTAATTTCTCCGTAGGTTCCACAGATTTCTTCCCGTACTCCGGCTTAATATAATTTAATGAATCTTGCCAAACAATTTGCACTTCATCTGATGTAAGACCATCGTTGACGTGTTTTTCGTAATATGATTTTGCCCCAGCCCATATTAATTCTATTGCGTTAAACTGGCAATGGTATGGCGGCAGTCGTAAAACTTCATGTTCATTTTTCCGTAATATTTCATCTACGACATATATTGTTGGTTTTTTAATAGATTTTCCCATTAAAAGAAATTCTAGTTTCAGCATATTGGGTAAAGGATTTTGTTTTTGTTTTATTAGCCATTCATAAATATCACTTTTCTGCCAGGATGAAGTAGGTTGTTTATTTAAGATTCTTGAATGATAAGTTGCATTGTCCAGAATGATTAAAGATGTAGCATCTAAATTTGGAACCAGTTGTTCTTTTAACCACTTTTCAAACAGTTCAAAGTTCATATTATCATGGTGGTCCATATTTTTGGATGTTGAAGAAAACAGTAAACTTGCACCTGGGAGGAATCCTGTTGAAGAACCTGCATGCAAAACGATGAACCGTTTCCCCGTCCCACATCCCTTTTTTCTCTTGACACTTTTTACAGACTCGTCCTGCCAAGATTTCGAACCACTTTCATTAGAAAATATCCAAGTCTCGTCTAAAAATACTACTTTTCTAAATTTTGAATTAACATTTTCTGTGTATTTCTTTAAGAACTAGATTCGCTGACTTGCTATATGTGGCTACTCGCATAAAAATCTTCGATTACAGTCCTTTTTATATCGCAAAAACCAACATTTTTATTAATTTTGACAACGATTTTAGTCCAATTTCCAATATGCCTCGATTTTTTAAAGCTTCTTTTAAAACTTGAAGGGTTATATTAGTTTTTGATGTGTATAAATCGTAAATTGCATTACGAACATCCATTTTTACATTGTCACTTAAATCTTCTGTCTTTGGCTTTTTTCGTGTACATTTCTTAATCTTCTTCGGTAGTAAATTATGCTTTTTTTCATGCACAATTTTTTGCACAGTCCTTATACCGATTCCCAGAGCTTTTGCTACTGTCTCCTGGATATTGGCCGGTGAATTTTCATTTTCGTAATATTTTATTAGATTTAATACCATTTGTTTCGCTTGTGGATGCAAAAAACCCGAAAATTGTTTTTTATTACTCATTTTGTCACTGACTTGTCAATCTGACTTTGAAGTGACAACGCTCAAAGATTTTTGCAACTGCTAGTATTTATATGTTTATCCTCTTTTTTCATATGAAAATATCATAGGTCTATTTAATTCATCTTCCGGATTTTATGCCGAGGATATGATTACACGTAATACAAGAAAAACAAACTTAAAAAGTTTGTCGTTGATAAATCGTATGACCCGCACGATAACACTGCTTTTGACTATATTAAGTAATTTAATGAATAATATTGGAAAATTCAGCAAGTAATTTCTCGGCGCGTTACTGATCTTGATTTGATAACAACGTTTAAATTGGACGATTTTCAAGCAATTTTCTTTAGAAGGTGAATTAACATAATAATTATTATAATATCTATAGGTAGTTAAAACAGGCAAATATTAATACGGGCACACGGCGTAATAGAAAAAAGTATTTGTTAAGTTGCCTATTATAAACCCATACGCCTGATACGCGGTCATCATAAATTTATTTTAATTTTTCTTATACAGTGGCACTTTGGGGCAGCTTTTTCCTTGAAATTCCATAAAAGGACATATTCCCTTACCACGAAATGCCTTTAGTTTTGCGGGCGATTTTGGGCGTTTTACGTATTTTACAAATTTATATTACATTTAAATGTAACAAAAGGGTTACCTAACCTATTATCTAGAGAAGAACACTCTCATTCGAAAAACCTTCTAAATCGATAAAAACAATAAAAAAAATATTTAAAGTATCGAAATACATTCAATAGTACTGCTAAAATTTCAGTAATCCTATTTTGACGAGCTCTCAGAAAAATATAATTTTTTTTTTGATCGACTGGACATGGTCAACTTCGGAGGCTAATATTAAGACCAAGAGTAGAATAATTGTCATTCAGTATATAGATATTTATAATACATATAGTCAATTATAAAATTACATTATAGAATTCTCATTATGGTAATTTTTATTTTGGGCCTAATGTCCACACTTTACTACAGGCTCGTTCCACAGTGCTCCATCTTGAACTACAATTTTACCACTTCTCTATATCACACATAATAACTAGATTATTTAGGCTGATTTTTTAAATATTTTATTAAGCCCCATTTTGTTTCACCATCTTCAATCCGTGCCAAAATTTTACCAGTTTATTTCTACTTATGATACTTAATTATAATTCAACATTTGAGGTAAATTGGAAAAGTAGTTTTCAAATAATTTTTTTTTTAACATATCATTAGTCCACCATTTTCTTCCGCCATAATGGATTTATACCAAAATGTTAACAGGTCATCCCCATACGACCCTTCATCTTTTACCGAAAGGATAATTCATTTAAAATTAAAAGAATGTTTTAAACCTGATTTATATGCCTTGTCAACAAAAAAAAATTGTTCAGGTCAGGTCAAACATTTAACAACAGAACCGTGTAAGTAGATTTCTATTTTTTTAGATTCAAGAGAATTTTGTTTAATCCCTAAAGCAAAACAAATAAATAAAACAGTCGGCAATAAATTAAACGAACTTTTGAAGATTGACCAAAACAGATCATTTAGGTAAATTACATATTAATTCCGCTAACTACTTAATTAATTGCGCTTAACATTAACTAATATTTTTTTATAGCGAAACCAAATTTTGCACACTAGTTGAATATATTTTGACGAAGTCGAGTCAAAATATTACGCAAGTGTATGAGAGTTTGGTTACAAACGTGTTTTCCAAGAAACATGGGATATCCTTTAAAAGGAGATTCCTTGCTATAAAATGTTATAAACATACAGGTCCTAAACGGCTTAATTATCAGCATACAGGGTGGTAAAAACTTTTTATTTAGTTTTTTCTCTGTATATTCAAGGCAGATTATGAAATTGAATTGAAACTCGGTGTAATAAAAACTGGTACAAAAATACATTTTTTTATGATATATTCTAGTTAGCACCAATATTAGATCATAACTAATTTGGTAAGAGTACATCAAAAGAGAAGCTTTCTTAAAATAATTTAGATTGGCAGAACAATCTACGGAAAAAAATGGGCCATCCTACAAAAAAATAGAGCTCAAACCACAGTAACGCACAAAAATATTGCATAATATAAAGCTTTTATAAATTTCCATACAAACATACACTTTTACTCTTTACATACAATTTTACTTCCCTCGTAAAAGGGTGTTGTAATCGTGAAAAAATCACCCTCCAAGAATTTTTCAGATCTTTATATTCCGCCGATCTGTCTGTCTGTCAGTCTGTTAGCAGCATAGCTAAAAAACTAATTACCAGATTGAATTCAAATTTTGGTCAATAATTAAGGGTCATATGGGAATGACCTGGTAACATTTTGGTAAAAATCCGATTTAGCAAAACAAAATGGGGGCCAGTGAAATGTTAAAAAAAATATTACTGAAAAACTGCGTATCCAATTTATCTCAAATTTTGCACAAAAATAATGTATTATGTAGGAATTAACTGGTAAAATTTTGGTATGAATCCAAGACGGAGAAAAAAAGGGCGGCTTAATAAAATAAAAACAAAATATATGGTGTGCTCACAAACTATCATCGTAAAATTCTTGTAAGTTATAATATGCTTTTGCCTCCAAACTACATTTGTACATTTTTTTACTTTCATATAAAATTAAATGTTTTACTAAGGTTCTTCTGGGGATAGGTAGTGGGAAGTTCAAAAGGGTCCCAGCTTTACACACGTAACGAACAGCCCGTTTTTGCAAAACAAAAGTAGAATTAAAAGTTGTTGGCTGCAGTAATCCCAAAATGTTATATCATAAGTTAGGTATTAATTTACAAATGCAAAATGAAAGTTATTCTTGCTGAAGTAATGCTGAGCCCATTTGAAACAATACGAACGGCATAACTGCCTTTTGCAACTTTTTTAACTAGATTATCTATGTGGTTAATAAATTTCAAGTTATTATCAATGTGTAATCCCAAAAATTTTGTGTTTGATTTGTTTTCAAGCTTAGTATCAGATAGGATTATCAAAGTAAAACTAAAACGTTAAAATATTAGTTTTTGATACATTAAAACTAATGTGACTCACATCATATAATTTCTTAATTAAGATCAGATCTCTTGAGATATTTTCTTTCAATAGGTCTTCATTTTTATTTCGCCAGACTATCGTAGTGTCGTCAGCAAACAATGTAAAAGTTCCGTTTATGTTAAGGTCTGTTAAGTCGTTAGTGTATAATAGAAATAAAATGGGACCCAAGACAGATCTTTGTGGCACCCCACAAGAAATTGTAGTTGAATTAGACCTTTGTTAAATATGACTTAAACCAGTTGTAGCAGTGACCCTGGAATCCATAATCCTTTAACTTTTTGACGAAAACTTCATGATTTACACAGTCAAAAGCTTTGGAGTAATCGCAAAAAATCGCAGCAATTATATGATGATCGTTTAAACCAGAATAAATTTCTTCTAAAAAGGAAAATATTGCATCTCCGGTACTTTTTGAAATTTGAAAGCCAAACTGATTTACACTTAGTAGATGAAAATTGTTTAAGTGAGCAATGACACGCTTTTTTACGACTTTTTTTTATTGTTTTTGAGAGTTGGTAATAATGATATTGGGCGAAAGTTTGATTCTTCTTCGCCTCCTTTATGTATTGGCATTACTAAACCTGTCTTAAGGCAATCGGGGAAATACCCTCTTTGAAAACTATTATTTAAACATTTAATCAAACACCTTAAAGTAGCAATGGGTAAATATTTTTATTTTTATTGACATACAATCAAGACCGGCTGCATTTTTGTTTTTAAATTTTGTCTTATAGTTTTCAAAATTTCTAGTTGATCAGTATTCAAAAATTCTCTGTGATGTTTAAACGTAAAAAAGACATTGGATTTTCAGCTTTTGCTATATTTTGTGTTAACTCTGCTGCAACAGAGCAGTAACACTTATTAAATACATTTGGATGAATATTATTTTACAGTTTAGTTTTTATACTTTTTGTAGGGCAACCTTTAAATTCATTAATTATTTTCCAGTTTGCTCATGGTTTATTGTATTTGTTGTATATACATTTTGTTCTTTTAATTAATTTTCTGTAAATGTTTCTATTATGTACAATGATATTTTAAAAATGCAGTACTGTTTGTATATTTCCTAATATAATGTGGAGAGCGTACATTTTTGGCAGATATTTTAATACTTTTAGAGATCTAACATTTTTTCTGTTTTATAGAATCTTTTTTCTCGAAAACGACTTGCCATATCATAAAATACTAAGAGTTATTTTTTGTGTATTTTTACTTGCCCCTTTAAATGAATACTAATTTTTTATTAAGAAAGTCAGAAATGGTTAGCCATACCTATAACCACAATTCAAGTGAAAACTGCTGAATATAGCTTTTAAATACCTATGAGGTTGCACCCGATCTTAATAAAATAACTTTTACTAATTCGGAATGACTAAAGAAATGATCTATGTTTGCAAAACTTTAACACCCTATGTTTAGGAAAGCAAACATGTGCATACCCATATATTTGCTATAGCAGTAATTTATTCTTATGTGTATTTAATCTAAGGAAAATACTGTTTTATTAAAACAAAACGAAACATAAACCTACCTTCTCCTCCTTTTTTGAAAAGGGCCAGCACTTTATTTTGCCGCACATTTTAACGAAACCACGGTCGCACAACTTAATACTCGAAAATAACCCACGTTTCAACGAATAGACATACTTTTCAGCCGATCCAATTATACATGAGAAATTATCGGCACCGAAAAAAAAATCCGAAAGGTAAAAAACAACGCTATCGAATTTCAACTGATAATTATTATTATTATTGGCGACGATCTTCGAGGCAAGTGCGAATTTTTAAGTAGTTAATAGTAAGGCAAGTAGCTACTTTCACTGAAGAACTAACTAGCGCGAAAACATTTTGATGAATGCCGCGCTTATATACGACCTGCCGATTTTTTTGCCTTATTGCCTATGTTGACTCTTGGCTACTGTGATGTTTTCGCTCGGCTTAGGTAATTAAACAAAAGCTTAATACCTTGATCCTGCTACTGAGATGCGACAGAGACTAAAATCATCCAGCCGAGCGAGGGGGAGAGGGAAATATAGCGCTGCCAGTGAATTAGCGGCTGGCAGAGGTAGTATTTATAGAAGATAAAATATTGTAAAATCTTGGCGTGCAAATTAACCATATTACATTACCGTTATTGCAAACATTAAAAATTTCGAAACTAGTCCTTAACTATTGTTTCGAACGGTGACTAAAGTTTGATTCGGTAAATAAACTACGCTGCGCGCAGTCGACAGTATTGCTCAGATCAGTAAAGACATTAGAGACAACTTAAAGTTTAATTTGACTCATATAAATTAACTTTAAATGTTAAACCATTTTCGGTGATTCGTTATAAAGGGGTGCGAATTAATGCCGTGGACATATTTCAGGGATTGATAGTTCTCGACAAAATTTAGAAAAAAATTGCCAATATACAGGGTGTCCGGATTTGGTTGCAAAAGCCGGGTATCTCGCTTATTTTTAAAGATAGAACCTTGCGGTTTTCACGAACCAGAGCTAATTTTTTGTGAAACTCGTGAAGCCGTAAACAAAATTTTCATAGCCTTCTTCGTTTATGAGATACAGGGCGAAATAGAAAATTTTGCATTTTGGGACCCCCCTCGTATCTCGTTTATCCTTTAACTTAACGCAAAGGGAAAAATTGCTGCTTATGCAGTTTTTTACGCTGGATCCAGTGGCGTAATCATATTTTTCATTTGAGTTGTTATTTTTTAGATATGACCCAAAGTTGTGTTTTTTTAAATGGGACACCCTGTATACTTGTCCAGAAATTGATTTGTCCTTTTAAAAGCTTCTCAAAAATATATAATAGTATGGGTCTTTTTAATAAACAACAACAAAAATCCTAATTTTTATAATTATCATCCCAAATTCTGCAGTAGGCCATGCAAAACGATGCTGTTTTTTTTTTGTTTTCTTGGAAGCAAATGACATTTCCCAATTTTGTACGCGTATATAAAATATAGCGCTAGTTTTTTGTATTTATTTATTGTGTAAAAATATATTTGTATTATTATGGAAGAAAATCAAACTCTCGAACATTATGAAAAGTACGATATGTTAGCTTGTTTTATATTAAGTGGTGAAAATGTTGAAGTGGCTTCTGAGATGTATTTTAACAGGCAAATAGTTAATTTTTAGGTATGTAGAAATACTATTGGTTAATTTTTATTTAGATATCCAAAAAGGAGGCAACCTAATATATCCACTTTTTATCGGATAAAAAATAATTCACTTAATCACGGATCATTTATCAAACCTCGTACGAAAACATATAATAAAGAAAATCGGGAGGCTGAAGAAATTACGGTTTTGGCTAATGCAGAAGCTTACCCTACAAACTCTTGTAGGGCCAGTGAAAAGAGCATAGGGATTCCAAAAACTGGAGTTCAAGAAATTCTAAAAAAGCACAAATACCACCCATATAAATTTAGGCTCGTGCAGCACTGCCAGGGGATGCAGAGCGTCGGGTAGTCTTCTGTAATTGGTTTCGAGAAAGATGCGATATGGTTAGAGATATGGAAAGGAAAGTTATATGGTCAGACGAAGCACATTTCAGTAATTCTGGTATACTTAATAGGCACAATAGTAGATTCTAGTCCCAGGAAAATTAACACCAAATATTTCCCAGAAGACAGCAGGGCAGGTTTGGTCTAAATGTGTCCTGCTTCATATTAGGAACACATATAAAATTTTATATATTTGAGGGAAATCTAACAGCCAATCGCTATATAGAAATTTTAGATTTACCAATCAATGGATCGGAACAAATGGACCTATAAGATGGCCCTCTAGGTCCCCAGATTTGTCGATTTTAGATTTCTTTCTATGGGGATATCTGGAAAATAGAATTTACAAAGACCACTATGATAATGTCCAAGATTTAGGAAATGCCAGAAGAGAAAATTTTCGCTATTTACAAAATCATCCCGTTATTTTGCTTAATTCCCTAAAACGAATACGAAAATTTGGTATCATGCATAGAACAAAATGGAAATCAGTTTGAACAGTTCTTTTGATTTCCTTGGTTACTGTAGTTCTTATACGACAGTTGATTTTTGCTGAAAGGCTTGTTACATAATAATTTATTACTGTTTTGTTCTTGTGTTACATAAATCTAGGTAGGTGGTACTTTTTTGGTGCGAAATTATCAATACATATTTTGATAAATAGATTTATTTACGTATTTATTTTGATTTATTGTTAGGATGTAGATATTGTTAACGACTTTAAATAAAAGGCAGCATTGTTTTGCATGGCCTACTGCAAAATTTGGGATGATAATTATAAAAATTAGGATTTTTGTTGTTGTTTATTAAAATAGACCCATACTATTATATATTTTTGAGAAGCTTTTAAAAGGACAAATCAATTTCTGGACAAATATACAGGGTGTCCCATTTACAACTTTGGGTCATATCTAAAAAATAACAACTCAAATGAAAAATATGACTATGACACTGGATCCAGCGTAAAAAACTGCATAAGCAGCAATTTTTCCCTTTGCGTTAAGTTAAAGGATAACCGAGATACGAGGGGGGTCCCAAAATGCAAAATTTTCTATTTCGCCCTGTATCTCATAAACGAAGAAGGCTATGAAAATTTTGTTTACGGCTTCATGAGTTTCACAAAAAATTAGCTCTGGTTCGTGAAAACCGCAAGGTTCTATCTTTAAAAATAAGCGAGATACCCTGCTTTTGCAACCAAATCCGGAGACCCTGTACAGAATCCTGCAACTCAGCTCCCGTCTTCTATTGTACAGGGTCTTCCATTGAGGAGGAAAAACGGTATTTTTTTTACTTCCAACGTATTTCTCAAGAAATTCAAAATAGCCAATCGACGTATTTTAGCTTAGAGAATTCGAAAATCGTAACAAAAAAAAACAACTGAATGAGAAACAAAAGTCTTAAACCACGGATGTTGAGTTTTTTTAAAGGTACACCCTATATATTATTACATTTTCGGATTCTATGGTCAATTCTAAGTGTTTTTTAATAAGAGTACTATATGTCTATCTTCAACTGTTTTTGATTTATTGTTATTCGAAAATTGACATTTTTGCTTCTTTGAGCCGTCATAGCACCTGAACGGTTGGACCTAGAGCAAAACAACTTTCACATTCCGACCTTAGTTTTTGATAAGCTATCTTATGATGCCAGTAAAAAAAACGGTGATCCCTGCATTACCTGCATTTCGAATGAATATATTCAACCAAAGGTAGCAAAATAATTTCCGTTTTTTTGTTTGACTGGCATCATTAAATAACTTATCAAAAACTAATATAGGAATGCGAAAGTTATTTTGCTCTAGGTCCAACCGTTTAGGTGCTATGATGGCTCAAAAAAGCAAAAATGTCAATTTTCAAACACAGTTGAAGATCGACATATAGGACCCTTATTAAGAAACAATTAGAATTGACCATAGAATCCAAAAATGTAATAATAAGTCTTTTGTTTCTCAATCAATTGTTTTTTTCTTACGATTTTTCGAATTCTCCGAGCTAAAGTACATCGATTGGCTATTTTGAATTTCTTGAGAAATACGGGGGAAGTCAAAAAAAATCCTCAATAGAAGACCCTGTACCTAAACCATTTATTTTAGAAAAATTATTTAAACGCCACTGTATACTGTCGATTAGAAAGCAAATTTTAAAAATATCTCTGATTATACAGGGTGCTCCAAAAAATAGTGGCGCCTAAAAGTCGCATTTTTTTAAATGGAATCCCCTGTATTTTTTTACATTTTTGAAACCCCTTTTGCCTAGCCTATACATTCCTAGAATATCATTAATTTGTTTAAAATAGTTTGAAGGAAAAAAAATAAAAACATTTTTTATGACCTACATTTAAAATTAAAATTAAAATTAAAATTAAAATTAAAAAAAAAATTAAAAACTAAGGTAATCCAGTAGCTTACTGTAAAAGGTTTATAGTTATTGTCCTATGAGTATTATAATTTTAGAAGAAGTAATTTGTCCATAATATTTCTAAGAGACTTGGTTTAACAATTGCAGAAAAGAAAAACAATGTCTCGGTCTCAGTCAAGTGGTTTAATACAGTGAAAAGAATGCTATGACTGTACGTGTTTTGCTAAACAAACAGGCATCATCAGATCTAAAATGCATTAAGAACTTAATAGTAATGTATTTAATAACTTAAGCATTAAAAAGCCTACCTTAAAACAACAAAAACCTGTAACATATATGAAAATGTAGTTGTATGTGCCAGTTTCATATATTTTACATGTTTTTGTTATTTTAAGGTAGGCATTTTAATGCTTAATTTATTAAATACATTAGTATTAGGTTCTTAATGCATTTTAGATTTGATGATGCCTGTTTGTTTAGCGAAGCACGTGTAATCATAGCATTTATTTTTACTGTATTAAACCACTTGACTAAGATCGAGACATTATTTTTCTTTTCTGCAATTATAACTTTAGTTTATACGGGGTTTGTAAAATTTCATGTCAAACATTGCAAAAATTAAACATTATTTTTCTCAATTTTTATCCTAAAGGTTTTTGAGATATTTTATACTTTGTTTTTCAGTGTGATAATTGAGTTCCCGCTTTTCATTTATAACGGATTTTCACTATTAATATTCATAAATGAAGAAATCAAAAAAAAAACGTTTAATGAAAAGAAATAAATTAAATATATTATTTTTTATTAATAGTTGGCATTACCAACAAACACAGATAAACTAAAATAAATTTTCAATGACAATACTACATAAAAACCTGGTAAAGCGAAATAAATGAAGAAAACCCAGAAATTATCTTAAGTCCACAGGAATAAAATACGATTAAAAATCTAAAATAGAGGTGAAAAATGCTTTATTTTCCTGGTCAATGAATTCTAGCACTGCGCGAAGGTCCTTTTTCGTGTTTACGTATATTTGCTCTACACAGGATACGGCTGAGAGCTCTGCCGACTTTAAATTTTGAACGTCAGACCTTTTTTAAATACACGATACTTCTCCCACCCTGTAAGGTCACTGCATTTTTTCTGTATAATATACACGTACCCATGATGCTTGAGTAATGCCAAGTTTAGATGTATCAATGCATTTTGATGATATTTTATCACAATCAAAGAAGGTAGATTCTCCCATATCTAACAGTCTGTATGGTCTGGAAGATCTAGCAGCTGCGATGACCGTTTTCACGTCGTTTACTGTCTGAAGCTTGGAACGTTTTGCTCGTTTCTCGATTAGGGCAAAATCTGTAGGTGAGGACGAAAAACTATGGCCGGAAACTAAAAATTTATGATCGATGTATCAAAATGTCCATTAGCTATTAAAAACATGTATTAGAAAATGAGCATTCGGTTTTCAGTTGCCCTGTGCCGTTGTCGCTCTATATACATAGTTTTCGCTTGTAAGTTGAAAGCTGACCGGTACTCAAGGCCTGTAGAAGACATTGCGCCATTTGGCAACTAAATGACGACCCGACTGTCCTTCATGCCAAATGTATATTATTCCATCAGACGTATGTTGCACGTGTATCCCAAAATTGTAACATGACAACTGGCGGCTGTAATACATACTACTATGTGTCAATTTTGTAAATCCATGGTATCGCTACCTTGAAGATCTGGAGATCTAGGGGGCCATGGCTGAGCTCCCCTTCGCCCTATCCAACAGTTGTTAAAATTTTGATTTAGGAACTCTCTCACCTGTATGCTGAAATGTGCTCGAGCATAACCGTGCACCAACCACATTTAGTTTCTAAGAAGAATTATTACATGTTCTAGCAATTGTCCTATCAAAAAATCTCCAATAATGCCGGCCCAAACATTTACTGAAAATTGCTGCCGGAAATTACTTTCGCGTATCAAATGCGGATTCTCTTCTGCCCAAAAATTAATGACATTCCTAGAAAAACTTGCGTCCTAGCATTTGTAGGAACCAATGGCAAAAATTTAAACATAGACGAAAATTACGTAGGAACAGAGCTTGGTAGCATTTTCTACTGCATCCTCGACTTCAGAAGTCCTAACCGTTCTATTTGTTCCTGCTAAATGAGAGGATTTCTTGAATGATCCGTTTTCACATAACCGATTATACCTTTACAAATGTTTGTCGATTGGACACCCTTCAATTTGGATATCTCTGTTCATAGACTCTTATGGCTTCCTAACAATTGCCATTGGCAAGTACATAAACGAAATGCATTTCTGCATATTCTTGATTTGTGAATTCAAACATCATTAAACAACTTGAAACAACTACAGAAACGTCAAACAAAAAAAATTATCTGTTACAAAATGTCAGATTAAAAAATGTAACATGCAGTATACTGAGACGAACAATTTTGATATTTTATCGTAGAGGTTCCTAAAAATAATATGTGTACTAAATTTGAACTAATTATCTCAACAGAATTTACTGGAGAAAAACACAAAAAATCAGTTTCATTATTTCGCCTACATTTAATTTGCATCGACGGCAATTTTTGCAAATAAGTCGAAAACTTTGACAGATACGAGAATAATACAAAATACTAAAGAACGAAAGAAATGAACAGAGAGTTTAAATTTTATATCAGAATTCATACAGGGCGCTCCAAAAAAGTCCCGAAAGATAAACTTGTAGGTGAAAACATTAATTAACACTCTGAATTTTGACAAGCACCTAAAGCCGCAATTATAGGGTTTAGAAAGAAACTTTAAATACAAAAGTTTTAGGGTTTTTTGCCTATTATTTTTTGGATATTCCAGATTTCAAAAAATAACCCTCGTTTAGTTAGTTAGACAAATTATATTTTTTCAAATGGAATATCATATATATTATTAGCTAGAATGAAAGGTCTTTTTATACCGATTTCAAAAATATAAAAATTTGTTGATATTTGGTTCAGCCGGTTTCGAGCTATTTCGGTTTAAACATTATCGTTTCGGTAAACTAGACTTCAGCCATATTCTCGGTGATATGGGTCTATCTTGGTCATTGCTATGATGCAAAAATGCGCTGGATGGTAGTTGCTTTAACAAGTGTAGTTATGGCAACCAAATACATAATTCTCCACTTTTCTGTCATTTATGTATGTGTTTGATATTAGTTACTTAATCAATATATCTATTGATAATTTTTCACAAAAAAAGTGCTACCTGCTATTTATATAACAGAAAGAAAACACATTAATAAATAATTCAGCAAATCACCAATCAATCAGCAAAAACCAACTTTGAAAGTCGAAACATAAGCACTACAATAATCAAATAAATCAAAAGAATTGAAACTGATTTGAAAACGGGATTATTTTGTAAGTAGCGAAAACTTTCTTTTATCGCGTTTCCTAAATTCAGAATATTATCGTAGGTAATGAACTTTGTAAATGCTATTCTTTAGACATCCCCACAGAAAGAAATCCCATATCGACAAGTGTGGGAACCTAGGTGGCCATCTTATAGACCCATTGGTTCTGATCCATTGATTGGTAAAATTATTGTCCAGAAATGACCTCGCCATTTGAGAATTGTGTGTAGGAGCCCGGTCCTGTTGAAAACAAATTTCGTTTACATGGGCTCAAGGGACATCATCAAACAAATTAGATATAGTGACAGTGTGTATGGCCCGTGCTTGGATAGTCTAGATATAAGAAGAGTTCAAAAGCTTCAAAATTCTTGCATTCGTTTCATTTTTGGGATTAGGCGTGGACGAGGTGTTTCGCATAAACTTAAAGAACTTGGTTGGCTGAATATGCATGATCGTCGATTACTTCACTGTACATGTTTTATTTTCAAAATAATTAAACATAAATCACCAGAATACTTATTTGACAAATTATCATTTAGGACTGATGTTCATAATTTAAATTTACGGCGCAAAACCTTGATTACAATTCCAGCTCATAGAAAAGAAATTTTCAAAAGGTCATTTTCATATTGGTCTGCCGCACTTTCCAATAAATATAACATCAACTGCTCCTCATTACAAAGTATTTCTGTATTTAAACGGAAAATAAAGAAAACTTTGCTTGTATAATGTCTGTTTGCTCTGTATAAGATTTATTTATCACTTTTATGATTTTAATAATTCATAAAACGTAATACAGGTGACCCAGCTGGTGTCTACTTTTGTTAGTTTTAGGTCTTACTTAATTTCCTTCTCCCTCTATTTTTAGCTGTCACTTTCTCTTCCTTCTTCTTTTTTAATTTAACTTTTACTTTGCTTCTTGTCTGTGTTTATCCTTTTTCCGAATATATAATATAATTATCTATGTAAATGGTTATATATTTTTTTCTCTCAATTTTTTTGTTATATTTAGTAATGTTTAAAAGCAAGGCCTCAACAGCACCTGAATTTGTCTCAGGAAGCTGACTCTAAGGCCTTTTAATCCAAAATAATTATTCCTGTTGGTAATGTCAATGTATAATTACTTGTTATTGGATTAATAAACGTCTTATTATTATTATTTGCATTAACAAGGAGTTTGCGTTTAGGATTAACATCTCCTCTAAATATAAACAATCCGACAAACTGAACATTCAATATAAACGTTATAACCAACAATAAATTATTCTTTAATAAAATAAATTGACATGGCGATTAGATTCGGTCTAACTCTTAAACCTATTTAATCAATACGGAGGAAGATGAGTCCGTTGAACACAAAAAAACATCAAAACAATTCGCTTCAAATTTGCCCAAAAAACAAGTCTTAAAATGAATTATTATTAACTAAAAATAATATCTTCGATATTTTTAAGAAGTATAAAAACATCTCACTATTGAAATCCGATCAAAAGATTCCGATATTTTTAGGACACATAAGCAAATTTATTTAGATGTTTTTAAAAGAAATATTTGCAATTTTTTTGAAATATTTGCATATTAACATGAGAATAACTATTAAGCTATGCATTACCAAATAAAATATAAATATTACATCATATCATTTTAAAATGTACGACTTTTCACTCAATAATAAATTCCACTTGATTAAAATAAAGTGAATTAATTAGTTTTTACATCGACACACACCGCCATTTTGTTCGCACCAGTTTATCCTCATATTACACTTAATTATTCCGCAAGTCAATTGAATAGAAAAATTTGTTTACGTTTATTTTCTCGCCATTTTGTTTTGCCAACTTGAATTCCTACCACAATTTTACGAGTTTATCTCTATCATCTCTTTAGCCCACTTAATGCTTCTACAAAATTTGAAATTACCCTAATACGTAGTTTTTTTCAGGCTGTTTTTTAAAAAATATTTCATTAGGCCGCCATTTTGTTTTACTATTTTCGATTATACCAAAATGATAATAGTTCATTCCAATGTAACACTTAATTTTTGTGCAAAATTTAATGTAAATTGGATAATTAGTTTTTTAGTAATATTTTTTTTAACGTTTCACTAGGCCGCCATCTTGTTCAGCTATATCAGATTTTTACCAAAATATTACCAGGTCATCCTCATATGACCCTTAATCTTTGACCAAAATTTGAAGTCAATCGAGTAAATAGTTTTTAAGCTATGTCGCGAACTGATAGACCGACAAACAGACAAACAGACCGACGGAATTGATAAAACATATATTTTTGGGCATCTAGGTACGCTAAAACGTGAAGATATCTAAAAATCTTGGAGGGTGATTTTTTTCACGATTACAATACTTCCCTTTGCGAGGGAAGTAAAAACAGAAATCGAAACTTACATATATGTAATAATTATTAATTATATTATATAATTATATTAGTCCCACTATGTGCTGTTCTATGAGATTCGAAAAAACAACATCTTTTGGGTTTCTCGAGGTGCATAATTTTAACATAACTTCAAGCACACAAATTGATGGATTAGTCGAAATGATTCACTTTCCTTGGCCAGCACGCTCTCCAGATATGAGTCCCCTAGATTTTTTTCTCTGAGGGTATTTAAAACAAATAGTATGCAGTATTAAACCCCAGGATCTGCAAGATTTGCAGAACAAAATAACACACGCTTGCCAAACAGTAACTCCACAAATGATAGAGCTGCTTGCACTAGGAAATTTATATAACTAATTTACGAAAATGGAAATAAATTTGAGCACGTTTTGAAAAACTCCAAAGCTGAACAAGAATAAAGAGGTATTAGAGTACACATGTATATATTTTTGGAAAGCCCACATTAGTCCTAATAAATATAGAATAATATACAGGGTGCCCCATTTAAAAAATAAAGTAGGGTCCGATAACATTTTGACCTGACCCCGTATACTTATTCTAAGAGAGGCACTGAATTCTACCGAAAAAGTCATATAAGGAACAGTTTTCGCTTTTTTGGTAAGTTATACAGAAAATGCAACATTTTGAAAAAAGCCCTGTATCTCAGAAACCAAAAAAAAACTATGAAAATTCTGGTTGGCGTCATCTTTAGTTTCACAAAAAAGTAGCACACTGTCGCGAAAACTGCAACCTTCCATCTTTAAAAATCAGGGAGATACGCCGCAAAAGTGCCAAAAAATGGGATTCCCTATACAGGGTGGTCCAATAATTGGGGACGTCGGCTGTAGCGGGAACCGTTAATGACAGAACTTAAGGAAAACATATTTAAGTAAATCGAGCAAGAGAAATCGCTGTAAATTATTTTCAAGTTCGAAAGTTGGCCGCTAGGGGGCGTAACAGCAACATAAAAGTGTAAATGCCAGTTTTTTCTCAAATTTCTATAAATGAGATATGTTGAAAATATAAGCATTGCATTCTCCAACCAATTACGCACTTTTTTTGCTTCAGACCATTTTTGTCTATTCTCAGAAATAAAGTGGTGGGAGAAAGTCATATATATTTATATATCACTGTTTTGGATGAACCGGTGTCAAAAAAAGTGCTTTTTGTGCTTTACTCGTGGAGCCATAACCTGATTTTTTGAATATTTGGTAGTTATGTTGGCTTGGTTAGTTGATGATGGCCTCTCCCTTTTTGTTGTAGAGAAGAAAAAGTGACAATGACAAAACGAAAAAAAAACAAGACCCCAATGGAAACTTTGGTAATCTTGAACAACTGTAAAAAACAAAACTTAACAAAGGAACAAAACAAAAAATACTAAAACTCAGCTTAATAATCACATAAGCTTCGCAATAAAATAACTAAAGCCAGGGCAAGACAGGGCAGGACTCGGTTTGGACAAAAAGATTAAACCGAGTAAATTAGCATTTACACTTTTGTGTTGCTCTTAAGCTCTCTAGCGGCCAACTTTCGAACTTGAAAATAACTTACAGCGATTTCTCTTGGCCGAGTTACCTATAAATATTTTTTTCCTTAAGTTCTGTCATTAACAGTTTCCGAGCTACAGCCGACGTCCTCTATTATTGGACCACCCTGTACATATATAAAACCTCGTCGGTCAAAAATTTGCAATAAGTTGAATAAGTACACTAAAATGTTTTTTTTGTAATACAAATTTTAAAATGATACCACCTACTAAAGTGAGAGACACGAAAGAAAACCGGGCGGAGTCAATCGGTTTAGGAAGGTCGGCCAAGAAATCAATTTAAATCAGTATGTCCCGTCGTTCTTTAAATAATATGGCACTCCTTTTTGACTATACGCACTTCAGATAATTAAAAAATGTAACTATGCTTAATGAACCTTTATCTATATTTGTCTGTTTTGTTTCGTGTACCGCACTTCTATATCTCTTTTGAATTTTCTTGATCGATTTACCTATATATATATATATTTTCTTGAGCTCTGTTATTAACGGTTCCCGGGCTACTGCCTACGTCCACTATTATTGGACCACCCAGTATAGTGATACACGATTTACAAGTCCAGATTTTACAAGGGCAGCCAGCATCAGATCCATTGAACGAGATTTATCAACATTTTAATTTACGCAGTTCGACTTTGGGCTACTCGGGTATGCCAAAAGTGGCCGTCTGTCTCCGTTTGTCATATTACTTTATACAGGGGCCGTCGTTGTGAAGTACCATACAGGGCGTTTCCTAACTGCGTGCTGATGTTAAAGGGGGTGTTTTTATGTCCTAAAAGTCTTAACTTATGAGATACAGGATGGTAAAGTTTAAAAAGAAAACATTTTTTTTTATCCCAATTCTGATGCTATTTTAGATAACTGCATGAAATTTGATACACGTCTTCTATGCATTAAGGAGCATACGGATTTACCCAGGTTAATTACATATGCACGCCACTGGTAGAAATTTCAAAAATTAATTGTTAATAAAAAATGCCCTTTTATGCATAAAAGACGGTATCAAATTTCACACAGTTATTTATCTATAATAGCATCAGAATTAGGATTTAAAAAAAATGTTTTTTTGAAACACTGTATCTCCAAAGTTAAGACATTTAGTTTCATATTAAACTTTTTTCTTAAAAAGGTCCAAGAATCACCCCCCTTTAACATTAGCACGCAATTAGGAAATGCCCTGTATAGTACTTCACAATGACGACCCCTGTACAAAGTAATATGACAGACGGAGACAAGCGCTCAATTTTGGCATACCGAATAGCCCAAAGTCGAACTGCATAAGTTAAAATTTTGATAAATCTTGTTCACTGGAATCAGTGCTGGCTCCCCTACTATAACTACATTGATGTGTTAATTTTGGAAAAATATGAGTTCTGTAGTTTTTCAAATATTAATTGCAATATTAGATATTTTTTGACACCCGGTATTGAACAGAAAATTCATTATTTTGAAGCAGTTTATTGACAGCTACTTCATGAACAATTTTACAAAATATATAAAAAAAAAACTAAGCCATTTTTGAGGTTGACGGCTGTGATTCTAATGGTTCGATTCTCTCTAAATCGTTGTCTTCCTCTGAAAATAATGAGGTTTTGTCGTCACTACTTGAAGATCCCAGTGTGACAACTAAGTCGTCAATAACCGTTTCAATTTTGCCATCTACTTCCCAGTATTTATCTTCAATAGAACGAACATGTTTAACATACGATTTCCAACTTTCAGCCGATATTGAGACAATCGCTTCTAATGTTATTTTATTTAAATCTTTAATTGAAAGTTCACCGGTGTTGCGCTCTCGAATATATTTCTTTACTTCTGCCCATGAAAGTTCAATAGGGTTGAGGTCGCACATGTATGGAGGCAGCCTTAAAGGTGTATGACCGAGGTTACGTAAAAGACCGTTAATTTTATACTTTTTTCTCTAGGCTTGTTGGCTGATATTACTTCATATAATTGATATTTTCTCCGTGTTGGATCACATACAAGATTGTTTGATTTAAGCCACGATATTATATGAGCTCTTGTAGAGTATTTAGTTGGCACTTTATCTTCTACGTGAGAATAATAAGACGCTTTATCCATTACCATGACTGATTTGGGAGGAATGTTAGGTAGAAACTTCTCGAGCAATCATTTTTCAAAATTATCTCTATTTCTCTGTCCATGATAGTCACCAGTTGTTAGTCCCGAGCGAAAAACTAAAGCAGCACCCGGAACAAATCCAGCTTCGGAGCCAGCATGAACTATAATAAAGCGACTACTAGAGCGGATTCCCTGAACAACACCTGTAACACTTTCACTTTGCCAGCATTTGTTCACTGTCATATCATTATCTACCCAGGTTTCTTCTAGATACACAATATTGCGTCCTTCTTGCCTATATTGCCTTACAGTTGATAGATATTTCACCCGCCAGTGAAAAATATTTGGTCTCTCAATGAGCAATTTTCGTTTATTTTGGCACTTGCGCCAAACAAAACCATTTGATCGTAAAAACCGATTTACGGTTTTATACCCGTACGGAAAATCTATTTTGTTCTTTACAGCAATTTGCAGGTCGGAACCTTCTTCAAGTTTATATAAAAATCCTCTATTGTTCGTCGAATTACTTGAAAATCACCATCGTCAATTTTATCTTTGTATGATAATCGGGGTCTTTTTTAACCAGGAGATTTTAAAGGTAAAGTAGAACATGAGCGATCATTATGTTCACTTTGAATTTTTCTTACACTACTTTCCAGTGTAAAATGTAGCGCGTTCTGTTCGATTTTGAATTGGAATAGTCAAACTACTATTTTCAGCTTCTCTAGTACAGGCCTCTATAACGCTCGCAATAACTTCACGTGCACCGCTTCGAATTGTTTTTCCTCTTTTGCTCGCCATCGTTACTTCGAAATAATAATTCAAATTCAACGCAACGCATTTCTATAGAAATGAAAACAAATGTTCGAAATGTATAGGCGCCACTGGAAATAGCTAGAACCTTCTAGCGGCAAGTGCATGGAGACTCTAGGCACATCCCGATTACAAGTGGACCAGTGCGAAATTTACTACATCCTCGAATAATTTTCCGTACCGCTTACCTGGTGCACTTTATAGGTGAAACGGCAAACTATTGCAATAAATAAAATAATATAAAATTTATTTGGGTGTCCCGCACTTTACTTTTACCCTGTATAATTGTGAACGTAACTGATCTAAGAATTAAAACAATATGTGCGTAAATCTGGTACATTCTGACGTCAATTCAACAATTCTTTATCTGTAAAAAAGATTCTATTCAAGCTATTCGTTGATCTAAATGACTGTTGACGTAAAACATGAGTAAGAACCGCGAGATTTTGCTAATTACATTTAAATTATTAAAATTCTCACAAAGTCCTGAATATTGACTGCTTTTAGGAATATACATGTTTGTAGAATATAATAAAATATACATTTTCCTCATAATTCACCCCATAGCCCTCTTTGAAACGTCTTAAAGGGTATCCCACACATTCTTTGGATCTTCAACTCTCTAACTATACAGACTGTTATCGAAAATTACCCTTAAATTTTACCTTATGATTAATTTAATTATTGTTTTGTTTAGATTCGTGCACTAAATATGTGACATAAATAGACCTAAAAGTATAAAATACCTTTAATGATCTAAAATGGCATTCATATATCAAACAGGGTCGTTGCAAAACCATTATACAACTTTAAGGTCTATAATATTTAAAACAAGGGACGCACCTATTAATAAAAAAAAATATGCACATAATAAGTAAGCAATATTACACATATACAATATCTGGCAACGGCCATTTTTATCGTAAGCCTCTGTGCTTCAAATTTGGGACATAAAGGTAAAAAATAGTTTTGCATTAGTTGGTGGTATCTGCGATGTTGTCAGACCTACGACTTGCCAGGTATTGACACTATGTTTTGATTTTCTTACGTGACACCCTGTATTTTTGTTTTCAGATACCATGATCAATTAAAAGTATGTTTCGATGAAAAAATAATGTTTTGAACCCAGCAGGGTCCCAGGAAAAAGTAATTAAAATAACCCTTTGCACAAAACTAACAAAAAATGCAAAAAAAACACATGCTAAGGTAAAAAAAGTAGGATTTTAGTTCTACATAATTTTCCCCTTACAAAACAAATGTTACAAAATAATAAACTTCCTTTACCCAGAACATCCCTCGTTATGATTTTTTTTTCATTTGTTAGGAATAGTGAAGTCTGACCAGTTTAGTTCAGTATATAGTCACAGTAAGTATATATACCGTCTTTTCATTTCTATTTCATTTATCTTAAATTAGTACCACAATTTTACTAGTTGATCACTATAGCATAATTAGTTGTGGCACACAATTTGAAATCAGTTCATTACGTAATTTTTGAGGCTGAATTTTTAAATATTTTATTAAACCGCCATTACCGTCAAACGGGGCTACTTTGACACCACGGGGTAACTTTGACACTGCGAACATTTTTTTTTTTCAATTTTAATTTTTTTGATTTTGCTTCTTTTTAAATTTTATTCTAATATTAGATTCATTTGTTACAGGTACTAACTAATTAGAAATGGTGAGACATTACGAAAAAGTTCCGGGAACGCGGAGTTACCGCAATTATTCGAACGAAGACTTAAGAAATGCACTTGAAGCTATTGAATGAGGCATGCCTGTCCAAAGGGCGGCAATAGTTTATAAAATTCCTCGTAAAACACTTCGTAATAAGTCCCTTGGTATACACAACCAGTCGGTAGGTCATCCAAGTGTCCTTAGTAGCGGTGAACAGGAATTGATTCGTAACACTTTACCACAAGTGGCAAAGTGGGGTTTTCCATTACGAAGTGTGATATTCGTGCCGTGGTGAAGAAATTCTTGGATAAACAGGGGAAAATAGTGCGTGAATTCAAAGACAATTATCCCGGACCAGATTTTGTCGAAAACTTTATTAAGAAACACAACCTCTCCACACGAATCGCAACAAATATTAAAAAATCGCGATCGTCCGTAGATAGAAACGACATTATTCAGTTTTTTGACAACATAAAAGAAGCATTAGGTGATGTTGATAATAAAAACTTATACAATTACGACGAAACTAACATCGCTGATGATTCTGGGGCGAAGAAAGTTATTGTTCTCAGAAACTTCCGTAGAGTAGAACGAGTACAAAACTATTCGCGGTCCTGTGTGAGCATAATGGTCTGTGGTAATGCAGCTGGAGAACTCCTGCCCCCTATGGTAGTGTACAAGAGCTCCAATTTATATGAAAACTGGTGTACTGAAGGACCCCCCGGCACTGTTTATGGGAACAGCCCTTCCGGATGGTTCGACATGAATCTTTTTGAGCAATGGTTTTTTAAAGTTCTTTTACCCCACATAATAGCAACCAAGGAACCAGAAACACGAGCAGTTGTAGTTGGCGATAATCTGGCTAGCCATTTTTCACCACAGGTTATAAAAGCAGGCCTAGAAAATAATATATACATGTGCCCTTTTCCAGCCAACGCCACACATTTGATGTAGCCACTAGATGTGTCTGTATTTGCACCCTTCAAGAGAAAGTGGCGCGAAATATTAAAAAAATGGCGAAAGGAGAGCAGATATTCTGGGACCTTACCCAAAGAACACTTCCCGTCCTTACTTTTACTTCTGTGGAATAAAGTTTCAGATACTGTAGAGACAAATTTAAAATCAGGATTTAGAACCACCGGACTGTACCCAATGAATGTTGATCAAGTCTTAAGGAAGATTCCTGGAGGATTGCTTGAAAACTTGGAAGAAACTGAGCGAGTTCTTGATTCATCATTGGTAGAGTTTTGCAAAGAAATGAGGGAAACAAGCGAAGACCAAAAAAAAAAAGAAAAAGGGGAAAGAAGTTTGAAGCTGAAAAACAGATGACTATCAAAGACCAAGCAATTCCCAGTGAGCAAATCGAAAATGAAGTAGGATCTCCACCCCAGACAATTCCATACAACAGCGACCAAGAGTTGCCTTGTTTCTCCGACACCCTTCCAGGGCCATCAGGAATAAGAACGAAAAAGGTCAAAGTCAAAGCCAAGAAATCCGAGAATAAACCTAAAGTGCGTCCTCCTATTAATATAAAAAAAGCAAGTTTAAGGGGTGAGAACGATTCAAATTCAAAATGTGCCTTATGCCGCATGCTTTTTAAAAACTACAGAGGAAGGGCCGAATGGATTGAATGTGTTCAATGCAAGAAGTGGATTGCGGACTTTGTAATTCAGAAAGCACTGATCCATTTTGTGTGCCCAGTTTGCGAAGACTCAGATGACGAACCGGAGGAACCATTTGCCGATGACAGCGATGAGGATAGAAACTTTAACCCTGAAACTGAGACCGAAAAGGATCGAAAATTAAAAAAGCTTAGATTTAAGTTTTAATTTTTTATGCTTATGCCAAAAGATTTTAGGTTAAGACATGTTTTCTTAGTTTTTTATGTTTAATTTTTCGTTCCTGCATGCCAAAGAATTTTTTTGTTGCTGTTTTAGACTGAAATGTTTTTTATTTTATTTTTATAGGTAATGTAAACCGTAGATTATCATGTTTTCTCGAGTTTTTTGCTTAAGTTTGAAACTAATAATAAAATATTATAATTAAAAGGTTTTATATTAATAAAGTGCCTTAAATAATCGTTTTTTAGTAAAAAAAAACTGTTTTTCTTAACAAAAAAAAACAAACAAAAAATTAGGAGTGGTTTTTAATTCTACATCCATTACCGGGGCTTCTTTGACACTGTGGTTAAAATGTATTTTATATTGAAATTAAAATGTGTGTCAAAGTAGTCCCAAACTCAGGGTAACATTGACATACACTTTTTCATTTTTTATTTTGGTTTCTATTGTGTTTAGAGCAATTTGGAGTGCATCAATCGATTCAGCAGGCTAGATTTGTTATAATCCAACTTATTTCACAAAGCTAAGTTGATAAATATCAACGTGATATTGAAAAATGTCCTAAAAACATGTCAAAGTAGCCCCGTTTGACGGTATGTTCCGCAATCTTGGAATCATACCAAAATTTTATCAGTTGATTCCTATATAATATTTGATTTTTGTGCAAAATTTGAGATTAGATAAGTAGTTCTTTAGTGATATTTTTTTAACATTTCACTAGGCCGCTATTTGGTTTTGCCAAATTGGATTTTTACCGAAATGTTACCAGGTCATCCCCATATGACCCTTAATTTTTGAGCAAAGTTTGAAGCCAATCGGGTAAGTAGATTTCTAGTTATGCCGCGAACAGACAGAAAACGGAATTGAGAAAACATGCTTGTGGGCATCTAGGGACCCTAAAACGTGAAGATTTGAAAAAATCTCGGAGGGCAATTTTTTTTTACGAATACAATAGTTCTCTTTTGCCAAGAGAAGTAAAAATACAACGACGGAATATTTACAGGTAAGCACTATCGTTTTTGCTACTACTCATTTTTTTAATTGGCCTTACTTAAATTTTTCTACACAAAAAAAAATATTTCATGCTAATGGTTTTATATTGGCATATTATGAAAATTCCTAAAATACTAACAGAACTGTTTTTGAGTTACAGGAAGAATCTAATATAATCCTGTGTTTCGAAAACGACACAAGGTGGAGCTAAGAAATGCACCGATAGTATATGGCTAATAAGGAATACCAAGGATCCTGAACATGGTCCAGTTCGCCTTTTTGAAAAGCTTGTCAGTAAACGACCGATCAGAAAGGACATTTTTAACTCCAAATCCGTTTTTCATGAAAACTCAGCAACGATATAATGTAATCCCCGTGTTGTTTCCAGTTGGACAAAAGATTCTGTTGTGAAATTGGATTTGGGCCACAAACTACATTACAAATCATTCAAACCGGCCAACAACAGAGACGTGCTTCGCCAAATCAGGGGTTAATGAAGAATAATTAATAAAAATAACAGGACATTCCATCACGCATTCAATAAAGTCATATCTAACCCTGGATAACCAACACCACTCACAAATTATAGAAAATCTTCGCAAAAGGAACATCGATGAAACGCAAAAAAGGCAACATGTTAGGTCTCAAGTCGCCCCAAAGCACAGTGTCTCGCCAAATCATATTCCTCTTAACTTGATGTCAAATATATCTAATGAAAATACTACCAATCAACATAAAAACTGTACATTTTATATTAATTGCGTTTTTGATAAAAATGTTTTAAATTAATGTATTCTTGATTTGTTTAGTAAGTCACATATTTTGTTAGTTGTATTATGTTATAGTGTAAATAAAATAATCCAACTTAGTTTAAAATTTAATTTCCACTCGTGATATTCTCTATCAAAATATCACTTGTGGAACAACATTTCCTGACAAATCATTTTGGACAACCAATTTTCTTTAAAAGCATGATTGCAATATCACCAGAAAAACTCACCAACAGATGATATACACTCATGCTTTTATAAAAAATTGGTTTTTAAAAAAATTTTCTTATATAATTGACTTTGACATAATAAACTAGTAGGACATTAACAATATAATTAATTGCATTAAATTCTGTACGAGGGAAGTTCTGGGGAAAGACGAATTTATCGATTTTTAAGTATCGTGAAAAAATCACCCCCCGAGATTTTTCATATTTTCACGTTTCAGGGTTCCTAGATGACGAAAAACATGTTTTTTCCATTACGACGGTCTGTCTGTTCGCAGCATAGCTAAAAAAAGTAGGGACTAAATTTTGATAAAAATCCAATATGGCAAAACAAAATGGCTTACACAAAACTCAGGTAGGTACTATGCAAGAATCGTAATCGTAAAATTTTGGTACGAATCCAAGACGGCGGAACAAAACGGCGCGGCGCACACTGGCGCGTCTAATGTCAAATTCCGGTCAAAAGTGATTCTAAAAAGTAAAAGCATTTTTGAGTTACTTCATATTTTTCAAAACTAGAGACTTCAGTTAGTAAAAAGTTCATAATAGTTTACCAAAAAAATAATTACATACATTTAATGTGACCCCTATCCACAATATAGTTAGTATGTCATTTATGATGGTGAAATAAATTTAAAATGATACATTTTTTTTCTAGGTTTGTCCAAAGATAAGAAAATTATTTTTTGTGCTACTTATAAATATTTGTTTTCAAAATCTTATTATTCTTGTTTCTGGTATATGTATAAGAACATTCCTGTAGTCTTTATAAAATGTTATTTTTTCGATTTGATTAAGCGGATTTGTTATGTATATTTTCGTAATATTGGAAGAAAAAAAACATACGAGCTAAATGGTGCTAAGTCTTGTTTCAGTGAAAATTATGTTCCCTGATATGTCCACTTGTCAGCAAAAACAAAGTTGGCTGCCTTTATTCGCCTATTCGTTTGTTTTGTTGATTTGACAGATAGTCTGTTTATTAGTTAATGTCCATATCAACCCGTTCATAACAAGTTAAAAATTCGGTATTTTTGAGTTGTAGCGTTGTTTTGAGTTGTAGTGTTGAGTATTTTGTTGTCTTTGGTTTAAGTAATAATTAATTTCAAAAAATGGTTGATGTGAGTAGAAGATATCTTGCCGATAGGTACTTGGAGTGTGTGGGATATGAGGAACTTTTTTTTTCACGCTTAAAAACAGAACATAACTGTACCCCTGATGGTTTTGAAATGATAAAAAGAAACCTGCAGAAAATCTTCTTACCTCAATTACGGCAGAAATGGAAGGCAGCCCAAAGAACTAAGGCAGTGTTTTATAAAAAAAATGTGTCTTGGCTTGATAAAGACTTTCTTATTGACAGCAAGTATCTCTCTGATCTTCCTAAGCAAGGAAGACCATCAAAAACTTTCGAAAACAGCTCGGATAGAAGCAAACGAAGAAAACTAGCCCAGATTAAAAAGAACACTGATGATATGAGTATCGCCGAAATTAAATGTATTTTCTTAAAAAAATTGGTTGCAGAGGGCAGGAAGAAAGAGGCGAATGCCATTGATGAAATTTTATCCAAAGGTATTGGTATTTATAAAAAAACGAATTTTTGTGATAGCTTCTCTAAACATGAGGCTTTAGCATTAATCGTAGATTTGAGACTATCAAGATATTAGTACAACTGTCTAAGAACAAAGTACAAAGAAAAAAATGCGCTTATTTTTCCAAGCTATTATCAAATTTCTAGTGCTAAAGCGGAGTGTTATCCATTGAATGCTGTTATTACTGAAAGAGGAGCTTCATTGGCTTTACAAAATATTATGAATCACACAACGGCAAGAATTTTTTTGATAGTGAAAGTTAGAAATAAAGCAATAGAAAGTGGTTCGCGATTTTTTACGTTATATTCTATATGGGGATGTGATGGATCTTCAGGAAATAGCAACTACAAACAGAATTTCGTTGATTTAGCAATTTCTGATGTAAGCGTTTTTGTTGTATTTTTGGCTCCTCTTCAGTTAGTATCTACAGAAAATAACGTTGTTGTGTGGAAGAATCCTCACCCGTCATCTCCAAATTATTGCAAGCCAATCTTTTTTGAGTTTACAAAAGAAACACCAGAAAATACTAAACTAATTGCCAGTAAGTACACAAATGAAATTTAAAATTTAAATAATACGATCATTTCTTCAACTACTGATATACAACTCCATATTTCTCATAATTTAATAACCTTCAGAAATGAACAACCTTAGTGAAGTTGTTAGAAGACCTGTGGATGAAAGTGCTTACCAATATGGTTTATCGAATTTGCACGCTCAAATTCGCTTCATGGAATGTATTTTACACATTGCGTATAGATTGCCCTTCAAGAAATGGAGTGCTCGTAGCTCAGAAGAAAAGGAGCTCATGAAAAATACCAAAAAGCGAATCCAAACAGACCTTAAAGCAAAACTTCGCATCATAGTTGACTTACCTCGGCAAGGGGTTGGCAGCTCAAACGACGGCAACACTGCCAGAAGATTTTTTAGAAATATCGACGTTGTTTCGGATGTAACTGGAGTCAGTCGGGAATTGCTTCACAAAATGTCACTCATTTTGCAAGTTTTGCTTAGCGAACATCCTGTTGATAGAAAATTTAGAAAATTTTGTTATGAAACTGCTCAAATTTATGTCGATTTATACGATTGGTATTATATGCCTCCATCTATACAGAAAATTTTAATTCACGGAGCTGCCATTATTCAGTCTGCTTGTTTACCAATCGGCCAGCTTAGTGAAGAAGCTGCAGAAGCGAGAAATAAATACTTCAAAATATTTAGAAAGGACAGAAGTAGAAAATGTTCAAGAACTGCAACCAATGAAGATGTTTTGCACTCTCTTCTTATTTCGTCTGCTCCGTATTTGGCAACTTTGCGCCACAAATTCAAACAAATTAAACATATGCAGTTAGATCAAGAGGCCAAAGAACTTTTAATTGTATAAATATTATCCTGTAGTGTTGAAAAGGTAAGCAATATACTTTTTTTCTGCATAACTGAATTTCGGTTTTAAACTATTGATACAAAAACGATCTATGCACTTCTACAAGTCCCAAGCAAATGTCTAATTTCACATCGCTTATCACCACACCACTCTGGACAATACTATCTACATTTTGAAGCAATCATTAATTGAAATAATTATGTCAATTTATTAAGTTTTTGGAAGAAGAAATATCTAATTATGGTTTTGTTTTTTAGATATCAGCTAAGAGCTAAAAAGCACTTTTGTACCTTAAGTAATGAAGAAGAAATTGCTTCAAGAAAAACCTTCATTTTCAATTATTATTAAAAATTTAAAATTAAATCTGAAATTGACGCCGATATATTTTTTCCTAAAAATCGACTCCTCTTCACCTCCTAACACTGCACGCCAATGACAAATAAAAATTTTTACTGTGAAAAATGTTATTTTCCCAACATACAATCACCACCCAAATTTCAACGAAATCACATTATTAATAACTGAGATATTGAATTGTATTCATCTTAAGTGGGACACACTCTGTATATAAAGAGTCAAAACATCATTAAAATTGTATTTTTACTCAATATACTTGAAAATAATTCAATTCCAACCCCAAGATAAAATAATATACAATTTTCCTCTTTTTGGCCGCAAGTCCCTATCCCTCGTTCCACTGTGGCGGCGCGGCGGCTTAATAAAATATTTAAAAATTCAGCCTGAAAAACTACTCAAATTGTGTGCCATAATTCACTATAGTATAGAGATGAACGTAAAAGTGTCGTACTAAATCAAGATGGCGGAACAAAATGACCATGGCCAGACATTTTGTAAATCTGGAAAAATCACCCTCTCAGGTTTTACATATATTGGCGTTCTGGCGTCCCTAGATGCCAAAAATATGTTTTACAGTCGGTCGGTCCGTCTGTCGGTTTGTCTGTCAGTTCGCGGCATAGCTTAAAAACTACTCATCATATTGACTCCAAATTTTATACAAAAAATTAAGGCTCATATGGGGATGACCTGATAATATTTTGGTTAAAATCCAATATGCCGGAACAAGATGGCGGTCTAGTGAAACGTTTAAGAAATTATTACTATTAATTATCCGATTTATCTCAAATTTTGTACAAAAATCAACTATTATGTAGGAATCAACTGGAAAAATTTTGGTATGATTCCAAGATGGCGGAACATAATGGCGGTTTAATAAAATATTTAAAAATTCAGCCTGAAAAATTACGTAATGAACTGATTTCAAATTGTGTGCCATAACTAATTGTAGTATAGAGATGAATTAGTAAAACGCTGGCATTAATTAAAGATCGCCGAACAAAATGGCGGCAAAATAAAATTTTTGCGTTTTAGCGTCCCTAGATGCTAAAAAATGTTTGATTTATTTATTCCGTATGTCCGTCTGTCAGTTTGCGGCATAGCTTAAAAACTACTCCTCATCATATTGACTTAAAATTTTAGCAAAAAAATCAAGTGTTAAATAAGAATGGATTGGTAACATTTTGGTATGAATATAAGACAGCAAAACAAAATGCCTAATAAAATATTTAAAAGATCAGTCTGAATAAAAAAATACTTATTAGATTAATTTCAAATTTTGTGCAAATTGAATTAATTTTAAAATATGCCCAAAATCAAGTGTGGCATAGATAGAAACTGGTAAAAATAAACGATTTATCAACAACAAACTTTTTAAGTTTCTTTTTCTTTTATTACGTGTAATCATATCCTCCGCATAAAATCCGGAAGATGAATTAGATAGACCTATGATATTTTCATATGAAAAAAAAAGAGGATAAACATATAAATACCAGCAGTTGCAAAAGTCTTTGAGCGATGTCACTTCAAAGTCAGATCGACAAGTCAGTGACAAAATGAGTAATAGAACACATTTTTCGGGTTTTTTGCATCCACAAGGGAAAAAAATGGTATTAAATCTAATAAAATATTACGAAAATGAAAATTCACCGGCCGATATCCAGGAGACAGTAGCAAAGGCTCTGATAATCGGTATAAGGACTGTGCAGAAAATTGTGCATGAAAAAAAGCATAATTTACTATCGAAGAAGATTAAGAAATGTACACGAAAAAAGCCAATTTACGATTTATACACATCCAAAACTAATATAACCCTTCAAGTTTTAAAAGAAGCTTTAAAAAATCGAGGCATATTGGAAAACGTTATCAAAATTAATAAAAATGGGTTTTCGATATAAAAAGGACTGTAATCGAAGATGTTTATGCGAGTTGCCACATATAGCAAGTCAGCGTATCCAGTTTTTAAAGAAATACACGGAAAATGTTAATTCAAAATTTAGAAAAGTGGTATTTAGTCGAGACTTGGATATTTTCTAATGGAAGTGGTTCGAAATCTTGGCAGGACGAGTCTGTAAAAAGTGTCAAGAGAAAAAAACGGATGTGGGACGGGAAAACGGTTCATCATTTTGCACGCAGGTTCTTCAACAGGATTTCTCCCAGATGCAAGTTTACTGTTTTCTTCAACATCCAAAAGTATGGACTACCATGATAATATGAGCTGTGAACTGTTTGAAAAGTGGTTAAAAAAGCAACTGATTCCAAATTTAGATGCTCCATCTTTAATCATTCTGGACAATGTATCTTATCATTCAAGAATCTTAAATAAACAACCTACTTCATCCTGGAAGAAAAGTGATATTTATGGCTAATAAAACAAAAACAAAATCCTTTACCCAATATTCGGAAACTAGAACTTCTTTTAATGGCAAAGTCTATTAAAAAACCAACAATATATGCCGTACATGAAATATTACGGGAAAAGGAACATGAGGTTTTACGACCGCCGCCATACCATTGCCAGTTTAACGCAATATAATTAATATGGGCTGGGGCAAAATCATATTACGAAAAACACGTGAACAATGGTCTTACATCAGATGAAGTGCAAATTGTTTGGCAAGATTCATTAAATTATATTACGCCGGAGCACTAGAAGAAATCTGTGGAACATACGGAGAAATTAATATGGGATTGGTGGAATCGAGAACGAGTTCTAGATGTCGAAATAGCACCAATGATCATTGCGCCATTTGAGGACGACTCAGAAGACGAGGACTTTTTAAGTGATGATGATATTTTTTAGTCTATAATATTAAAAAGTTTCTGAAGGATTATATTAGTCTTTGACGTGTATAAATCATAAATTGCATTATGACTATCCATTTTTGCATTGTAACTTAAGAGTCTTTTGCCTTTGGATTTTTTCGTGTACATTTCTTAATCTTCTTCGGAAGTAATTCATTTTTTTTTCAAGCACAAGTTTCTGTACATTCTTTATACCGATTCTCAGAGCTTTTGCCACTGGCTCCTGGATATTTACCATGAATTTTTTTTACTTTTTTTGTACATTTGTAATTTTATAGGCAATAAATAAATAATTATAGAATAAATAAATAAATTTTTTTATTAATTGTAAAGACAAAATTTGATATATAAAAATAAGTAAAATTTTTTTATTAATTATAAGACAAAATATATATATATATATATGTATATATATATATATATATATATATATATATATATATATATATATATATATATAGCCTGTATTTTTCGCATGCATGGCCCTTAATTTTAGACTGAAATATGAAGTAGTTTTTTAGCTATGCCGTGAACAGACAGACTGACGGACAGACATACCTATAGGCCGACGGAATTGAGAAAACATGTTTTTCGGCATCTAGGGACCCTTAAACGTAAAGATCTGAAAAAATCTCACGAGGGAAGAAATAACTAATTATCTTGTGTTTTTAACAAAGGTGTATAATATTTGTTATCACAATACAAAAAAAAACAAGTTTTCTTTGCTCAGGGGTGGCCCACATTTGAATAAATGACACTGTATAAGTGGTTAGATTTTTAGATCAAGCGGGGCTCGTAATTTCTGGTGATTGATATAAAATTTCACTTTCATTAAATAGCTTTATAAACAGAACATATCCTGATTGTTCCACTGATTCGAACCGTCTTCCGACTTTATTAAGGTGTTTACCATTTTGTGTATTTTCGTTTTTGCCAACCAAAAAATTTTAACCAAATACATATTTAGCGAATTTTCTTATTTAGTCCCTGGGCATTTAATATATAAAATAATATTCAGTGGCTGTCTTAATAATATTGCGTAATATAATAAAAAAAAAAAATTTTCTTTCTCCCTGTATATTTGTAAGTAGCCCATGGAGATTTAATAGCTCGATAAAAGAATCACACAACATTTTGCTATTCACTGTGTTTTCTGATTTGATTCGTAATGTTGGTGACCTTTGGACCCGCACGATAAGACCGCACTCGACTATAGCTTTGATTCCAACGTAAAATAAAATATGCAGCTATTTTGATAAACGAGCTACGCTGCCCCTATTGAGCCGGCCGGAGTATACGGCCGACGCAAAATTGCGGCCCATCATCAATTAATTGTGGCACAATTTTCTCAATGAGATAATGAATCGCCGCCACATCGTCATCGTGGGAGCCGTGGAGTAGCGTGTCAGGGAACGTTTTTGATTGGCCATTTTCGTAAGCCTATAAAGTGGTTAATCGGCCTAAGAAATGTCGAAGACAATATACAGGGCGTCCGGAAATGCCGTTCCAATATTTAGGGAAGGCTATTCTATACATGGAAATATTTAAAAAAGTTGCTATGAACAAAGGCCCGCAAACATTACGATTTCAAGATTTTAGAGAGTGTTAAAATATTAAATATTTTTTTTTGATGTGCCTCGTACATTGCTAGATATATTTTATTCAAATTTGGCACCCGTTAAACCGTAAATAATATCTATAAAGTGGATTTTTTTCTGTGTTATTGCTCATCGCCCCAAAACATTTGCACTAAGATCATTGACCAAGACAGACTTTTCAACCTGACAGTCCAGGAAATGCAAATATCTTCTCAAATGTTTCTAAGGACAGTAAAAATGGATATAGATCAAAAAGTGGAATACATTTCACCGTTCTTGCCCTATATGGTGAAGTTCTAACATGGTGGTCAAACGAAAAAGGAAACAAAATGAAATTTAAAAGTAAGATAGTTACTTAAACACTTTTAATTATGACAGCAACTCTGCGACTCACTAAATAACAATTATTGTTAAGTGATTTTTTATTAGACAAAATTTCATGAACGGTACACAGAGGCTTTGAATTCTGTTCTGATGTTTTGATTATAGTTCCTGGTTCTGCTGCAGAGAGGGTAGAAATCATTGTTCATTTTTTTGGAAAAACCAATGTGTAAACAAGACAACTGAAGTGTTCACTGTGTGTATGTAGAAACACGAAGATAAAAATTTGATTAGTGTGCTTTGAAATAATAAAGTCACGTAGTTACAACATAAATAAACAAGTTATCAGTGTCATTAATTTCGTGATGTTTTGTCTTCCCAGGAAACTTCTAATGTCATTCGGACGAAAAATTGTGTGTTTCAGACGGCCGAAAAGCAGATACAATGCTTTGCAGTATTGGATTGGAAATTTATATCCGTGAGTGGCCAAAACTGTTGCAAATTTTGCGAAAAACACAAAGATAATATTGACTTAGTAGTTTTTGAAATAGTATCGAATATTCATCAACAAACGAATAGTTGAAGATTTTTTAAACTTCTTAAACCAATTTCTATGTTACAGGACATGGTTCAGCAAAAAGGTGCCTCTTTGTCTAATGCACTCGAGGCATGGAAAAAAACTTATGCCTGTTTTTGATAATGCCGATAATGAGCACACAAATTTACATCAATATCAGTTCTTCAAAACAAGATATAATAAAGTTCAAACACCTTTTCACTTTTTGGCATAATTACTGGATCCTGTCAGAAATAAAAATAAATATCCTCTCTCCAGCGAAGAAAAAAGCTGCTTTGGATATTGCTGGTAAACATTTCCCAAACACAGGATTATTACCATTAATAATCAAGTTAGAAACCAGATCAGATCACATCCCGTTTCGAAAACCATGATTTTTAACGAATTATTAAAAAATGTGAGCGCACTTTTGGAGATCTCACAAAGCCATTTCAGAAATCAATAAGGTTCTACACATAATTGTTCCCATTATACGGACCTGTGTATCTTCTTCCGTTGTGTTTCTACAAATGGATTTGTTCATTCTGATATTAGAAATAGACTTGGCAATGAAAAAGTCTCTAAATTAGTATTTCTCTGTAAAAAATTCAATACTTATTGTTCTGTTTAAAAACATACTTATTTTTGTATTTAATATTATGTAATTTACCTTTTTTGAACTTTTGTAATTTTTCAGTTAGTTTTAAATGTTAAACATATAAGAGTTTATTAAAAAGGTGCTATATTTATGTTTGGTTTTGTTGAAAGCATTTTCAAAATGTTATTTTCGTTATTAGACATCTAATCAATAAAAAGGGCAGTTTTTGTCGGAGAATTTAAAAGAATCATAATTTTTTTATGAAAAATCGTTTGATTACTATCATGATTTTAATCAGATGATTTAAATCAGCCATGTCAAACATAAAGCCCGCGGGCCGCATGCGGCCCAGTGAACATTTTGTTGCGGCCCAAATCAGTTTTGAAAACAGCCAGATAATGCGGCCCGCAAACAAGTTGAAAACCGTTTTTGAAAGCGCACGCCGCTGCAACAACGATTAATATAATAAAATGTACAATTGTACAGGGTTTTTTTTTATATATTGCCACCCCCCTTATCTTTTTTATTTGATATTTTAGAAAAATGTGTCCCAAATAAAAGTTTAATGGTTTCAAATTAATTTTTATGAAAACATTTTTTTCATATACAGGGTGTTACAGAAAGTCTGGGCGTGGTCCAAGTTTCTTATTTCAAATAGGTACCCCATTTTTTTATTGAATTTTCGGATTCTCCTGAGAATTTTACACATTTTTTATAAGGGATATTCTATACTTAAATCTAAAGCCTAAAGAGATATTGTTATTTTTTGAAAACTATTATGTAAAACCGGTAAACATTTTTCTGGTCGTAAACTGGTCATTGACGGTGACTGTTTTACTGTTTGGTAGACTTTCTGTCAATTTCTGGATAAAATATCACATTTCCGATGAGGAAAAATCCGACAACCTTCGCATAGCTTATGAGAATAACGAAAATACACAGGCAACCAGAACAGAAATCACCATCTTCCAACGAATCGCCATCTAAACAAACATTTTTTGAAATATCAGACGTGGATTTTTTTCCTTCTACGGGGTATTCCAAAAACATCGAATTTTGGAAATATGCATATGAATCTAATTAAGGCAACACATGTTTTTAAAAAATATATGTATAATATTAACGAAAACAGAAAAGAATATTTTAAAAACTACACACAGCGTCAAAAAACGTGGACCCCTTCATAAGTCGCAATGCAAATAAGCTTTCCTCAAGACCGCGTATCTTCAATAATAAATAAACCAACGAAGTGATTGAAAAATGATTATGTCAACGAATAGCGGGACTACCACTTTTAGTTAACTGAGCCATGATATTGTAATCAGCAAGCTAATAAGGAGAGTTTAATTTTTTTTAGCCAGACCTCCCATTTAATTTGCATTAGGTCCTGTGTTGAGAAACTTTTAAACACTCTGTAGAGCGTTCTAATTACAATAGAATATTTCATGTGGCTAAAAGTGGCAGCCTTGCTATTCGTTAACATACACTTTTTTTAATCACATGGTTGGATCATTTATTACTCAAGATACAAGGTCTTGAAACAGAGCATTTTTGCATTGCGTCTTATGAAGGGGTCCAAGTTTTTTGACGCTGTGTTTATTACAAAAAACTACATATTATCAAATAATTCAATAATGAAATGAAATATAAATATTATAATTGCTGAATATGTCCACCATTCATTTCAATACAATTTGTATAATCTGCTTCGATTTTATTAATCGCATTAATAATGAATTGTGCATGATTATTGTTTAAATCCTCAATGGCTTCAATTATTCTCCTTCTTAATACCTCGATATCTTCCGTGGGAGTTTCATATATTTTATTTTGCAAAAATCCCCACAGAAAAGAGTCAAGAGGTGTTAAGTCGGGACTATTGGGCGGCCACCGAATCGGTCCAGTCCGACCAATCCACGTTTCAAAATTTTGATTTAAAAAATTTAGGACCGCAAAAACATTGTGTGGTGGGGCTCCATCTTGTTGCCAAATAATTTGGTTGTATTGACGGAGGGGTAAGTCATCCAAAATAGGTTCCAGATCATTATTTAATAAATTTAGATATTTTTCTCCATTTAAAGATCCATCAATGAAAATCGGTCCAATAATTTTGTTGTGAAGGAGCCCGCACCACACATTTAAAGTTTTCCGACCTTGGGTTTTAATTTCACGCATGGCCCGAGGGTTTTCCGTTGCCCAAAATCTAACATTTTTCCGGTTGTGAATCCCGGCAGTACTAAAGGCGCATTCATCTGACCATAAAACTTTTTGAAAAATATTGTTATCTTCATCTTTCATCAGCAACATTTCCTGGCAAAACATGGTTCGTTGGTTTTTCTGATCTTCAGTTAATTTCTGGACGGGTAAAATTTTGTATGGGAAATATCCACGCTTTTTTAATGTCGAATAAATTTTGAAAATAGATTTATTAAAAAAAATTGATGCGTCTTTTAAGGCTGCATTTGGATTTTCTGAAAATAAATAATATTTGCGTAAGTTACTTTATATCCTGTGGGTAATTTCTATTAACCTACCTTGAAAAAATAATAAAATATTTAATTCCTCCTCCTCATTAATAACCGCAGTACGTTTTTTTCTTTTAACAGTCATTCGATTTCGAAAGCCAAGTTCAATATTTTTGAAAGTTTTTCGAGATGGAATAGCTCGCATGGGGAAAAGCCGCTGATATTCTCTTCTTGCCGTGCAAGCATTATTATTATTCTTGTAGAAAATGCGAAGAATATCACATCTTTCTTCGTCAGTGTAATGCATCTTTTCAATGAATTGACAGAACGACAGATCACCGTCAATGACCAGTTTACGACCAGAAAAATGTTTACCTTACATAATAGTTTTCAAAAAATAACAATATCTCTTTAGGCTTTAGATTTAAGTATAGAATATCTCTTATAAAAAATGTGTAAAATTCTCAGGAGAATCCGAAAATTCAATAAAAAAATGGGGTACCTATTTGAAATAAGAAACTTGGACCACGCCCAGACTTTCTGTAACACCCTGTATATGAATAAAAATGTTTTCATAAAAATTCATTTGAAACCATTAAACTTTTATTTGGGACACATTTTTCTAAAATGTCAAATAAAAAAGATAAGGGGGGTGGCAATATATAAAAAAAAACCCTGTACATAGTGCCATCTATGTTTAGGAGGATGAACTACACATACTCAACCTAAAACCTAAAGCCAACTGTTATCTGGCTTGTTCCATGAAATTCTATCGCGCCAAAACACACTGATGACGCTATCTGAACATTCTGGAAAGAACTCGAGAAATCACAATCACAGTTGCGATAAACTTTCGAGTTGAGTTGCGCACTTATTGTTACAACACTTAACAGTACTTGTTATAATTTATTTCGGATACAGTTTTTAACATGTCCCTTTCAAAACCAAGTGGAAGTAGAAGGAAACTTGTAGATGAGCATGGTATCTTTCAAGAAAAGTGGGAATTGGAGTTTTTTTGCTGTGAAGTAATAGAAAAAATTATTTGTTTGATTTGTAATAGTACAGTTGGTGTCCCAAAATTATATAATATAAAACGTCACTATGATATTCATAAAACTATGTTTGACAAGTATACAGGCATGGTCAGAAACGAAAAGTTAAATAAGTTAAAATCACGGTTTTAAAAATCAGCAGCTTATGTTTACACGTCAAAAGCAAGAAAATGAATCTGTCCTTCAAGCGAGCTATGTACTGTCGGAGTTGATCGCGAAACACTCAAAACCATTTGTTGAAGGTGAATTTATAAAAGAGTGCCTTCTAAAGGCCGCGGAAATTGTAAGTCCCGGGAGCATGAAGGCATTTCAAAATATATCCTTGTCCCGGAATACTGTCGCTGAAAGAGTTACTGAGTTGGCTGCCAATATAAGTGATCAGATAAAAACAAAATCGTATTCTATTGCCTGTGACGAAAGTACGGATATGTGTGGTGTGGCGAAACTCGCTATTTTTTTTCGTGCGGTTGATACAGATATCAATGTGTATGAAGAATTACTGAAATTAGTACCATTGCATGATACAACAACTGGGAAGGATATTTTCGATGCTGTTTATGGACTTTTGCGAAAGTATTTAGTAATTTAGATTTGTCAAAACTGTGCTCCGTTGCAACAGACGGAGTTCCTTCAATGACTGGAGTAAAAAATGGCTTTGTTAAAATATTACGGACAAAGATCAGAGAAACGGGCAGTGACAAACGAGATTTTCATCATATTCATTGTATAATCCACCAAGAAGTTTTATGCTCAAAAGTGATCAAGTTGGAAAGTGTTTTAAAGTCAGTGAAAAAAATTATAAACTTCATAAGGTCACGAGGTCTTAATCAGCAACAGTTTTCCGCATTTTTACGTGATTTAGAAAGTGAGTACACTGGTTTACCATATTATGCAGAGGTGCGATGGCTTTCGTGTTCTATGGTACTCGACCGGTTTTGGAAACTCAAAAGAAGAAATAGGCGTTTTCATGGAAACAAAAGGAGAATATGTCAGCCTATTTATTATGCGATGTACCTTCTTTACAAGAGCTTTCATTTATGGTAGATATCACAAAACACTTGTCGGACTTAAATACTAAATTGCAAGGACCACGTCAAGTTATTACAGATATGCATGATCATGTGAAAACTTTCAAGTGTAAGATGATGTTTGTGAGAAAAACTGTTAGCAGAGGATAATCTGTCACGTTTTCTGTCTTGTAAGGCATATCAGGAAAGCACAAGTGTCCCAATATCATACAAAATATATTCAGAGAAAATGAGAAGCCTTCTGGCAGAATTTGAGAAGCGTTTTCAGTTTATGTGAGTAAGAAAATGTATTTGTATTTATTAGAAGACGCCATTGCTAAAATAATGATGTTCATATTGAATATTATTTGATGTTTCAACAAGATAATACACCTCCGATTATGCAGTAGACGTAAGATAGCATTTGGATAAAAAATTTCCAGGAAAATGGATCGGAAGGAGAAGGGTAGCTAAGTGGCCTCAACGATCACCAGATTTATCTCTCCTAGATTTTTTTGTGCGGTCACATAAAAAGTAAGTCTAAGTCTAAGTAAGTCTACTCAACCACACTCTTTAGAAGATATGCAACAGCTGATAGTCAATGAGTGCCTCCAAATTACTGTTACAAAATGTGCGACATTGTTTTCAACTAAATCTTTATTATTATATAGAGGCAGTTGGTTATTAATTTCAACATTTAATCAATTAGTTTGTAAGTCATTTCAAAGTCATTACTTTACATTTTAAATGTACTCTCTCGATAATTTATTGGGTATTTGGTATTTGAAATGTAAAATTATTCTTTGTTTGGATCTGAAATCAATCGTGTTTATTGATTTTGCTGCTACTAACCCGATTAGGTATTATCTATATATTTAAAACACAAAGCAATTTCAACTATGCATATATATATATATATATATATATATATATATATATATATATATATATATATATGTATACATATATACAAGGTGCCCCAAACTCAATGGCCTATTAGAAGTATCTGGAAAACCAGCAAATAGATTACTTTGAAAATTTAGCTCTGGCTATAGATGAACATAAACTCTCTTTTTAAAATAATTTAAATTGCGCGGTGTTGCCGCTTCTACCTTAAACAGGTGGCAACATCCGTTTTTTAAATTGAATACAATGTATATTGTTGCATTTTCATAGACATTCCAAACACTTTATGAGTTATGTTTCCTATATCTAAATTCAATTGTTTTCGAGAAAATTGCGGCTTGAAAATTGACAGTTTGAAGCTCTTTGGCTCCCAAACGACTCAACTTACAACGAAATGGATTGCACATTCTTACCTTGGTTTTTAATTGTCTATCACCTAACACTAATTTCTACTTTGACAGGAAATGTCAAATTTTGACACTATATATATATATATATATATATATATATATATATATATATGTATACAGGGTGTCCCAACTAAAAGTATCCACCCCAAATAACAAGTCGCCAAGACAAAAAAAAATTTTGAGGGGGAAACATTTTGCGCCTATTTTCAATTTGGCAACATCACCCTCTGAGCGGGGGTGAGATTCACCCCCAAAATGTTAAATGGAAAGGGGGGTCGAGTGATAGTGATAGGACATATGTTCATATGAAATTTTTTTCTTAAAATAAACTGAAGAAATACCCTCTTAAGTTTTTCGCATTTGTTTTGAAACACCCTGTATAGTGGTCCTCTATTAGTAAGCCAATGAAATTATCAATTTTTTATCAGTACTGTATATATTTTTGTGGGGGGTACTTACAAATGTTGATACTTTCTGATAATCTCCTTTGGAGTTACACATCAGGCACATCTTTGAAAAACACTTTCGCATAAGCCAACATAAAGCGACACAACCGAAAATCACGAAAAAAATACTTAAAAACGGTGGATGTCCTGTTATCAAGCAAAATATGCTTAAGGACGTGAGAAATGCACAAAGTAACGATTTATCGAACGTTGAAAATTACTCTCAATCACGAAAAAAGTGAATACATTGTGCGATAATATATATACATGTTTTAGTATTGTTGAAATTTACCTATAGCCTTGACGAAAATGTGTTCTTGTTTCCCTACAAATATGAAATAATCATTTGAGTTTTCTAATAATAATATAATGTATGCAATGGAAATTATCAATCAATTTTAGAAAATCTTCCCGAATTTGCCTTGCAGTTTAAAAAGTTTAAAGTAAACGCAACTTTCTCATTTATCTATATATATATATATATATATATATATATATATATATATATATATATATATATATATATAGGGTTAGCAAAAAGAACCGGAACGCTTAAATATCTTCAAAACTTCTAGTTGTGCATGCAAAATTGGGAATTTGGGAGTTTGTGGGCATGCGGAATTGAAAAACGGTATCGGCACTGTTGCCAGATTTCCCAGTTTTGCGCCACAAGTAGTCATTTTCTTAAATGATACTGATTGCTGAGATATGACAACACCGCATTTACAGTAAAAGGTACTGGAACGTCTAAATATCTCTTAAACTGCCAAAGTTGTGCTTCCAAAATACGGTCTTTGAGGGTTTCTGGGCACGCGCAATTGAAAAATGGTATCGGCACTGTTGCCAGATTTTTCAGTTTTGCCTTACACACAGTCTTTTTCTTATCTTAAATAGAACGTCCCACTTATTTTTATTGCATATAATTGTCCGTTTCAAGTTTGGTAATATTCCAAATTTCCAAAATTCTATCTGTCCTAGTTGTTCAGATATGACAACACCTCATTTATAGTAAAAAGTAAATTGGAATTTGAGGGTTTCTAGGCATGCGGAATTGAAAAATGGTATCGGCACTGTTGCCAGGTTTACCAGTTTTGTGCTACACGTAGTCATTTTCTTATCCTAAATGGAATGCCCCATTTATTTTATTGCAATAAATTGGCCGTCTCAAATTTAGTAAAATCCTAAACTTTCAAAATTCTATCTTCACTGGTTGCCGAGATACGACAACATCGTATTTTCTGTAAAAAGTACGGGAACGCCCAATTATCTTTTAAACCGCCAAATGCTTACCAAATTCGGTAATTATGGATTTGTGAGGATGCGGAATTGAAAAATGGTATCTGCAAAGTTGCCATATTTGCCAGTTTTGCGCTACATGTAGAGGTTTTCTAATCTTAAATGTAATGCCCCATTGCATATGTAAAAAAACAGCTTTGATTTTGAAGTTTTAAATCTTCAATTTGCTGTCAATAATTCTTTAGAATATTCACTTTTAAAAACTAAAATAAAAAACAACTTTTATGCGTTTTGTGTATTTTGTCGTCCCCCGAATTTAAATTTCAATTATGTTATTAATGATTTTGATAATATTTTTTCTAGTATATATCCGGAGGTAAAAAATATAATTTGTTTAGGTGATTTTAATGTTAATTTGCTTAATATAGATAATCCTTTGGTTCCTTTATTTGAAAATTATAACTTTGAACAAATAATAAATCAACCAACTAGAGTGTCCAGAACCTGTGTTACCTTGTTAGATCCGATATTTCTTACACCTAGCAGTTTACTTCATGAATCTGGTACTGTACCAGTGGAAAATATATCGGATCATTGTTTGATGTATTGTTCTTTAAAAATAATAAAAAAACATGTAGAACCTAAAATAATAACATATAGAAACTTTAACAATTTTAATTTAGAAACGTTTTCTCGTGATCTTCAGCTGATTCAATGAAACGATATATTATATGAACATGCTCCATTTAAACATGCCCGAATTACCAAACCCAAAGCGCCTTGGTTAACACCAAACTTAAAATTACATATGAAACAACGGGATTATGCTTTACAGGAGTTTAAGACAACAAGAACGGCGCAAAATTGGGAAAATTATAAAGGTTTAAGAAACTTAACGGTTTCAGTGGTAAGAAGAGAAAAACGTAAGTATCTTAACGACATTTGTGCAGAAAGAAATATTAAAAGAACTTGGAAATCTTTAAAATCCTTTAATTTATGTCCAAACAAAAATATAGATATTCCTAGTATTCTCTCCGATCCTAATGATATTAACAATTATTTTGGCCAATATTTGCAAAATATTTCTGACTGTTCATTAAAAGAAAATTTTTATAAGGAACATAGTTTTAATAGCGACGTATCTTTTTCTTTTAACATGGCCGAGGTTGGCGAGGTTCATGATATTATTCAGTCAATACGTACTGATCCTTTGGGGGTGGATGGTCTAAATGCGTCAATGTTAAAATATTGTAGCCCTTTCATAGACAGATATGTGACACATTTAATTCATTGCTGTATAGAAGTAAGTTACTTTCCAGACCAATGGAAAGCCTCAATTGGAAAACTATTGCCAAAAATAAAAGATCCGTTAAATTTCTGTGATCTTAGAATAATTAGTGTATTACCTATTCTATCGAAAATTATTGAAAAACTTTTATTTAACCAATTGTATCATCATATCATTACCATTTTCTATAAGGAATAAGTTTTTGTTTCGTGTAAATATACATTCACGTAACATTAGGGATAGCAATAGGATCACCATGCCACATCACCAGAGTGCCATGTATCAAAGGTCTTTTACGTACAATGCTATCAAATTGTTTAATTCCCTACCTTGTGAATTAACTTCCCTTAATGAAAAAGAATTTAAAATTCAAAACAAAAAATATGTTCGTTGCCTCCAGGACTGCTGAGAATCTTTTTCTAGTTTATTTTTTTAACCAACTAATTGCGAAGTTCACCAATGGCGAGTGTTTTAGTGGTTGTTAAACGGAAAAAATATAATAATATTCATGTTATTTGCTTAACTCCTTTACCACGAGAACGGGGTTCAGTAGAGTAGCCTTTCTGGCTAGACGGCGCCTTGCTCTTGTGATGTTTTTACAAAATGTATTTTTTTTATGTATGTTAATTTTGAAATAAAAGACATTTATTATTATTATTTCATTAAAATGAATAGCTTTTGAGTTCTTAAGCTGTTTTTCTTGTTAAGTGATATTTGTGGCATTTCACAAAGAAAAATATAAAAGTATAATTACTGCTTAGTCCTGCGTACATCGAAAAAAGCAATTATTTCGAACAGTACAGGGTGTCCGGATTTGGTTGCAAAAGCAGGGTATCTCGCTTATTTTTAAAGATAGAACCTTGCGGTTTTCACGAACCTGAGCTAATTTTTTGTGAAACTCATGAAGCCGTAAACAAAATTTTCATAGCCTTCTTTGTTTATGAGATACAGGGCGAAATAGAAAATGTTGCATTTTGGGACCCCCCTCGTATCTCGGTTATCCTTTAACTTAACGCAAAGGGAAAAATTGCTGCTTATGCAGTTTTTTACGCTGGATCCAGTGGCGTAGTCATATTTTTCATTTGAGTTGTTATTTTTTAGATATGACCCAAAGGTGTGCTTTTTTAAACGGGACACCCTGTATATTTGTCCAGAAATTGATTTGTCCTTTTAAAAGCTTCTCAAAAATATATAATAGTATAAGTCTATTTTAATAAACAACAACAAAAATCCTAATTTTTATAATTATCATCCCAAATTTTGCAGTAGGCCATGCAAAACAATGCTGCCTTTTATTTAAAGTCGTTAACAATATCTACATCCTAACAATAAATCAAAATAAATATGTAATTAAATCTATTTATCAAAATATGTATTGATAATTTCGCACCAAAAAAGTACCACCTACCTAGATTTATGTAACACAAGAACAAAACAGTAATAAATTATTATGTAACAAGCCTTTCAGCAAAAATCAACTGTCGTATAAGAACTACAGTAACCAAGGAAATCAAAAGAACTGTTCAAACTGATTTCCATTTTGTTCTATGCATGCTTCGCACGATTTTCGTATTCGTTTTAGGGAATTAAGCAAAATAACGGGATGATTTTGTAAATAGCGAAAACTTTCTCTTATTGCATTTTCTAAATCTTGAACATTATCATAGTGGTCTTTGTAAATTCTATTTTCCAGATATCCCCATAGAAAGAAATCTAAAATCGACCAATCTGGGGACCTAGGGGGCCATCTTATAGGTCCATTTGTTCCGATCCATTGATTGGTAAATTTATTGTCCAGAAATAATCTCCTCATTCCAGAATTGTGTGCAGGAGCACCGTCCTGTTGAAAATAAATTTCGTTAATTTGCGCTAGAGGAACATCGTCAAGTAATTGAGGTATAGCTGCCTCTAAAATTTCTATATAGCGATTGGCTGTTAGATTTCCCTCAAATATATAAAATTTTATATGTGTTCCTAATATGAAGCAGGACACATTTAGACCAAACCTGCCCTGCTGTCTTCTGAGAAATATTTGGTGTTGATTTTCCTGGGACCAGAATCTACTATTGTGCCTATTGAGTATACCAGAATTATTGAAATGTGCTTCGTCTGACCATATAACCTTCCTTTCAAAATCTCTAACCATATCGCATCTTTCTCGAGACCAATTGCAGAAGACTACCCGACGCTTATAACTTTATCTTATTTAACACTTAAAATAAGGGCGATTTTGTATAAAGTCTATTCCAAAAATTTGTAGTTTTTGAGTTATTGACGATTTAACATTTTTTATTCTAATAATGCCAGACGGCCTTTTGCATTGATTTTTTCTATAAGTTTTCACCTTTTTGTTAGAGGCAAACAATATCACCTGATAAAAAAATAACTTGCAAAGTCATTCATTTCAATTGGCACAACTTTAGCAGTTTCAAGTATAGATAAAATTTTGAAAATTTGGGATATTACTGAATTTTAGAGAGCCAATTTAGTGCAATAAAAATAAATAGGTCATTCCATTTAAGAAAAGAAAAGTTTTCTTGTTAGTTGGGCATGATAGGGAGGGCTGGCGAGAACAAAACCAATTGGTTAATATAGAAACGTAATATTTATTGTCGTCTGACAATTACCTACTAAAATATTATTTATTTATTATAGTAATTATAATAATTATTAAACTAATAATCAAGCCGGGGCGATTAAATTACACACACGAGGATTATTTGAATTTGTTTATTATCTATGGGGAATCTAACAGAGTTTTAACAAGAACATGCAAGATAAAACAAAAATCTTTTTTGTTTTATCTTAGATTTTTTTTTTTAGATTTATTTATAAAGATTGTATCGTTTATAAAAATTAATGCAGAAGAGGAGTAATACATTAATGGTGTGAAGATTTAAAGTACCTACGTCTGTTTATTTTTTATTTCTTTCTTTAGGTAATAATAAGTTATGTTTTCTTCTTCCAGAATGAATGACTGGCAATGTA